>CM047811.1:78433583-78889195 GCA_026214975.1 Gentiana macrophylla | reverse complement strand
CATTTTACTTTAAAATGATTTCTCCTCCGATTCCCCCATTTCACGACCATCCGAATCTAATTCACAATTACTACTTTGCAGATCTCCCGTCTAATCCTCATCCATCTTCTTCCTCCATTTCTACCTTGACTTTTCATCTTCATCTCTTTATTTTTTTATTTATATATTAAATTCTTTGTGATTTGTTTTAGGCTTCTCCTCCTCGATTGAAAACATCATCTCAAGAAACATAAGAGAATTAAGGTGGTGGTACATAGTGAGCACAAATCCGATTGTTTGAACTTGCTTCGATGTTGATCTTTGTGAGTTTTGGTAGTGCTTGCCTTTGATCATTTGATTTTATTCGATCCCAGTAAAGCGTGTTGATTTAATTTGAGTTGATTTGTTTGAGAATTCTCAGTGAGCGAAATATAAAATTGCAAAGGAAGATGAGAATTGGGAAAGAAGATGAAAACCTTCAAACCTTCAAGCTTACATGTAGCATTTAAACTCCACTTCAACCCATCATCTTTATACTGCATCCATTGAAACCAGAAGGCTAGTGCGCTGAGACAATTATATTGCTCATCCTCACCCTTGTAGCCCTTCTTCACCCTCTCATGTACTAGATGAGTGCTTGATAATTTGAATTAGAAACGCGAGCCATTTGGTTTGATTCTCTGTTTTCAACAAACAATATTTTTGCAATTGGTTCCATAATATTCCCAATGTTCAGAAATTTGAAGATGGTGGTGTTATTAGTTCTTGAGGAATTAAAGTAGGAAAATTCCCTAATTTTCTTCAGGATTCATCGAATCATTAATCTTTTCTTATAAAGAAGAAAAATGCTAATCCCATTACAAAATGCACGAAATAACAATCTCAATTGACATTCCAATAGCAAATCTTTTGCTTTTTTGTTTTCTTGCTAGTTGAAACCGGACTAGCATTTTTGAGGAGGAGTGGAGATGGTCTTCTTTGTATTTCCAGTTATGCTCAATTTGAAACTTCCGGCAAGAATGGTATATCTGGATAAGAAGGTTGCGGTTGTGCTTTATTTTCCGCCGAAACAATAGCTTATGTAGAGATATTATGAACTTTGGTGCTATTTCTTTGCGAGAACTTCCAATTCCAAATTGCAAATGATTCATCGCTTATCTCAAAGAATTTCAAATTGCAAATTGCAATTTTGAGGATGAAATTGAAATTGGAAGGAGAAAGAAATTGGAAGGAAACCATTTTTAAAAGTAAAATTGGGTTCATGTAGCACGTAAGTTCAATGTTGCATTTTAGTATGCTGCTTGGCGTAAGCGTCTTTTAAAATTTCCGATGCGTCTAATTATTTACGTGAGATAGAGTATTTTTCAAAAAATAAACAAGTTAAAAGACCATTTTCCTCACCTAAAAACACGAGCCGGAACTAAATCAAAATATCCAAATTAGAGGAATTAATCACAATTTTCTTCCGAAAATAAGATACCAATGACATTCTCTAAACAGATGGGTTTGGATCCGCACTGCATCACATAAGTTCTTTATCAGTACTGCTCACAATCTTTTTCGTTCTAAACGCAGTTGTCATTCAAGACATCGGGAGATTTGAAGCCTCGTATTCCTCTGAATGTTTATGTGTTTATGTGGAGAATGATAAATGGTATTTGCCATTCCTTTGACAGCTGCATAAACTTAACATCCATGGTCCGTTTAAGTGTTGTCATTGTGCAAGCTCAGACTCCTTCGAGCACTCTTTCTGAAGCTGCCAATTCGCTAAACAAATTTGGAGTCATTTTCAACATCTCGTACACTTTTGCCCCAAAGCTCAGTCCCTACACAGGAATTCCAGCCTTGATGGAGCTCAGACACATGATCCCTAGGAAAAGTCTCGTAACTGGGTAAGTGTGGACAATACCACATTGTAGGGCTGATGCTTCATCAGTTTTCTTTCCCATGTGCTAGGGCTCTCTTGAAACCAGCTAAGACTTCTGCAACAACCTAGAAGTCTGGAAGAAGAATATGATGATAGCATGGAGAAAAAGGGCAATTAAGTGGCCATGTAGACTCAAATAACAAGATGGTGGTCAGAAATTAGTAGACTCTTTGAAGACTCAGGATAGTTTATATATATTGGACTTTAGTATTGGAAGCAAGCTTAGTCTCTTTTAATTTATCCTGTGGACTTTTCCTTGTAATTCTTTTATAGTTGCTATTACAACCTTTTTTCCTTTTCCGATGCAGTGTTAAATAAAATCAGAATACTGGAAGAACTCTGAAGGTTGTTTTTATTGAATGTCTTCTTCCAATGATACAATAGAGAATTTATACACTTATACTACTTAGCCTCTAAGCAGCATTTATTACAAATATCGTATATAATCAAAACAATCATAAGAATCATTCAACATTAATTATAAAATTATTCTGTATTAATGGTGTGGTCAGACTTATCTTTAATTTTGTCTTCTATCACCCCTCAAGCGAGGCCGGGTTTGGAGAAGTGAGTTTGTCTTGGCATAATTTGGAGGGCTTCTCCCTCCGACGATTTTTCGAGTCCATGGTTGTGATTTTTGTGGGGCATCTCCATTCCGACGGTTTTAGGAGTCCATAGTTGTGATTTTGAAGGCATCTCCGCTCCGGCCAGTTCTTCCGAGTCCATAGTTGTGATTTTTGGAGGCATCTCCATCCGGCTGATTAGATCCGAGTCCATTAGTAGTGATTTTGGAGGACATCTCACTCTCCGGTGAGTTTTCGGAGTCTGAGTTGTAGTATTATTGGAGGCCACTCCGTGATGTTTTCCGAGTCCATAGTTGTGTAGTATTGTTGGAGCGTCTCCACTCCAGCGCATGTCTTTTCGGCTCTTTGAGTCCATTAATTTGTATGTGTGACTTTCTCGGTGCTCGTATGGCTGTCTCTTCCGAGAGTCCTTGTTTGTTTTGAGATTTTGTTTGGTAGCCTCCAATTGTGACTGTTGTATCGGATATGTCCTGTGCTTTCATCTGAAAAAAGAGATATATAATGGATAACAAAAAGATAAAATAAAAATGATGTTGTATGTAAGAGTTTTATTCCTAAATGATAACTAAATAAAATTCTGAACTCCTAGATGCAAGGAGAACATATGTGACTCATAAAAATACAACCTAAAAATATGGACTAAAAAAAAAATTCCAAACGAAAAGAATAGAAGACAGCATCATGGCAGCAACATAAATCCTATTTTTTTTTTTTTTTTTTTTTGATGGAAGAAAGAAAGGCAATAGAGTAGGGATTGTATCTATTGATTGCGCTGTTTTTTCCTTTCCTTTTTTTCATGGAGGATTTGATCAGATAAATGGATCAGGTAACCATGGATGTATTGGACGATGTATATGGTTTTGGGACGACAATTTGATGGACGAACAGGAAGAAATAAAATTAAAAATTGGGAAGATGTAAAATTGTTAAAAGCAGAGGATGGATCGGGCGAGGTTCGCCATGTTAAGGCGTTAGAGCGTCGTCGACTGGCTACTGATCTACAAGAAAATCGAATCTGAAAGAACTCGGAAATGTTGTTTTTATTGAATGTCTTCTTACAATGATACAATAGAAATTTATGAGCATATACTACTTGGCTCTAAGCAACATTTATTACAAAGATTTTATGTAATCAAAATACAATCATGAATCATTCAAATTAATTATAAGAATTATTACAGTATTAATGGTGTGGTCAATTGTATCTTCAAATTTTGTCTTACATCAAGTGTGACGTCACATTCCTGGATACCGAGTCGCTTATCCGGAAAAGAAACGCCCGACACGTATAACATTAACTAAATCCAACATTATCGCCATACTTTCGTCATCATTATCAAAAGTAAAGCGACACGAAGCTAAAAACACTCGGGAGTAACATGCCAAGGTCCCAAAAGAGTGACAAAGTTGCCGAACTAAAGATGGAAAACTACCTTACAGATGGAAAACTACCTTACAGCATACGAGCTTGTCTTACAACACAACTCTGAAGGGGAAAATTATCTTCAAGAACATAAAAGCCATAATATTGATAAAACATGTCTGTTGTAATTAAAGATTACAAAGCTTCTAATATTGAACAATAATAAAAAATCATGATAACAAGTCTTCAAGCACACCAATGCTTACTCAACATCATCAAAACCGACATTAACCTACAAATCTTCTCAAGAATGGAAACATACAAACATGCAAAGGGGGTAAGTAAATTGAGTACTTAGCAAGAGGTAGAAGCTATTGAACATTTAGTTTTATAATGCTAGGAAAGTAAAGACATTATCATTAAAGGTTATCATTATGAACTCAACACAAACTCTAAGGATCACTCTATGCTCATACATTATGTAAATTTCTTAGTTTGTTTCTAGCTTAGCTTATCTCTGTTACATCAAGTATTCATGGGCACTGCGCTTAGTCATGCACTAAGAAACAACGGTGTGCAACCTCTTTAGAGATCTTGCTTTCCCGGCTAATCCCGTTAGTGTGTGAGTTCGGTGAGTCCTTCCACTTTTCTGACCATCCTTGTGATCGGTGAAATTATCCATTTTGGACCACACCACACATCGCGATATTTTCTTGTGCCTTACCAAGAATAACTTTGATGTATAATCTTTTATCTAAACAAATATGTATGTTATTAATCATTAACTAGCCACTAAGTGATTTCAAGTAAAGGCTCACTTAACATTCTACTCCCTCATTTTAGACCACTAGACTATTTCTTAATCTTAACACATACACAACCAATGATGAATTCTAACTCACGAAAGCACAAGGCAAAGTCTAAACTTCAACGGTCTGAACTTCAACTCGACAAAGAATCTATTAGTTGCCAAAATTAAATGCATTAGAAGCTTATTCATGGCTCTGTTATCTTAATTTAACTTGTTTATATCATTATAAGAAGGTTAGGAACCAATCCCAACTTCTACGCTCGAAAATACGCAAAAATAGGTAAAACGGCACTTTAGGACCATAGAACGCGCCAGAAATCATAGGCGCGCGCCTTATGGACCTTTGAGTTCCCGACTCTCTGTTCTCATAAACCCAAGCCTATGAAATGATAAACACGCGCTATCGATTCGAGATGCCTTCTACAGGCGTTTTCATTCTGCAATTTCCAACCTTTCTTAACCAATTTCCAGGCTTTTACACCACAAAACAACGAATACTATCACCCAAACATGATATAACATTCCATGTATCAAAATCACTCTTAAACATGAATTCTACAACAATTACCATCAAGAATCTGAACCTAAATATCATAAAACATGAAGCTTGTTCGTGTGTGAAATCCCTCTTATCTTGAAATCCAAGCAAATCACTTGAACTCTGAAGCACAACCTTTAAGCCTTCACCAAAACCTATCAAAAGCAGAACCTAGTATTGAATTAACTACTGACGAGGTTTTCAAACAGGTAGAATCACGAAATGACAACCTTTAATCCAAGATTTTGTTCAAAACATGAAGATTCACGAATTAGGGGAAAAACATACCTTTATGAAACTTCAAAATATTGGTATCAAAGCGTTCTTCTTCCATGATGATTAGAATCTCTACTCGAATATGAAATCAGTAAGAATTTGGTGAGATACATTAACGATTCCTCTTAGCCTTTTGTTTTCTCTCAACAACGAAGTTCGAACTTTGTTTTATTGTTTTGCTTTTCTGACAACTTCAACGTAAAGTGAAGTTTTATTTCATTACAAGTAACCCCAAGGAGTTATTTTCTTTTCTTATTTTCATATGAAAATAAGGGAAGTGAATTACAAAATCAAATTTAAATAAAAAGACAAGTTTGCCTTTTTTTGAAGACCGGGACGTTACGTAAGTGATGTCTTTCTTTCCTTAACGACTGTCCACTTTCTGCTCCACGATGTGTTTTTATTTTATTATTAAAATATTTTTTTTTCTCTCTCTAAAATTGTTCTCTCCCTCTCCCCTGTCCCTAAATCCTCTTCGTCTTTCTTCCTTTTATGATTGCTTTCAATCAGTATTGCTGAAGATCAATAATGGTTATCATCATTTTTAATAAAAAAAAAATATCTCGTAGTTTTGGATCTGAAATTGTATCGTTTTCCATTAAACAAACACCCCAGGCCTAGTTTTTTTTTTTTTTTTCCAGGCTTTCTGCTTGTTGAATTTTCCATCCACTAGCATAAACAACAGATGCCCATTTTGATTTGGATTTTTGAGGTTTTTCTTTATTATTATTTTGTTTTAGAGACATTCCTATTGAATAGCCAAAATTCTGCATATTAATATTATTATAATGTGTTTTGGTGGTAAAGGAGAAGGTGTGTTTAATGCTACTGTGGGGATGTATGTGGATGGGAATGTGATGGTGATGCCAACTTGGATGATGTTGATACATTTGAAGTAAATTGACATTAGTAAAGTTTTGATCATTGTGAGTCTTCTTAGAAGAGATGATGAAGATTCGAACTACGATTGATGTCGAAAATCTGATGACACTCATCACTGGTTTAATATCAGCGCAATTTACATTTTGGACACTCGTTTTACAGGTTAGTCTTACATGGTTCTCAATTTCTTGGCAGTGGCTCGTGGCATTCATTTCACAGACCATGTGATTTGAATCTAAATTGAGCATGTGTGATCAAAATAACCCTTGCAGTAATTTCAGCTCATAACATCCTCATAATATAAGACTAACCTACATTTCTTCTGACATTATTTAAAGAATCTAGATGGGATTTGGTTTTCTTTTAGTGATATTACTACTACGAATCAATCACATTGGCGGGGGCATTGCTTTTTATGAGATATGGGTCAGCCGACCCACGAAAAAAAAAATAATTATAGTAGTAATTTTTAGGTATACATATATATGTGAAGTTGACCCATTTATTTTATAAATTGATCAGTATTGAGTATAATATATAAAACTAAGTTTAATAATTACAAAATATAATAAATTTAAGCCAGTATCATGCAAAATTTCTAGAGCCACCCTACATATTGTTGTTGTATGATGCATGATGCATGTTGTTTGCTATATGGTATTAGTGGTAGGTGTACACATCCAAGAAAGACATCTTATATATGAAGTATGTTTAGCTACTTGTTGTAAGATATTTTTACATAAATTACTGATTTTAGTGATAGTTTGCATTGAGTTGTACCTCGCAGCGAAGTGGTGTACCTCAACAAAGCCCCGAAAAAATGTAGCTCTTAGGCGAAGTGAGATGATTGTTTTGTTTATAAAGCGTGCATTGATTCGGATGTGGCACACTTTTTCTATAAAATGCACTCAATGCGAAATGCAATCCATTCATTTTGTAAAAGCAACATCATTTCATTTAGTGTTCTCGGTTTGATCAAATGAGTCACCATTTGAATCAAACACCTCCAGATGCATCATGAAAGAGATTTTGTTTGATTACCGTGTGACGAATGTATGAGGCGAAACATCACTTAAAGACAACATATTGCGTGCCTTGAAGTTCATCTTAATCCGTTCATTTTTGTGTATTAATTTTGCAACAATTTTAAGAGATGTCTTCATTTAAGGCCTTGGCATTGAATGAATTTGTGGCACCTTTGATCCAAGTAATGAATCAGGCTTTGGTTCGTCTTGATTGCTTTGATGGGCACAATTTCACTCATTGGCAAGAGAAAGTTACATTTTCTTGATGGCGGGTCCGTTTCCGTCGGTAGTCGGGGTGGCAAACCTGGATGTGGGATATCTGGCCTCTTCGTGGTGTTCCGATCAATGAGGTTATCGCCCGTCGGACGGTGGCGTTTATCGAGGTTGGTGGCGGACTCGCGGTGGTAATATAAAGCAATAAATGAGAGAGAGAAATGCAACGGTGCTCGTGGAAATAAATGCGCCAAAAGTTGTTCTCTGTTCATTAATGTCATAGTAGAAATTATTTATAGGGAAAGGATAAAGGCGTAAAGACTACTTGTGCTAGCGGTGTCGATGCCCGACGGATGGCGATTGGCCCAGCGTTATCTAAGCTTATGAACTTTCCATTAACGGTGGAGTTTCTCGTATAAATGGATCCGCCCGTCTTTGCGGCGGCCCACTATCTTGAAGATCTTGGCGGGATGGCCAAGGAGTTAGCGGCGTCGCGCGGTCATGTTCGAGGAAAGAGTTTGACTTATGCCTCCGGCGAGTTTTCCGGGAATAATGGGACCGTGTCGGGTTCCGTATCATCAATGGCCCCTACTCTGCGGCGGAAAATCGTTGCGGCGTAGAGTAGTATTGCAGTCGAGAGTCTTCGTTGATGAACACTCTTGGAAGACAAAAGTTGAGCGGACTCATGATTAGGGACACAAGCTAGTAGAGCCTCATCAAAACCTCTCTTAAGAAAAACCCGGTGGGAAAAAATCTTAAGCAAGGGGAAAGAGTACTCTCTTTTGTATCGAAATCTCAAGACCGCTCCTTGAGGCGGCGGGGTTGTGACATGAAGTTGATGCGACATAACCCGCGAGCGCATCGTGAAGTTGAGCGCATCGTGAAGTTGACAAAGAGGCCCGACCTACCCGGCCGCCCGCCTGACCGAGATATAGGAGGCGATCTTCTCTCGTCCGACGGCTGCCAGTCGTCCTCCCCTCATATAAGGCGATCTTCTCATCTTGGATCTCGGCTTGCGAACTTCGGTGATTGTAAGGGCCCAGTGCAGTGAAAGACGCTTTTGCCATTCTTCCCGAACAGCGTCGACCATGGCCCCTGGCGGTTTCCACTCCGGATTAGGCGTGCGAATTTTTTGAATAGTGCGCTCTGGCGGTCTGCGGATCCGATCGCCGATGAATACCTCGATCCTCCTATGAGCTCGCAAGATTACGGATTAAGCTTATCTCGGCTTCCTCTTCATGCTCTAACTCCGCAATCTCGGGGCGGCGGGAAGGCGGCGTGATGTCGGGATTATGTACCACTTCTACTCGTGGTATTGAGATAGAGGGTTGTTCTCCCATGATGGGTTGTGGAGAAAATGCAAGCGGATTCAGTGCTCGTTGCCTTTGTATTCCTCCATAAACTTCGTATTCATCATTATCCCGGCCCGAGACATTCTTGTTTTTAGGGATTTTGTAAGGAAAAGCAGTGACTCAAATGGGAGAGTAAGCATTTGTGGAGAAGGTAATAACATGGCTGGTTTTATAGAGGAGGTGGCGTGTTTGACATGGATTACCATAATGGTAGCGACAGAGCGGCGGCTATCTCGAGAGAGCGATCATAATGACCGGCATAATGGCGGTTATCCCGAGAGGTTTACCGTCATTATGAGCATTCGAAGGGGACGGTTATTTATGGTGGGTAATCATGGGCTATTTTTCGTCCGGAATAGTCCACTAGTCAAAGTAGCCCTATCAAGCGCGCTAAGACTGGAAAGACCACCAATGATGGCTTTTGAACCGTTCCATCCGTTTGGGATACACATCCGGTTTGTGGGCCTTGGCGGGAGGTGTGATGACACTGCGAGCGGCGACTTGAGGTGCCGCGGCATAGAGCGATCGGATATGCGCGAGGCTGTTGCGATCGCGCGGCTGCGGCTTGAGCTTGCGATGTAAATCGTCCGTGCTCGTTAGTCGACCGAAGTCGACATGTTGAGTGCCTGACGCCGGCGATCCAGATATGCGCGAGGCTGTTGCGAGTCGGCTGCGGCTGCGGCGAGAGCTTACGATGTAAATCGTCCGTGCTCGTTAGTGCGACCGAGGTCGACATGTTGAGTGCCGCGCGCGTCGGCGACCAGGATATGCCCGCGAGGCTGTTACGGTTCTTTGCAAGCTGCGGCGAGAGCTTGCGATGTAAATGCGTCCGTGCTCGTTAGTGCGACCGAGGTCGACATGTTGAGTGCCTGGCGTAAAGCGATCGGATATGCGCGAGGCTGATACAGTGCATTGCGGCTGCGGCTGCGGCGAGAGCTTGCGATGTAAATCGTCCGTGCTCGTTGGTCATCTCGTTAGTCGACCGAGGTCGACATGTTGAGTGCCTGCGCGTAAGCGATCGGATATGCGCGCGGAGCTGTTGCAGTCGGCTGCGGCTGCGGCGAGAGAGCTTGCGATGTAAATCGTCCGTGCTCGTTGGTACGACCGAGTCGACATGTTGAGTGCCTGACATGAAGCGATCCGAGATATGCGCGAGGCTGTTGCAGTCGCGCGGCTTTGCGGCTTGAGAGCTTGCGATGTAAATCGTCCGTGCTCGTTAGTGCGACCGAGGCCGACATGTTGAGTTTACGGGATTTAATCATTTTGCGATCCCGGGCGAGATGGCGAAGGCATTTGTGTTGGCGGCGCCAAAGCGCATCTGCGGCGAGCTATTCTTGGCGGCGTGCAACGTGGAGCAATATAAATGGGCTGTAGAACGGCTGCGTATCATTAAATGTGGCGTCCTTTTCGATTCGACAAGGTGGCGTTTGCGGATGAGTCGTGACGGTGGTGATGATGGCGTTTCGTTTTTACGCAAACTTTAAATTTCAAAGCGTCGTGTCAATTCCGAAACTTTTGCTTTCCCGCACAAACCCGAACCGTTGGATGAAAACAATCACGACCGTTGGTTGGTTGAGTGCTTGTCTATTTAAGGCGTTGCCGCTTCCTTCTTCTTCACTTTTACGAAAACATTTTTCAAAATTTTGGTGATCGAAATCCTTTCTACCAAGCCGAAATTAAGAGCATCTTGTGGTGATTTGGAACCAAGTTTCCGAGTTACGGTGAGGTGTGTTTGAACTCCATCGGAGTGAGCTCTTTCTGACGATCGGAGTGATCATCTTTGTCTTCCCAATTTTACGCCATCAGGATCATAAAGGTACCATCTTTATCCGACCTAACACTGGGTTTTCTTTGTTGATCGTCATTTAAGTGGTTGATTCCTGGCTGTATAGATCATAAATCGCTTTTAGTCCCGTAGATATTCGGATTTTGAGGTTCTTTAACGGTGTGAGAATCCGTATGCACAAACCCTTATTTTGTGAACTTGAAGCCTTGAGGATTAGGAGCAATTTTCAATTTTTACGTGTAGTATTTCTTTATGACCCGTTGCCCCTGTCTTTTGTTGGTGTGCTTGCGAAATGGGGCGGTGTCGACTGATCAGCGTTGATCCACCTCTCTTCATTTTGCGGCATGTCGCGCACCCTATGGACGGCAGCGATCACGAAGAATTTAATTATGGTGATGGCGGGGCGAGAGGAAGAATTTGCGGCGAGGTTTCTCCTTCTCGTTCGGCGAAGAGGACTCACGCCTCGAGGCGGGCGAGGCCCAAAGGCTCGCTTATAACGAGGGCACTCGGTGCTTTACGAATCCTTGCGACATTTAGCTCCCGGAGAAGCGAATTTCTAAGACTCGCGGTGAAAGGATTCAGGCGGCGTCGACCGAGGCCATAAAGCGAAGGGGCGGCCGTAGGGCACCGAGACACTGCTAGCTCCGCCCGCGAGAGGAAAATCGGATCGGCTTGCGATTATGCGAGTCTTTGGAAGAGGGTGGTGGTGAAGGCCATGCATCGCTGTTGTCGTCTGAGAATGGAGATCTTTGTTGGCGCGGCGCGCGACTTTAATACCACTATCCGCGCCCGATACCGGCTCTCCGATGACTATCATTTTTGCCCGTGCATGGGTATCGGCAGTATGAGTATACTTGCGGCGCTCCGCCGAGGACCAGGTTATGCGTTCACTTTTGACAATTTCTGGCGGGGTTCAGGCCCTTTTCGATCCTTTTGGTGGAGGTGATGTATTTCTTTGGAAGCCTTGCGGCGGACTTTCACCCTGTCTTTGTTAGGACCTTGGCGGCGTTTATTGCGACGTGTCGCCTTAATGGAATTGAGCCCTCGCTTGGATCTGTTTAGAAATTCCATGATTTACGTCGGCACCCAAACTCCGGGCGGGGTGGCGTGAGGCGCGTGAGGAGGCCTCGCGCCTTTTTACCTAGCGACAACAAAATCTATAAGCTGAGTCAAAGTATTGCGGGTGCAATCCAGGTCGGATAGCCATTCCCGCATTTTGGGAGCCGGTGCCGCGCGCGGACTAGAATCCAAGTGGCTTAAAGGCAGAGTGGTTCCTTTCGCAAGCCCTAAAAAGTAGAGCGATTGTGGCCTTGATTAGCTCCGCGACGAGATGCCTGCAGTCCGCGTGATCGGTGTCGGATGTTGGCGAACGTAAAGCTGGGTAGCGAGGATGGCGAGGATCCCGCCGTTTGGTGCCGGGATTACGCTGTCGTGAACATTCCCCGCCCAGGTGTGGAGCTTAGTGATCTGGCCGGGTCGGTGAATGCCACTTGGGTAGGACCTTTCCGGCGGTCACGAAGAGTGTGGCGGTGATTGGTCGAGCCGCCAGGGTAAAACCATTTCTTCTCTATTTTTGTTTTGCTAACCCAAAAATACACAAGCTTTGTCTGCGAGGTCGGGCGGCGCAGGGCACACGATCCCTACTCCCTTTTTTTTTTTGATTGCTTCTCTTTTTCTTTTACGTGATGCGGCATCCGGTCTTGCGAGTGCTATCTTGCCGCTGCTAATTCCCGCGAGGAAAGCGCGGAGGAAGAGTTAGCGGCGGATCCGTGATCATACCATTGGTTTCATGTGGGGATCAACCAGGTAGTGTCCGTTCTTTGCGGCCAGTGCGACATCGGCGGCGGGACCTCCTGCAGTGCTGCGCGATTGCGAAACGATTACGAAGAAGCCCGCCCCCGCGGTGAAGTCTCGACCACCGCCTCGATGGCGGCCCGATGAAGTCTCGAAGATGTTCTTGAAGGCGTCCCCTTTCCCGGAAAAGACCAAGAGTGGATGTGCCGTCGAGGTCGTCGACCTGAGGGTCTGATTCTCCCCTCTCAACCTTACCCCTGCTTATGGATTCGTACGCGGAGATCGCGCCGCGGCAAAGCTTCGGCGGCGCCGACATTCCTACATACTTTGGCGAGGCTTTACGAGCGATCAATCGTCGCTTTGGCCCGGGGTGTGATGATGGAGTCGGCTCTGTCGATTCCTCCTCCTCTTCTGTACTTACCGGAAAATGGAGCGCCCGAGGCTCGCCTATCCGTGGGGACGGTGATAAAAAGGATTGCTCCTGCCAACATCGGCAACATGACTCTATTGATCCCAGCGAGGCTATGAAATTTGCCGTCGCCGAGTATGGGATGTCGGCGCATAAGGTAAATATGTCTTTCTCGCACGAATTTCCTTTTATCTTCCAAGTGCTTACTGTGTCTTTCTTAGGTCTCGCGTTGCATGCTCGCCGCTTTGGATACTGTCGAGAAGTTGGTGGAGAGCGAACAACGGACGAGCGATGAGCTGGTGAAGAAGGCGCGGAGAGAACCAGGAGTTAGGCGCAGACAATGAAGGATCTGGAGGCCGTAGTTAGCGTGCCAAGGCCCTATATACCGCTAAAGAGCGGACACTGGGCGGATAGGATAGCGAGTTGGGCGCCAAGTTACTCGTGAGAAGAATCATCGCAAGAAGGTCGAAGCCGCCTTGGGTGCTGTGAGCAAAAGTTGAAAACCGCCGAGGGTCTTTGCCGACGCCGCTAAGAAACCGAGAATGCCCGTCGGAAAGCGAGGGCCGCCAAAGACGAAAGGCGAGAGGAGGCTATCAAGAAGGCCGAGGACCTTGCCTCGGATATCCAGGCAAAAATTCAGGCCGCCGTCGGCTGAGTATAAAAGGCGGCGCCCGAATATTGGAAAGATCTGGGTGACAATTATGACCAAAGGCTGCTATCATATGGCGCGCGGTGTATGCAGTAGGTCGATGCATCGGCCAGAGAGGTCCCGATTTACAAGATATGGCGGCGTGGACTCGGGAGAATTCCTTGGCGCCGAGCTCATTCAATATCATCCCGTGGTTCCTTACTTGAGGAGGAGATCGCGAGTACCGCGAGCAATGTAGGATGGAAGGTTTACACGGCGGTATTTCGGTGGCGGCGAAGAGAACATCTGTCCCCTTGTGCAACCGATCTTGGATGGGGCCAATCTGAGAGGGGATCGAGCCGTTCAGGTGGTGAGAAGCGCGACCGGGAGATTCGCAAGTGGCCTTGATTTGAGCGTTTGACTCCTTTTTGTTATTGACAAACTTTGTTGTTGGTTTGTAATATTAACTTTTGTTTACGGTGATGTGGGGCTCGCCACCTGTTAACTTTGATCCTTTTCATTCAGTACATATTGGGGCGCTTGTATGGCCATTTCTTTTATGCCTTTGTTCTCTGCTTTAGTATTTTGAGCTGTTTTGTTTTTGCTAACCCAAAATACATAAGCTTTGTCTGTGGGTCGGGCGTGGCCCAGGCACGATCCCCTACAACTTCAAAAAACCGAGAGGACTACATGTAATACCTCTTGAGGTTGTCGGCGTGCCAAGTATTCTCATATTCACGGCCATTCCTGTCTTTGAGATAATATGTCCCCCTCTTTAGCTCGCGAGAGACCTGAAGGGTCCTCCCGATTCTTTGTCTAACTTTACGGGTTTGTGGCGGCGGCCAGATTTAATTAATCTGAAATCTCCTGCGCTTGAAGAAATGATGGCGTACGCTTCTTATCGTGATGTCGCTTGGCGGCCATCTTGAAGTTAGCCAATCGAGTTGCAACTAGCAATCTCTTTTCCTCGAGCATGTCGAGCTCAAATTCGCGTGATCGAGCGTTGGTGTCCTCGCTGAAATGCGATACTCTGATGCTAGGTAGAGTCATTTCTACTGGTGTCATCGCCTCCGAACCATAAGTCAGGGAGAATGGGGTTTCTCCTGTGGTAGACTTTTTGGCGGTTGTTAAGGCCATATTTATATGATTATTAAAGGTTTATTTCATTATTATTTTCCCCACATTTGCATAATTTACATGAGAATTAAGGGTTTAAGTGTAAATATTGAGTAAAGATGATTGTATGCAAAATTGATGATTTTAAGTGTTGATTTAATGGAATTATTATTATTTGGATTTTATTACGTTTTTGCATTGTTTATTTATCATGTAGAGTTAATTTTCGTGCATATAATGGGGATAAATGAAGCTCAAGTCGAATTATAAGAGATAGAGTTGGAATTGGCTTGAAGAAATTGGATAAAGATGAAGAGATCCGATCCTCGGCCAGTTCGAGCGGGCGTCTCTCGATCTTGAGCGAGCGTCCCGTGAATCAAGCGTCCATGCAAAGCGTCGTAATCGTATTTTACATTCGAGAGAGTTCGTGACGGAGGATGAGCGGCGTTTACTCAGCGTCCAGCATTACGGGCGGGCGTCGAATATTCGAGACGGCGTCCGTTGCCGACTTAGTCATAACCGACTCAAAACTCTATATATAGCAGCAGCCTCTTAACCCTAATTCATACCACATAATTGAGATCGCAATTTTACACCAAAAAGCTGCGGCCACAAGCCTTTTTACACAGAGATGAACTTCTCCAACTCAACAATCATCTTCAACATGATTGTTGGCTAAAAGCCTTGCAGTGAGTCGACGGAGGAAGCCTATCAACAACACAAATCAACTAGAGAGTTCGATACTGGATGTTTAGTGAGTTTAAGATCTAGTTTTTCATCACTTTTTAACGCTGTTTTACATTGCCATGTTTTGTTGAATTATCAATTCTATGAAACGATCTATTTATCTATCTTTATGCTTGAATAAATTTACGAAAGTCTGTTTATTTGAGTTCTTTTCCGTTTAAGTGATGCAATTAATCATGTTATAAGAGATTAGGCATGTTTAGTTGAGTAAGAGTTTGGAAACGATCTCGTGATTTCGTTTTGATGGCATGATTAGTTTATTTGAAAAGATAAACGAAACCCTAGAATTTGGTTGAAGAAATTTAATTGAATTCGTGAATAAATCACTACTAAAAACTATGTCTTTTTAATCACCATCTAGTTGGGATTGTTGGTTGATGGGTGGAATCTGAGTAAGCCTTCTTTGTGTTTTCCTTTAATTGTTTTAATCAAAATCGTTTTAGATTAAGTTTAGTTTAAGTTTTAGTTTTATAAACCCTAGTTTCTCTGCTTGTTTTCACTTTTTTTTACTTGATTCATAATCGAGGCGCTCGTCCGCAATAGCGTACGCCTTCGTCAATAGATTTAGTTTCAGGCGCTTCGTTCACTTTAGTGAGCGCTCGTCCATATTCTTTGTTTTCTTATTTTTTTTTGCTTGTTTTTATTTCTGTTTTAGTTTTAATTCTTAGGTTTAGGTTTTAGTTAGTTTCACCTTAGTTTAGATAGATAATTGTGACATAATTGATATAGATTTATATTTGAATCCGATAAACATTCCACTCCCTTAGGGCGACCCGTTAACACCCTATACTACGATCCTTATACTTGGGGTGTTTCGGTTTATAAATTATAAAACTCATTTTTACGAGCAATGTCCGGGCGACCATAAGATCGCGGGACGGCTCATCTACCCATCTGTCTTTTTTTCCGCATAAAGTGCGTTTGAGACCTCTCGAGAACTTGTTTGTTTCGTTCTCTGCTGACCATTACTTTGAGGATAGTGACGAAGGCGTCGCATGAATGACGCCGTGCTCTTTTACAAAACTCGTCGAATTCCGTTCGAATCTGCGGTCCATGGTCGGATATGATGATCACGAGGTATCCCAAACGAGTCCATACTTGATCCATAAGAAAATAGATAACCTGAGTTGTGGCGACCTCTCCGAGGGGCTTGGCCTCTATCCATTTCGTGTAATAATCGGCCAGCTACTACTATGTACTCGCATCCGCCACGCCTTTAGGCATCGGACCGGCGAGGTCGATACCCCACATCTCGAAAGGCCATGAGGCGGTGGCGATGCTCGCTTCTACGGAGGGTAACCTGGGTATATCCGCGTATCTTTGGCACGGGTCGCATTCCCTAACAAATATATCCGAATCCCTCAACAAGGTAGGCGAGTAATATCTGCGGTGATCGCCGCTTTGTGCGAGGGTTCGACAGCGGGATGCCCGCCGCACACTCCTTGATGAAGCTCACGGATGATACCTTTCTACTTGCTCGGCCGTATACGGTGGTAGAGGTTTGGAGAAAGAGCGCTGTAAAGTATCCCATTTTGAGCGACATATCTCGGCCGCTCGTCGAGCCAAGGTTCTTGCCTCTATTTTGTCTCGAAGGCAAAACTCCATGCTCGATATAATCCTTGACCTCATCGATCCACCCCACGCGAGGAGTGTTGAATATCCATGATCTCACATCTGTTGATAGATGGTTCCTCGAGGTATTCGGAGAGGGGCGTCGGGAAGCGGCGCCCGGCGTCGGCGTCGGATAACTTGAATAAATAGTCCGCCTCAAATTCTGAGTGCGTGGAATATAAGAGAGCTCGCAATATCCGAACTGACGACGTAACTTCTGGACCAGGTCGATGTATTGCTGTAGTATTGAGCAATAAATCTTATAACCTCCATTCACTTGATTGACAACGATTGTGAGTCGCAAAAAGGCGTGTATGTTTTCAACTCTCATTGCAAGGGCTAGTTCAAGGCTGCGATGATCGCCTCATACTCGGCTTGGTTGTTTGATGCCGTGAAATCGAAGCGAAGCGCTTTCTCAATTTCTTCGGACGTTCCAGGCTCGAGCAAGACGACTCCGGCTCCGCAAGCTCCAATTCCGCTTGCGCCGTCAACGAACAACTGCCAACAATGGCTGGGCCTCATGGGGCCGCTAGGAGCCGGTTTGTCGGGCGAGTTGGTCGAAGGGGAAGCGGGTTGTGTTACCGAGGACTCTCGAAAGCTTGCTTCAAGAATGAACTCGGCCAGGGCCTGCGCCTTGATTGCCCTTCGAGGCTCATACTTGATGTCGAATTCCGTGAGCTCAATTGCCCATTTCTGGAGACGACCGGCGAGGTCTGGCTTATGTAAAACCTGACGCAGCGGACTATCTGATAGTATAACGATCGTGTGTGATGAAAAATATGCACGGAGCTTTCTAGCTGCTATAACAAGAGAGTAAGCCAATTTTTCTGCATTAAAATATCGACCTTCTACAGGACTGAGAGCCTTCGAGACATAGTAGATGGGCTTTTGAACGGGCTTCTCAGGGGTCCCTCTTCTTTTTTATAAGAAATGCAAATGACAACCCTATCTCGAGGCCGCCAAATATAAATAAAGGCGATCGCCTATATTAGGACTTACTAAAAGAGCGGTGACCAGTATCGCTTGAGCTCTTCAAAGGCTTGATGCATTCTCCACCCATTCAAACCCCTTGCCGCTTTCAAGATCTTATAAAAGGAGACACTGTCATGAGATTTGAGATGAACCGCCCAGGCGGTTATTCTTCCATTCAACCTCTGAACCTCCTTCACACGATCGTTGGAGGTGCCATGTCCAAATAGCTCGATCTTCTCGAGATTTGCTTCAATACCATGTGTGTGTGACCATGAAGCCTAAGAATTTTCGGCTTTGACCCCAAACGTGCATTTGACTCCATTTAACTTCATGTTGTTTTCTCAAGACGTTCGCGAAAGTTTCTCTCAAATCATGCATGAAGTCGCATCTGCTGGATTTGATAACCATGTCATCTATGTAAGCTTCCATATTGCGGCCGATTTGAAAGTGGAAAACCCCGCTGATCATCCTCTCGAAATGTTGAGCCCGCATTCTTCAGCCGAAAGGCATCATTTTGTAATAATACATGCCGCCTCACTTAAAGCGATAAGTTGTCTTTCTTCCCGGCCATACGGACTGATGGTATCCGAATAGCGCCGATTTAAATCGAGGATTTCAAAACCCGCTATCCGATCTACCATTCTCGTCTATGCGGGGGTACCTCATAGGGATCCTTGGGCGGAGCTTTGTTCAAGTCGGTGAAATCTACGCACATTCGCCACTTGCCGTTGTGCTTCGTAACCATAACGACGTTGGCGGCCAAGTGGGATATTGTAGTTCTTCAATGATATCTCGCCATGAAGTAGCTTGCGATCTCAATTTTCACACCTCTTCCTTTGCGGTTGAAAATTGGCGAGCCCTAGCTGAATTGGCTTGAAGTGTGGATTTACGTTAAGGCGGTGGAGTGTGACCTCGGGGTCAACGCCTCGCATGTCGGTGACCTCCCAAGCAAAGGCCTCTGTGTTCTCTTTCGAAGACATTGATCGGTAGCGGACATGTCGGCATCATCGAGATGCGCCCGACTTTGATTTTTTGGTCGGGTATCTCTCATTGATGATTACCTCGACGAGTTCCCCTTCTGCCTCGATGCTCGGGTCATCTCGTATCTGCAGTGTGTCGCATACAATTTTCTTTTGCTGCTTCTTAGGCGGCGGAGGGCCGTTCGTGCCTTGTCCCCGCTCGAGATGGGCTTCCAGCGCTCTTTTATTAGCGTTCGCCTCTAACTCGGCCATGGATTCGCTTATCCGGGGGTTGACTTGCTCGGCCGTGATTGGGATCTCAGCCGCACCGACTGTCACTAGAGCTTCTTCCAACAGATTTATTGAATTCGTGATGGGATTAGTCCCTGCTGGTGCGATGGGAGGTGTAGCATGAGCTTGTCCCAGCACACCTTGGAGTTCGGGCTCTCGTGCCCTTTTCAGTCCTGCCTTTGATTTCGCCAAGTGGTCAAGATAAGTCTGTGGTCGGCTAATCGCCTGTCCTATCTTGCCATTTTCTGTATAAAATTTGACCCTCTGATGCGGAATGGAAGACACCATTTGAAACTTGCGCATCGCCGGTATGCCCAAGATCATGTGGTAGCGAGCTGGCAGATCGACCACCAGGAAATCTATTTTTTCGATCCGGAAGGGCTCGAAGTCTCCGATGCGGACCTCCAGGTCGATCATTCCTTTAACCTTTACCTCATGGTTGGTAAAACCCTCAAGCGAGCCCAGGTACGGTTTCAGATTGGCCTCGGTGAAGTTCAAGCCTTTGAGGCAGTCAAGATAGATGATGTCTCTGGCGGCACCTGTATCCACCAGGACTCTGTTAACTCCGCACCTGCCGATCCCAATTTTGATTATGAGGGGCATCTCCATTGCTCCCGTAACAAAGCTAAGCTCGCTTTTTGTAAAAGTCAGGGCCTCTTCATCCAGTCGCAGGTCCTGGGCCGCCACGCCCAAATTCATTGATCGAGTTGATCTGTTTTTTTATCTCGCCTGTTGCTAGGCGGGCTTTCGTGGATGACATTAAGCTCGCGCCATCTTTGGGCCGCGACGAGCCTCTGGTGGCACCGCCCGCCAATTTGAACCGCTTCTAGTTTTCCTCCCGGGCCATGTTGTCTATGATCCTTATCGAGGAAAAACAATCATCTCGTGTTATGATCGTGATAATTATGAAACTCACAGATTTGATCCTGCCCGCTTTACGAACTCGTCTTATTCCTACGATTGTCGCGGGGCTTCCGGATGTGTTCGAGATTTCGTTCAGGATTGCCGACGGTCGCGCATTCGGCCGGAATGTAATCTTTACGCCGAACTTTGTGGCCTTTTGAAATCACGGTCGTCCGCTCTCTCTCGCTGATTGACGGCCTCCCTTCTTCTTTGGGGATCGACTCTCAAATCTTGTTGACGGGGCCGTGGGATCGATTGAAGGCCCCGTTTTCGGTGGGGACCTCGACGGTAGTAAACTTCCGGCCTGCTCAACATATCTCTCAAGTTGGTCGGCGGATGCATCGTCAAATGTGTCTTAAGCTCGCCGCCCACAAGTCCAGTTAAAAATGCCATCATGACCGTGGGTTCGGGCTCGTCTCGTGTTTGATCGTAAACTTGGACGAATTTCTCGTAATATGACCGGGCGGACTCCCAGGTGTCTGTTTATCAAAAACAGATCGATCGTGGTTTTGCGGGGCCGATCATTGCCTTGAATTCGCCAGAACTTTGTCCGCATGTCCTCCCACCGTGGCGATCTGGTGGCGGTTTGCTTATGGCCATGTAGAGCTTTCTATCCTTCATGCAACCCACCATAGCCACGCACCAGGCGCGCGCTATGGCGAGTAGCGAGCATCATTTTACTCTCGAACGGCTATCCACTCGTATGGGTCCGACTTACCACGATAATCTGTTATATTGACGTTAGATATTCGGCGTTGCGGTAGGCTTGCTATGGCGAGTCTCGAAGCGCATCCATAGCGCCGCTTAGGTTCCTTATCCTCTTCTCGTTTGCTCTTTTTCATCTCCGTAACCATCATCCTCGTGTCTTCAAATCGTTGGTTGGTCTGGGTCCGAGGTGCGCCCGAGAGAATGGCGCCGTCCCTCGCCACTATCGAGCCTTCTGCTTTGCCCATGCTCTTCTTCTTAGGATAATGCCCGGGGTTTTCACCGAGGGGCCCGATCTTCGCCTCGACGTTGCCTCGCGTTCCTTTATCTTCATCTCTCGGTGGTGATGGTAAAGCTCTACGCTTTCCCAGCGGTCATGCGCCGATATTCTAGTTTGGTGTCTTCACCGTGCCGAGATGAGGACACACTTTCCTCGATGCTCGTGGACGCCGAGCTCGCGTTGTCTCCCCATGTTTGGCCCTTTTCCACGGAGGGGCGATGACGCGACGCCCGCCGCTTCATGCCTCTATGGTTGGGGAGAATCAATTGCTAGTCTTGGTGACCGCGGAGATTAAAATCTCGTTGGTCGCCTTCATTTTTGCCGCGTACTCACCATAACTCTTTATTCTTGCTAGATCGGCCTCGCTTTAGAACCAGGCCAGGCAGAGCCTCTTTGTCCAGGCCCTCTGTGTTAATCTGTCTTCGGGCGAGCTCTGCCTCCAATTGAGCGTTTTTCTTTCTCAATTCTAAGAACTCGCGGAAATCGACGGTTCCATGGGTGGGGTCGCCTCATGCGACTCATTTGGAGGCGACCTACTTTTTCTCGGGTTGGGTGTGACAGGTTAGGCGAAGGATTAGCCATGACGGGAGGTCTGCTATAAGTCTGACGGCAAGCTTTCCAAGGTAGGAAGTGGGATTATTGCCTCGACACAAGCCAACTCTGATATCCTTTTCAAAGAGTAGTTAAGGTGACGTGGTGGATGTGATCTCATTTGTCCGGATTTTATGTACGCAACATCCGATGAACCTTTTATCCTCTTCACAAGCAATCGATCCCGATACAGATATGCTACAAGTTGAATTCTATGGTGTTCACACCGTCCCCGATCGACATTCAAATCGAAAACGCTAACCACGGCCGCTTTCTTAGCGGTTCATATAAGATTATCCCAATAGTGGTGAATCTTCAAACGCAAGATTGGGATAGTCTACACAAACATATGAGCTATTTTTCAACGGATCGTGAAGACAAAGATAACCGATTTGATGATGATAAATCGGAATAAAACTCGTTATATAAGGGAGACGGAGATCGGAACGAGCTAAGCAACTATAGGGCACGCGAAGGTGTTGAATCCTTTGAAGAAATCTTTCCGGTAACGGAGCCAATTGACGGGTCCGTTTCCGTCAGTAGTCGTGGTGGCAAACCTGGATGTGGGATATCCGCCTCTTCGTGGTGTTCCGATCAATGAGGTTATCGCCGTCGGACGGTGGCGTTTATCGAGGTTGGTGGCGGACTCGCGGTGGTAATATGAAAGCAATAAATGAGAGAGAGAGAGATGCAACAAAGCTCATGGAAATAAATGCGCAAAAGTTGTTCTCTGCTCATTAATGTCATAGTGGGGGTATTTATAGGAAAGGATAAAGTCGTAAAAGACTACTTGTGCTAAGCGGTGTCGATGCCCGACGGATGATGGCGCTTGGCCCCGCTCTATCTAAGCTTATGAACTTTCCATTAACCGGTGGAGTTTCTCATATAAATGGATCCGCCGTCTTTGCGGGCGCCCCTTTATCTTTGAAGATGTTTGGCGGGATGGCCAAGAGTTGGCGACGCCGCGCGGTCATGTTCAGGGGAAAGAGTTTGACTTATGCCTCCGGCGAGTTTTCCGGGAATAATGGGACCGTGTCAGGTTCCGTATCATCACTTGACAGTGATCAAAATGTCATACATTCTAAGTGATGACCTTACAACAATTCTAGAAAAGAAGGAGAAAGATTCGGATGCAAGCAAGAAGGAATTGCAAGAACATAGGCAGAAACGAAAGGATGATGATTTCTTGTGCACGGGACATCTTCTAAATGCGTTGTCGGACTCAGTTTACAACGGACATAGGAAAACTGAGACAACTAAATAGTTATGGGTGGCACTGGACAACAAGTACCGCATCGAAGAGGCAAGCAATCGGAAATTCTTGATTGGTAACTATTTCGATTTCCAAATGACTGATGGTAAGTCCTTACTCAAGTTCATGAATTACAATTTATTGCTACTAATTTAAAAAATGTTGAGATTACATTACCCGAAGCATTCTAAGTTGGAGAATTTATTGCGAAATTACCAACTTCTTGGAATGGTTATAAAAAAACCAAAACATGATGAAATCAAGCATACCCTGGAATCCCTCATGCATCATTTGTGTATTGATAAAGACTCTTGAAAACGTGAGAATACTGAAATGAGGCAGAAAGGCCAACATGGTTCAATGCGGCCAATCAAGAAGCAAGAAGCGCAAAAACTCCTTTTCAAAGAGGGGTCATGCATAAGTCTCTAAGAAAAAGCTCAAGGACGATTGCTTCTACCGTAAAAAATCTAGTCATAATGCTTGAGAATGTCGAATTTGCATAAGAGGCGAGGATTCAAAGAATAATATGGCAAACAAAGATCATGTGAATGTTGGGGATGGTTACAAATATCAAAATTCCCTTAAAAAACAATTATCAAAATTTTGTTGCAGTTGTGGATGAAGCCTACCCAGTTGGAGTTGAATAAGGATGGTGGCTAGATACCAGGGTTACGATCCTTGTAAGCAATAATATATATGAGTTCAAGACTAACATTGAATGCACTAATGGATGAGAGGTCAAAATGACCAATGATGTTTGTACCAAAGTTGTTGCGATTGGAACTGTGGAACTGAAATTCACATCATGAAAGAATATGACTTGGCAAAAGTCCTTCGTGTGCCTGAGATGACCAAGAACCTGATTTCTGGAGATCGCCTCAACAAGGCAGGGTTCAATCTTGTTTATGAATATGATAATCTTATTGTATCTAATAACAATGTATTTGTTGGTAAAGGGTACTCTTGTAATGGAAGGATTAAGATGAATGTAAAAAAGAATAACTTCTAAAAACAATGTATTTGTTGGTAAATGGTACTCTTGTAATGGGAGGATTAAGATGGATGTAATAAAGAATAACTTGGCTTATGCCGTTGATTCCTTATCTTTATGACATGCTAGAATAGGACACATTATGTACAAGTCCTTTAAAAATATGCATAGCTTAGGTATTTTTTTCGAAATGCACACATGAGAATATTAACAAATGTGATATGTGTTCAAGGGAAAATGACATGTAAACCACACAATCGAATTACTTGGTTTTATACACTCAGATGTTGCTTATTTGCATAACAAAGTTTCACGTGGAGAACACAAACATTTTATGACCTTTATAGATGATTTCTCGAAACATGTCTTTGTATTTGCCAAAAAGTAAGATAAAGTCTAAAGTAAATTTTAATGAACAAAGCAAAAGTGGAAATCAATTGAATCGGAACAGAATTGATAAAGTTTTGTGAACAAAATTGTATTTTGTACAAGTTTACTCCATCGTATCCACGAGAATCGGATGGAGTCACATCCCCCACCCTCCCCAACAAAAACACTAAACCCTTTAAACCCCACATCCACCACTTAAATCATATGTATACTAAGAGGAATAGTAAAGTAACAACAAATTTTATTCATATTTCCATATGTTTAATAAGAACGGTAGGAAGGTAAAATTAAATATAAAAATAAAAAAAATAATAAAACATATACCCCATTGCCAAGGCGAAAAGAGCTAAGGCTATTTAAATTTTCCCCAATTTTGTTATCTGGAAATAAAATTATTTTTTTCAAAAGAATTTCAAACCACACATATTGGAACTAGTCAGCCGCCGTTCTAAGGTCTCTTCTCTACAATAAGTTGATTGTAAAATACATACGCACGGCCACGGCCACGGCCAAGGCCAAGGCCAAGGCCAAGGCCAAGAGTCAAGCAAGCACATGCAACACCTTTGTTATGGTGTACTTGTACATGGTGACTAAACCCTACAGAAAATACACACGCGAGCCTTAAAATCAAAGAAACACTGGAATGACACAACTATAAGCTGCAACACCCTTTTAGATTATTACTACGACAAATTGATTTCTCTCTCTCGGTTCTAAGACGGGGTTTCTCCAGGAACAGAATCTGATGTCACAATGACTTGAAATTGAGTCCTTGCATGCATTTTTTGTCAAAACATTTAAAATGTCAGCCACGTCCATAGAATCATTCTTTTTTTTTGCAAGGTCTGGAGAAAGGTAAACCTTTTAGGCCTTCTGTCCATTCAGTTAAGTAAATTCACTACTACACCGACCATTCTCATGAAAGCAACGAGACGAGAGAGACAAACTCTGAAGTCACCCGTCCCTTGGATCTTGTGTTGATAACAAAGTGCTCAGGATATTTCCTCAACAACATAAGCAATCCAAACCAAGGTTTTGCCTTAGCTTCAGGAATGGGATAATCATCGGATGTCAAATATATCCTTACACGACTGCGGTTCCACACATCGCCATATTGTTCCACCAACTGCCCAAGAAGATCAATGTTACTATCAGTGGTTAACAGCAAACAACCAGCAAGTGACCTCAAGCATAATAAGCATGAACAACATCTATAAGAGGAATATAAAGGATAAAAGTCCTACCATTGGATGGGAAGAAAAAACATTTCAAGTGATAAGCGATGAAGAAAGTCATTATAACAACAAAGCTCCTCACAGCAGCTTATAAACAGAGATATTGACGTGGAGAGACAGTTCTGATTAACGAGACCCTACATTTTATGAGACTTGGAAAATCATCATCGATTCTCCCAAAAATAAATTAGTGCAACGACGAAATTCCAGAGCCCATCCTCAGTCTAGATTCTCTAAACCTGGCAGGTCCATAAACTTTTGCAGGCTTTTCTATAATAAGAAAATTTACTTCTCTAAGACTCAAGACACACATTATTGATTATACTGAAAAGCAGAAAAATAATTTGACAAAAAGAGATTATACCAGAAGAGTTGAGTTTTTATTGGGGGGAAGAGGGTGAAAGAAGTATTTTGTGTAAAGCAAAAACAATTGATACCTCTGAATGAAGTCTCTCCATCGGCATCCATTCACCAGGACCACAAAGGTCAGAAAGCACGGTAGCGACTGATGACACGACATCCTTTTCTTCAGGTTGCACGAGTTGTTGATTTTCTGTGTCCCTGTCGATACGTAATCGTCCATCCAGCTTCTTGTCTACATAAATTTACAAGTACAGACAATTAAAACCTAAAAGTTCCTACACAGCAAAGACACTTTAATATTTTGCATCATTTTGTTGTGGGAAAAGTCAAGAGCATGAGAACTTAAAGCAGTAATCCTATGGAAATTACAGAAGCTCAATCAAGGAATCCATGTGCAAATTGACGAACATAATTGTCCTTTTCCTGGTTCTCTGTATTGTTACAGAATTCATTATGATTGTACTTCAGACCATATATACTAACTCTAACAATCTTCCAATTCCCTAAAGCAATTTCGAAGTCCTAAAATAGGCCTTAAGATATTGAATTTCAGACACTGTATCTGTCAAACAGCATAACAAAGAAATACCAGAAACTTTTATATTGATACTATGTCCTGCTTGTCTTTTGTTTCTTCAACAAAATTGTCCGTCACCGTCAGCAATAAAATATAGGAGCAGTATTAACCATCATTTTGAACTGTGTCAAACATCATGTATGAAAATGCCACACAGATGCTCTAAAAAATATAATTGATGTCATTAATACATAGAATTGCAGGACCTTGTTGTTTTACACCCACCTCTCCACCCCACCCCAAATGCAGTTTTTCTTGTACGTAGTAAAAGCAAGAATGGGGTGTAAACAAAATGAAGAAACAAAGGGCTAAATGAGTAGCATCAGATAATTAACAATAGAAGGAGAAAAGGGGAATAAAGAAGCCATTGGGCGAATTCACGTTCAAGGATGATTCCAAGTATAGGTTACTGAACTGATTGTAAACATGTGTTGGTCCAGCAGTCAAAGCATTTGAGAAGCTAGGCACCAAAATTACTATGAGAACATCACCATAGAGCCAAGGCTACGTTTGGTCAAGGCGGCACCCAAACATAAAGTGTAAAAAGAGATGGTTGTTCAGTGGTCAAAAGCGATATAAAGAAAGAACAAACGGGAAGCATCCACCAAATGAGTTACACAAAGAACACGGAATAAAAATGCTTCTACATCTTTACTGATGCTCTTAAATCTGCAAATTACGTGAAGCTGATGTCAATTGCGAAATCACTATCAACCGTTGTAGAATATAAGAATTTGAATACTGAATGGAAGAGGATCACAACTCATCAGGTGTAATATTTCTATGAGGAAAACGTGTAACGGTATATATTGTCAACATATGAATATTTAAGAGAAACTTCAGTCTTTTACCGTAAAAATAAATAAAGAGAAACTTCAGTCTTATAGTATAATACTCACTTACCTGAGGCCTCTTCCATCAACGGGATCTTAAGAGGCAGAAGGCTAAGCCATTTTGAATAAAATCACATCTCCAATTTACAAGCTTAGGCAATGGCTACAAAAAAAGAAGTACCTCATCCTAGACTAGTTAGGGTTCACATTATTCCAGGCCTAAGAATTATGCTGATAATGTACAGCAGACGAATGAATGTGCCAAGTAAAATGAACTCTCACAGTTCATAATCAAATCAAACTCACACTTCATCAAAATCAAACAACAAACTCAGGACAGTGGCCTTGTTCGCCCCTCAATTGAAACAGAACAACTCACCTAATGGCCGTGAATGTGCAGCTTTCCCACCTGAACTCACGGAACCATACCCATAACCTCCACCTCCATCCATCCTATCCCCTCGCTGATTCTTCCTGGAGCCGCTCAATTCACCGTCTTTTCCACCTTCATCCTCAAACTCCTCATGATACTCCCTCCCTCTCACCAAGCCCTTCTTACCCGGTTGCGGAGGCAAAAGCAGATGCTGTTTATGATGAGGCACTGGCCGAGGAACCCCAGTAGACTGACCCGCAGGAGATGGAGCCGAAGGATAATTGACATTAACATGATCCCTAGGTCCAACAGCACCACCGAGAATACTCCTCACAGGTAACAAAAAATAGAACTCCTTATCTCCAATCTGGAGTAGATCTTGCGAATCAAGCTTGACAGGAGGATTAGAAGGAAGGTGAAGCACTCCTTCCACAAAACATCCATTTTTTCCGAGAACTTCGAGGGCGAAACGGCGGCGTTGGAAGTCGTAGAAGATGCGTGCGTGGTGACGGGAGATATTCATGCCGCCGCCTAAGGAGGACAGGTCAACATCGACCGTGGATTTTTTGGAGTTGCGGCCGAGGATAATGGAGTAGGTTTGCATATAGTACTCAAAATCTTCGCCCTGTAATTTGGCGAATCCGGCTTCTACATCGCCGTCGCCGTTGCTTTCCATTAATCTAGAAAATTCTTTCTGCAAATGGTCTTCTTAGTGGTATTTGCAACGAACTGAAGAATTACAGCTGGTGAGAACGGAAATCTGTGTAAATAATAAAACCAGATCGAATAGAAGAAAACTAGGGTTTCTAGAGAACGAGGTGAGTGTTTTTTTTTATAACAAATTCCATAAGCTATTACATCCTTTATCTTCTCTGTTTCTACAAATCGGGGCAAACTGGGGAGGGAAGAAGATGAATGACCTCATGTAACACTATGATGACGTCAACAAGAGTATCTCCGATCTCTTTTTTTTTTTTTGAAGTTGAGCATCTCTATGAATGTCTCAAATCATAAACATTTTCAAAAGGTTTATGTATGTGGTACGTTGTCAATTAATAAATATTTTTTCTATAAAATTTTTTCTACTATCATAAACATTTTCAGTCCAGTAGATCATCACATTATAAACATTTTATCTATTATACATAAACATTTTACTAGTGCACATAAAGCTTTAAGAAGGAGGAAAAAACAAAACAAAGTAACACAAATGTCAGCTTTTTTGTTTCATGAACCTGTTAAAGAATTTGGAACTTTTGCTCCAAAGCTTTGGTGGCTCACCATCACATAATGGTAAAAAGTTTTTCATAACGCTTTAGAACAAATCTTCAACCTTCTATTGGAGGTGCTCTAACACTAACCTAACGGCTAATTCTTCTCTTGAAATCACTCGAAATTCTAAGGTCATGACATCCTTTTTACCTTAAGACAAACCTTGACCTCAAGGTGGGAATCTAAGAACTGGACATGACAAAGATATGATAAATCTTACATTTTTCCATGTGAATTGGTCTTCATCTAGGTTGAACCATTCCATTCTTCACTAGACCACAACCAGATTGTGTCTTTTAATGGTCCTAATGATTAGAATCTTCTTTAGGAATATGACCATTTGTCCATCCTCAGTGGTAATAGGCAAATGAACAAAGGGAACAATATGAGCTCACACACACCTCTTAAGCATACATACATGAAACACTTGATGTATTCTTGAACCTTGATGAAGTAGTAATTTCTAGGCCACATGGTTAACCTTGTCAATCACCTTATAGGTCTAAAGTACTTAGTGATAGTTTCAAATTCCTTCTCAAATCCACATTATTATGTCTATATTGTTGTAGTTTGAGGAAGACATAGTCCTCAACCTCAAATTCCTTCTCTGTTTTGTGTCTATCATTGTGGAATTTCATTCTTCATGGCCCACGTTTAATTCAGATCCAATTCCTTTACGGGCAAATCGTTTGTGTTGAAGAAAGCCTTAACATACAACTGTTCTACTGTTGATTCTCACAATGGTAACGAGGTTGGTTTGTAACCATATAATGCCTCATAGGGAGTCTGGTTCAGTGAGTTGTGATAGTTAGTATTGTTGAAATAGTGTCCTAAACCCAATCGGGTTGGACCGGATCCGACCGTGTCGGATCATTTCTACTATTTCTTTATGATTATACATATATAATAAATGACTTTTCTGTTGTCATACATTTGTTCTTTTAAAGAACCAATTATGAATTGTTATATGATAACGTCCTTAGTATTAAACTGTGATAGAGAAACCATGATAGACGATTATGGTTGATGAGATCTCTAATCACTTTAATAAGTTTGATACTTAAATGTCTCTAGGCTTATGTACTATTAAACAGGGTATTGATAGTACAAACAGGCTAGCACGTATTAGATGTCTTCTGTCTTTAAGGGCAGTGATATATCTCGCCTATCGAAGTGCAGAGACACTTGGACTGTACGTGGACGTGTATTAAGTGAATGCATACGTTAGACTGACCCACTTACACTGTTAAGTGTCACACTATGTGACGGTTGTGTAATTATCCTTAGGACCGGAGTCTACATGGCATCACGGTGTGGATTGTCATTTTTTGACACTGTTGAGATTTCTCATAGCCAAGGGGCGATCATGCGGTAGTGATTGAGTGCGATGCTGAAGCATGCGGAGTATACATGTTTGGTTGTCCGGGAATCGCGTACCCTATCAGTAGGGGTGAATATCCAAAAGGGTCTTCTTATAATGAATGTCTTACTCTCGTGAATCTTTGCAAAGTGGAAGTAAATGAGTTACTTCGAGAGAGCATGATATCCAGATTATAAGATACGGTTGTTGATGTTTGACACTCGACGTACGACCGTATGGATATTATTACAGCGATAGGATTCTATTTACACGGTAACCGTTTCGCATGAAAGGTAGTAGTCATTGCATTTGACTCTTCCGATGATTGGGGTCACGGTATGTTGCTGTGACGCTATCCCGTGATCGTTAGGTATGAAGGGCATTTTTGTGATTTGCACTTTATGTCTACGGCCAACATATTCGGAAGCCTATCGGGTTACACACATATGAACATCAAGTCGGATTAAAATGTGGTTATAGTTGATAACCAAATAAGGCAAGAATTTGTCTCATACTATAAAGGTTATAGTGGTAAATTAATATGGTGGTTTTATTTATTATGAATAAATTAAATACAAGATATTAATTATCTTTGATTAATTAAATATACATATGATGTATATGATCACAAAATTTATTATGTATATTGATACACATGTATTTTGCAAATTAATTAATCATAGTAGTATATTAATTAAAGAATATTCTGGATGCCAAAATATTGGTATATGGGGCGCCACTTTCAATGTGTATAAGATACACTTGGATTGTGCAATTTAATTAATAAGATTACCATAATATTAATATTGATATTAATTGATTTTTGGAAAATAGATTTATGATAATAAGATAACGATATTCAATAATATAAGATATTAAATTAAATGAGATAAATCAATCAAAAGTATTTTCCTTATTTTATTAGGAAAATGTCTTCTTTCTCCTCAATCTACTGTAGCTTCTCCCCAATCGAGTTGGGACTACAATGGGGCATAGACTCTCTTATAAATAGGGAGGCTTGACTAGCTCTTTTAGACATCACAATTCCAAGAGACTAATAGTTTCTTGTGAAAAATAGAGAGTTTCTCGGGGAGAGTTTAGAGAGAGAAAAGGCCACCTCTAAACCGGATTTTTCTAGTAGCAATCCAATGGTGGATTCCGCGGGTTGTTCGTGTGGACTAAGCGGTAGAGGCCGAACGCTTGGCGGCTCCATGCACCACTACTCTCCTGGGACGGTCAAAGCGTCGATGTTTTAGATCAAGCAAGATAACCAACGTCTACTAGCTTTATATGTTTGTTGCTTAAATGAAGTCGATCTTGGGTAAAAGGAAATAAATTTTGAATTTTCTTTGTGTTTCCGCAGACTTGCTAACAGTGGTAGCAGGGCAAGTTTCGAGCTTAAGCAATAAGCATGTTAATTTTATGTAGTTAATTTTATCGTTTAAATCAAGTAATTAAAAGATAAAAGATTTTTTATTCGCAAAACGATACACGAAAAGGAAAAAAAAGGTCGGGTGGTGCTCGGCCGACTGGCGGCGGCACCACCATCGGTGGCGGCGGAGGCAGGACAACCTGCTGCCGGCGTCGGCTGACTCGTCAAAGGTGGATGATCTCCAAATTTTTGTTTTGTGTATTTTGTGTTTTCAATATGGTTCACAGTTGTGATTGATATCTCTTTGTTTAGTTGATGTAATTTGATCAACTAATGGTTCAAATAGTTTGGACTATTGGGATACCACATGATATAATTTGGTGAATATGATTTGCCTTTAAATAAGGTCATTCCAAATTTTATTTGGAATAGGCCTAGGCCCTTTTCAAAATATTTAATTTTGGAAAATGCCTAGGCCTAGACTCTTTTCAAAATTTTGATTTTGGAAAGGGCCAAGGTTGGTGCCTTTTGGTTTAGGAAACCAAAGGCGTCCATTTTGATTGGGAATCAAAAGGAAAGAAACAAAAGAGACCTAATTTAATTTTGATTTATTTTTGGAATAGTTCTAATTAATTAAAATTGAAGTCGTTTTAAAATTAATCGTTAATTTGATTTCGATCAAAAATCATTAATTAATTAAATGTTAATTAGTTAATTGATTGGATAAAATTATTTAATAGATTAAACGTTAATCGATTAATTACGACGCAAGTTGTTATTTTTTTAATTTTATCTTTTTCATAAGATTTTATTGTATGAATTAGATATTGTGTAGATATAATATGATTAAATGAACCCCGATTGATCATTGACTCGACCGATATGATATATGTGAATGATTTATTTTTCTGTTGGTTTAAAAATTGTCCTAGACCGTTATGAAGAACGTGACCTAGTTTATTTTCTGCATTATCTCATTCTCGTTAGCTCCGCCCGTGTGCGGCGGGTGTATTTATTTTTTTAGATAAAACTTTATGTAGCAAGAATGGAGCGGAATATGGAGACCAAAAAAAGACGAAAATAAAGATCTCATTGGAGAATGACACATTAAAGATCCTATTGGCGGTTCATAAATTACCTTAAATTGTGACCATGCAGCTTTAAATCGGTTTGTATTCGAAACCACACCAAGGAAAAATCCATGATCATATCGGTTACTTTACGCATTTATTTATTTTGTGTTTGTATTTATTTTATATAATACGATATATGCATGACTAGACACAATCTAGATAAATATGTAGGATATATGTCTATAGAGATAGATATATTTGATAAGACCGTAACTAAAATTAATTAAGTGAATTAATTTACGTAAATAATTCCACAACAAAAATCAAGTCGAAATATTGTGTCCCAATATTATAAATGACGGTGAAGAGCCCTTGTTCGAGATCCAACTGATCGACCATCGCCGGGAGTTGACCTACCTCGGGTATATCGTCGTTATTGAGATATGATCGTATGAGATCTCGCGAATATTAGGTTATGACTTGACTAGAGTATTGCGGTGATTGGCCCTCCTCAGGACCGTCTTATTCTAGAGGCAAGGGGTTGACTACCACATAAAAATGTGTATTGTCAAAGAGGTGACTAGTCAACCACCAAAAGTCACATAGTGATGTGATTGGTAAAGTGTTACCCACCTTTTGAATTATTCCGGTTGATCGGCCCTCGTCGGGAATCGGGGTAACTAGATAGGATCTTGGCCACTAAAGAATTTTGAAAAGATTCTTGAAAGTCAATTGGGAGTGGTTGACTGGTGGGAGCAAAATCATAAACCAAAAGACCATTTTTGATTTTGCGTGTATAAACAACAACACTCTTTTATCTTTATTTTTATATTGTAGTTTTAACAAACTTTATTTCTATGTTTTATTCTCGATTGTTAAAACCAAATTATGACTGTTACCTTTTGAGAAACGATCTCAAGTTGGTTAAGTAATTTTAATCCTTTTAAAATAAGCAATGACATGAGAAATCGCGTTTTCGTAGTTGAAGAAAAGGAGGCAGATGGATTGGATAAGGATGACCACGTCGAATTTTGGAAAGATTGTTTTCAAAATTGTTAGATTTAAGTATTGACTTAATTCTTTAATCATTGCTTAAAGGTTAATTAAATAGTCAATGTTTTGAATACGATTTAAAAGGTTAAATAAACTATTTAATAAACTTTAGATTTTCTTTATGAAAGGAAATACATAGATCTTGTGATCTTTCTTAAGTCTTATGAACACTACACTAAGAAATGTTTACAAGTGCTTGAAGGATTAAAAGGTTAGGGCATGTGCTTAAAATAAGAGATCTTATCAAAGTCTTTATTCTAGACAAGTGTGTTGAGATAAATCCATCTAAGTTCAAGTAAACTCTTAGTGATGGTCCTTTTGAAGTGCTAGAGCGCGTCAACGACAATGCCTATAAGTTTGCTATTCCACCTGAGTGGGGCGTCTCTGGCACCATCAACGTCTCTGATTTGATGCCTTTTGACAACCCCTTCGATCTGAGGACATATCCTTCGCAACCGGGAGGGAATGATGTGATCCATGATGACATTCTCGACCCATTGGCACCTATGCAGCCCGTGGATCATCTGGTAGTTCGAGATGGGCCAATAACAAGGCTCCAAAGGAAGCTATTAAGAGAAGCTATGAACAACCTGGTGAAATAGACTTATTCGGAGTTCGGAGAGCCCGTGGAGACGACTGAGGCGCCAATAGTAAAAGATGTAAAACTCCGTTTACCTTGATCCATAGTGATATCTGGGTTCCATCCATGATATCAATTGTCACTGTGACATGGTGGTTTATATCTTTCATTGATGATTGTACTAGGGTTACTTGGGTGTATTTGCTTGGTAATATATCTCAAGTTGTTATATATTTCAGTAATTTTACAACATGGTGAAAACTCAGTTTGATACTAGGATAAAAAAATAAGGACCGATAATGCAAGATATTACTTTAATAAGTTTCTTAGCCATTTTCTCCAAAAGGAAGGGATCATTCACGAGTCTTCTTGTGTTCATACTCCACAACAAAATGGAGTGGCTGAACTCAAGAACAGACACATAATGGAGGTTATTAGGGCTATGATTTTCCAGATGAATGTTCCCAAATTTTACCGGGGAGAGGCAGTTCTTACTGCAACTAATCTCATTAACACAATGTCATCAAAATATTTGGAAAATCACACTCCTAGACATCTTTTATCCAACTTGTATCCTAGTTTTCCAAGTGGTGAATAAGTGGATTTAAAGTTCTTTGGATGTGTTGTGCATGCTCACATCCATTCTCTTAATAGAGGGAAATCGGATCATGGGGCTATTAGATACATCTTTATTGGTTACTCAAATACCCAGAAGCGGTGTAAATTCTTTCATCCACCTACTAAATGTTTCTTTGTCTTCCGGGATGCAACTTTTCATGAAGTTGAATCTTACTATGGAACTTCTCATATCCAAACTTAGGTGAGGCCTCAATAACCGATTCAGAAAGAGATCAACTTCTTCTAGATAGGGTGACAACCTCAAATTCACATAATCAAAAGGAACAACAAACAAAAGATGTTCCTGTAGAAGACAAAGATGAGGACCTGGATCAAAATTAGGGGAGAATCCGAAAATTCAAGAAACATATATATTTAGTTCAGGAAGAATTCATTCATTGACTGGTCTCACAAGAAGATAAGTTATCATTTGAAGCCTCTCAGCTGGGCCAACCAAAAAGTGAGTTATCTTCTGAAGCTGATCTGAACTTCTCAGCTGATCCTCCTAAAAATATGACCTTACCAGATAATCCAAGAGTGATCTTCCCATTTGTATAAGAAATAGATCTAAGGTTTGCACGGTTTGAATGAAGACCTCCCTATTTCTCTAAGGAAGATACCTAGGGATTGCACCAAACATCCTATCAAGAACTTCATTTCCTATCAAAATCTCAGTTCTGAACACAAGGCCCTCATTGAAAATCTGCAATCATCTAGATTCCAACTAGCTTACATGAGGCCTTAAGGATGAGAAATGGATAACAACTATGAATTAAGAGATGTATGTTCTTGAGAAGAACATGACATGGAATCTTGTTCAAACACCAAAGGGTAAACATGCGAGGTCCAAACATCAGAGAAAATAATTTGGGGCCGGGACGAACTTAAAGTAGACGGAAAATGCAAGTTTGTGGCTCTTGTTTTCTAGACAGTAGAACAATGCGTAAAAAAATAGGAAACAAAATATTATGATCAATAATAGACTAAAAAATGGGGCTGGATGGATGACCTAGTCGATGATGCCACGTGTGACGATTTGTTTTTTTGGCAGGATAAACGAGAATGAGTTGAGATGGCCACTAATACGGTCCGTTTTTAGCGGGTCAAAGCACCAGTAGGCGATTGGTCAGGCGGCCCTTCACACTAAATTTGGAAGGTATGGATTCAATAGATACATTATAGGTTTACATAGCTGAGAAATTGATACTAAGTTATGAGAGATTCACAGAACACAGAAAATATTATTAAGAGTAATAGATCATGAGGATGAAAGATAGAGAGAAGCCGAACCAATATGAGTAATAGGCAATGAGTTACCGCCACCAACCATTATGTCGTCGTAACCAATATAGGTGAGTGAAGCAATGTTGGGAGATTTTGCATCATTAAAACAAAAGAAAATTTATAAACCTATACTACCATGCAAAACTACCTCCTAACCGGCCGAATACCGGGTAGTTGCTAGTAAAGTTGGATAAGTGCAGGGTATCGATCCTCGTGGAATTGGGATGTTGACTCTAATTTCACTAATTCCTTTCAATTGTTACTCAAGGAAACGAATAAACGAAAAGCAAACATAAAAACATAAAGAACAATGAGAATAAATCTAACCTAGGAAAACAAAATAAAACAATCTAAACTAAAAGACATGGGATCAAACAAAGCACAAACCTACGTGATCTCAATCCTAGTTCAATTCATGATTCTAATTCGATTTGTGGTTTCACCTTTTCACGAGACATAAACCCCAATTCCTTAGTGAATTTATTCTCAAACTACGGATTCCTAATTCCTTAGTAAATCCAATTTATCAATCTCTACTCTCTCGTAAGTTGAAATCGATTTCCATACAACACTCGGTGTAGATTCGAGTTAACTCTCGTATTTTAGAATCTATCAACCTAGATGATTAATCGATTAACTTGTCATCATTAACGATTAAAGATCCTATCTTTCTATGGTGATCTAACGCTTATGCAACTTCCGTATTATAAACATCAATCGTGAACTAATCTTTCAATTCTATTCTCATGGCATTCAAATCGCATAGAAAAGATACAAAGAGAATTAAAGATCATGAAATAAAACTGAATTAAATTAATCAAAAGAGAACTCACATAGTTTCATACAAGGATTGATCCAAGAACGGAAAAGAAAAGCATCTAAACTACTCCTAATCTAACCTCGTTCACCCGAGCACAAGGCTCGGGTGACCGCCTTCAAATCTCAAGGGGCGGCTGCTCTTTTTTTGATGTGAAGAAAATATTGATGATTTAGGGTTGGGGCGATGGTCGCTTAAATAGAGTTTTAAGTCGGCCGCTCAAAGTCGGCGGTGGCGCTTCGTCGGCTTTTATGGACGCCCGCCCGTGATGCTTGACGGAGGATGGACGCCGATTCACCTAGCGTCTGAACTCTCAGTATGTGAATTACAATTCCAACGCTGCTCACTTTATCAAACGCCCGCCTGGAATGGACGGGATGCGGACGCCGTTCGCTTTGCCTTGACATCGAATTTCTTGATTTTTCCATCTTTATCTTGATTGATTTCTTTCCTTATCTCTTTTATTCTTCCATATCTTTGATTGATCCTTCCTCAACTCGAATTTTAGCTCTTTAGATCACCTTTTCCATCATCAATGAGTATCTACAACAATAGGAAAACATACCAAAACATAACACAATTCCAAAATAACATAAAATCATACTTTAAGCACATAATTTGTTACATTTTCATATTTAACCATTAAAAACCTCATTTACTCAATTAATCAATTATAAGCTCGATTCCTATGAAAATAATCCAAATATGAGGAAATTGATATATAAAACATATGTGAAAATCACTATAATTTGACCCTAACAACACCCCCACACTTATCTTTTTTGCTCGTCCTCGAGCAAAAGCAAACAAAGCCAAGCTCGAGACAAATAAACATCTATACAAATATGAAGTATATTCAATAACTTAGAAGTTCACCCAAGTGAGTGTGTGCATAGCCATAATAAACTTCCACTAAGTTCCACAATTTGAAAGTTATTCAAACCAAAACTAGCCCGGTTTCCCATCTAAGTTCGAAATATTCAAAAACTATAACAGGCACTTTACAAAACATACATATCCCAAAAAGAAATAGTAGAGAATATCTAAAACATTTCTGACAGACTCAGAGGATAATCCCTACAACATATCCTTCAGTTTATACTGGGTATAAGATTAACGATAACTAAGTCCTTACTTATTCATAATAATATATTTCAATATTTTCACTTTTTTTTCACATTTTTCTAACACACATCAGAATAAGCTTTTGCCCTCATAGCGAATAGACATTTCAAGATAATCCCTACCTTACTCCAATCATAAGGCAAATTATAAACCGACTGGCGTCGTGAGCTTTTGGTCATCATAGTGGAATAGGACATACGTGGTACACCCTACCTCACCCAAATCATAAACCAAATTTCCGACACACACAATTACAATTATGTTTACTTAGAGATTTCTCAATTGGCGGTGGTAAAGATTATTTTCTAGTAGCACGCACTCACGAGCATAACACCTCAAGTAAACAATTTATTACTATTGCAAAGACTTAATCACGCTTCACTTATCACATTCAAACTTATAGATATTCACAAGATGTCATACTTTAACCTGCATACAAACTACTAAACTTTTCAAGAATTGTACATAAGCAAAGAAACATGCTATAATCATCAAAAATCTCCAACTAAAATGGGTAGGCTCTCAACATTTAGCTCATCATTTACTATGGCATGTGAAAAGAGTGTCGGGTGAAACAACTAAAATTACTAAATATACTGATTATAGCAAAAATGATATAAACTCAAGCAAAGATATGCCTTTGTCTACTCGGACAAAACAAAAAAATTTGAAAATTAAGCACTTTTCATAGAAAATTATAACTAATATGAGCAAATGAAAGTAGATACATAAATCATCTATCCTCCCCACACTTAGATTGCAACTTGTCCTCAAGTTATACGAAATAATAAATTGTAGAACTTAGCCGATTGGATGTCGCAATTCGGAGGAACCAACAAGAACCAGGATTGCTTGCATAGCTCAAGAGATCGTGGAGCATCACAGGTAAACTGAATACATCTTTAAAGTGCACAATAGCTATAGAAAGTATCCTGCAGACTTGATCGGTGCAAAAAGAGTCTACGGGAAAAGATTAGACTTATACAAATAAAGCACATAAGAAAAGAATTTATAGAGATATTCAAATTATGCTCACATATACATGAAAATATCACAAACTCGTAATAGGTGCAACTACATGAAAATGCAATACAATGCAAACTACATGAAGAATCCTAAAAATAAAATAAATAAAAATAAAAACGAGGTAGTATTACGGAAACCGACAGTTAACTACACTCAAGAAAAATAAAAGAAAAATAGAAAAACAATGCAACTAGATGATATGCAACTAAATGATATGCATCTAAATGATATGCAAAAATAAAAGAAAATAAAAGAAAGAAAACTAGCCCACTCATTAGCAACACGACATGTATATAATAAACGTCTACCAAATAATGACAGGTTACGATAAACGACAGTGCTGTCCATTACATGCAGTGTAGACGCGCTTTAAGACTCGTTGAAAGTGATAGCATTATGGAAACCAACAGTTAGCTATTCTAAACAGATATAACTCATAAGATGCAATGGTAGCATTACGAAAACCGACAGTTACTACCCATATGAGTTATAAAAACAAAGGAAGCACGTAAGTCTTAAAAGCTAACAAGATTCATCATAACGATATGTAGCATACGGAAACCGACATTAGCTACTAATTAACTATAAGAACAGTTATAGCTTACGAGAACCGACAGTAACTATAACATGCTTGGACGAATCATGTATATAAAAATTAATCAGTTATTTAACATGGATTCATAGATGGAAAGGTAAAAACTTATAAGTTCAGGACATCTATGTAAACATCAATTAGCCACAGAAGCTCAAATTAAAGTATCCATATCAAATAAAGCATTAAAAATCAAATTGAGAAGAAATCGAACCTGGATCATGTTCACTAATTCAAACGGGCGTTTAAAACTTATGCAGCCGGACGGGCGTTTAGATATATGGACGCCCGCCTGGTCCTCTAAATCGTAACAGATTGAAGATATTTGAACGGACGAGCGCCCAATACTTCCCAACGCCGTTCACTGCAGATGAAGAATCGGGCGGGCGCCCAATGTAATGCACGCCGCCCATACAACAAGAATGCACAGACATAGAGAAAAAACACAAGAAACCCTAAATACTTATGAACACAACACAAAGAACACGTATCACAAAGACAAAGAAATTTATCAAATTAAGCACAGGGGTTAGACTAGGTAACACATAAACATATAAACTTCACGTAAAACAAGTTGAGTAAAAACTTTTGCACATTCTTAACCTAACGGTCATCGAAACACGGCAAAATAAAAACTCTCAACTTGGTATACGCTACTTTTATTAAAAACAAAAATAAAACGTAACAAAATCGAGAACTAACAAAACTAGATTCAACATGACACCTATTCCCGGCAACGGCGCCACTTTTGTTGGGGAGATTTTGCATCATTAAAACAAAAGAAAATTTATAAACCTATACTACCATGCAAAACTACCTCCTAACCGGCCGAATACCGGTAGTTGCTAGTAAAGTTGGATAAGTACGGGTATCGATCCTCGTGAAAAGGGATATTGAATCTAGCTTATTAATTCTTCTTTATTAACCTAAACCTAAACTAAAACGGAAAATAAATCGACAGAGGATTGTTAATCCAAAGCCGTGAAGGATAAAAGCGATAAAAACATAAATAAAACTACATCTACGGAAGCGTAAATCTATCTATCGAACAACCATAAACGAACCATGATCAACCTCTTCCCAACAACCATCACCCCACCGAAAGAAATAAGATCAACACACATTCATTCACAAGTTATCTTGGATTATTATCTTATCTAAAGGAGCGCGCTTCCTCTTCCGATTTATCACGCCATTCATTAGTTTGCCTTCCGGTCTTAACTAACATCTATACGAAGCAAAGATACGGATTAAATCCTAATCTAACAACCTTATCCTCAACTTCCGCTTGTTGGAATAATAATTGTTAATCTCTATCATGGCAATCTAACGAATTTATTAACTTCCGTTATCTAAATTCGATTAACATACGGCATCTCAAAGCATGAAAAAGAACAAGTTAACTCACCAAATAAACACATGAAAAATCTCATCTTTCCGGTGATAATGATACTCAATATCTCCTGTAGATAATTTTGCAACGAATTAATTCAAATTGTGGTTCTCTCAGTAAACCTAGATAATTAATCTACGAACTTCCGTTATGTATAGATTAAAAATCCAAACTTTCCTACGGTGATCTAATCTACACCGACTCTCGCCATACGGTAGAAATCAAATCATGCAATCATCTTTCGATTTATAAAATTGCACGATACAAATAAACATAGAAAAGAAACAATTTAAATAAAAACTTACAAAACATCCATCGAAAGAGAATTAAAGTTGCAGCTGGAAAAAGGGAGCTTCAAGGCTCATCCATGGCTGTCTCATGGCGGCAACAAGAAGATAGAAGAAGAAAACGAAAAGAAACGAACACCTAATCTAACCACCGGCCGACCAAGCAAAGAGCTTGGCCGGCCGGGCTGCCTTCTGCTCGAAATTTAGGGTTCAAGAGAAGCTGGGGCGTATTTCATAATGATTAGGGTCGAAGAGAGCTGCTGTATTTATAGAAAATCAGAGGCGGTTGCTACAGTAACGGTGCCGGACGCCCGTCCACTATTTTCAGCAACAGCATCCAAACTTGTAACGCTCATATCTCGGGCCTCGTAAGTCGGAATGGAGTGATTCAAAATCCTGTAGAATCCTCTCTTCAAGACCTACAACTCTTCTCTTGAGGTCCAGAGTCAAATCGGTTGTTATCATATCAAGAACTGCGTTGCAAGGTCGTCACTACCCGGAATCCTGATTTTCCGACATTTATCTTGCTTGATTTCTTTCCTTATATCTTTCAATCTTCCATAACTTTGATTGATCCTTTCCAAGCACGAATTTGGCTCTCTAAAATCCTCTCTTCCATCATCAATGAGTATCTACAACAATAGGAAAACATACCAAAGCGTAACGTATTTCCAAAATAACATAAAATCATCATTTAAGCACATAATTCGCTACGTTTTGCAATTTAACCGTTAAAAACATCACTTGCTCAATATTTCATTTATGAGCTCGATTTCTATGAAAAACATCTATATATGGGGAAAATTGATGTAAAATATATCCTTAAAAACACTACAAATTGACCCTGAACAAGCAACACATTATTTAGATCAACAGTACTATTATGGGTAGCTCCACTATCCAATAGCCAAAAAATTTGAGGAGAAAGTTGTAGCATAATCCTATGGTGGTCTAGGTCTCTATGGCCGTTGTTGGGGTAGAGCAGCCGGAGGCATAACTTGATATTAGAATTGAGGGAAAAATTTCGCCGAGTACCTTTGAACCGCACACAACTGACACTTTCCATGATATGGGCGGCGAGGAAATGTTAAGAGTTGGATGAGCCGAAGGAGTCTGCTGAAGATGAGCCCTACCATGCGTGAGGTGAGGTCCTAGGTAGAATGCTGGCAGACGGTGGCTGGAGGTATCTTGTAGGCTGCGTGTGCACTAACCGGACCAAAAATTTGATTGGAGTCATCTTGTGGCACTGAAATTGGATCTTTTAAGAGCTTTTCATTGAGCTCTTCGAAGCTAATTGTTGTGTCTCATGATTGAATAGCTCGTTCCAAATCCTTATTTTCGCATCCTAATTGCTCAAATATTATATCCACAATGTCATCTTGGTATATTAATGCTCCAAGAAGAGCAAGTTCAACGGTTTTATTTCGGACACAGTAAATATATAGATATGGATTTGTTGCCTTTCCGAAGTGATTTGAGCGTATGGTATATCTGTTTAATGTTCCCCTTGATGGATTTGCAAAGATGTCTGCCAGAATATGCCAAGTCTCGCCGGAAGTTTTAGCTTTAGTAATAAGAGGCAAGACCGTATGATAAAGGGATGAGATGAGTGTTGTGATATCCGACATTGGAAGTGGGGGAACGCATCACAGAATGGTATTTAGAGCTGACTTCCATATAGAACTAAGTGCCATACCGTGAGAGGTGGTGTGGGCCACCTTTAGAATCCTATGGTAAGGACGAACTGGGACAAGTCCACTGGGATAAGTCTTGGCCGTCCTGGCGAGGACGCCAGTCCCTTATAAGGGGGGATAATGTGATATCCCACATTGGAAGTGGAGGAACGCATCACCACCATATAAGTGTGAGACATAAATGTCTTGTCAACTCGGGTTAGCCCTTTTAGACCAAGCGAGGACGACAATCTGAGCAGTTGACCGGACCATTTATGACTCATTTAGCTCAACCACTCCCGGGGTCTGAGGGCATTACAAATGCATTGAGGATCAATCGATCATGTCGTTTTCATGAATGGTGGTGCAGATTTGACTGTGCAGTATAGTTGGTTGTAGTTGTGACGGGTGGAAATGACTTAGTTCCATCGATGAAGCCAAAAAGATCATACCCGGTGAGAAGGGTAATAAAGTGAATATGCCATGCATAGTAGTTCGTAAAGTCAAGTTTTAAGGAGGTTTGAGTGGCAGAATTGAGAGCTATGATTTGAGGAGTGTGGGCTGTTGAGTTCTCTACATATGTGATTTCTGACATCTTCAGTGATAAAGGAGTTTGAACAGAGGAAAAAGGGCGAATAGAAGGGAGACTGAATGAGGAATAACACGTGTGAAGGGAAAGAGATTGTAGATGATTGACTCTGATACCATGATAATATTGTGATAATACATTATATAGTGGGTCGAATGATAAAAAATACTTTCATGGTATATCATATCTTTTTCTTCTCTAACAAGAAGACCTCTCATAAAATAAGCGTATGCCATTGTTGGCAACGAACACACGGTATTTTTTTCTTTTCATATCTATAACGGGATTTCCCTTAAAAAATATCTATAACGAGTTTTAAACCATCAAATCCACATCCAAATACACGATATCAAATATAACGAATATGAATCTATTTAGGTCGACATTAGTAGTTTTAGGTTACACCAATCAATTGATGGTTGTAATGTTGCATCTAGGGGTGTAAATGAGCCAAGCGGTTTGTTAAGCGGTTCGAGTTCGGTTTGAATTTTTGCTCAAATAGTTCGGTTCGATAAGACTCGGCTAGAATACTGATTGACTACAAAATGAGACAATCTCAAACATTCTTGTTTCGACTCGTCAGCTCGCGAGCACGCTCGAATTAAAATCACTTCATGAAAACTTATGTATAAAGTGGATTTGTATTTATAAAATATTATGTGTTTGTATTTTTGCGAGTTAAATCAATAATTTAGAAGTTTTATTTTCGCATCGATTTTTCTTTTAGCTCTTTAGCTTAAAATAAAATCTATCAATAGTATTTTATATTTGTCGTTGTTTTTTTCAAGTAAAAACACATACATTTTTTCAACTCAAAATAAGTTTAAATATAACTCGAGTTTGAAGATGTTCGTCATCGAGATTGAATTCGAAAGACATGTCAAGATCATGTTCATACTCAAGTTCATAATTTTAAAATATATTCAATTTCAATAAACTCAATATTCGATTCGACTCGATTCAACTTTGATCATTTATGCATAGGGTTGTATTATAAAATTGTCATGTCTACTTACAACATGCTTGTAAACAGTACTAGCATGTTTGTTCGGTGAGAATGAAATGAAATAGAATGGTTTTTTTTTTATTTCATTCCAATGTTTATGATTATGGAATGAAATGAAATTTTATTCAAATTGAATGAAAATGTCAATTTTCATTCCTTCTAAAAATGGATGGAATGCGATGGAATAAAATGAAATCGACAAAACACGTATGTGAATGGGGTAAGAGTGGGTGGTGGTAGGCCAGGGTAGGTGATGTAGTAGGGTAGGTAGGGTGGGGTAAGGTAGGGTAGGGTGGGTGATGGTGGAGTAAAATAGTTGGTGGGTAAGGTATGTAGGATGCGTAGGGTCGGATAGTGTGAGATATGATAAGGTAGGATAGGGTGGTGGGTAAGGTAAAGTAGGGTGGGGTGGGGGTAAGGTAGGGGGTGGGTAAGATAGGTAGGGTGGGGTGAATGTGTGGTATGGTTAGGTAGGTGAATGAAGAGGTAGGTTGGGGTGGTAGGGTAAGGTGGAACATGGTGGGTAAAAAGGCTTGGTGCGATGGGGTGTGGTAATGTAGGGTGAGGCGAGGTGTGGGATGGTAGGGTGGTAAGGTATGGTAGGGTAGGTTGGTGGTGGATGGGATGGGGTGAGGTGGCATAGGTTAGGTAGGGTTTGGTTAGGTGGAGTAAAGTATGTAAGGGTACGAGCTAAGGTAAGGTGGTGTAGGGTACCGTGAGGTAGGTGGGTGGTAGGGTAAGGTAGGGTAGGTAACAAGGTAGGTGCGATGGGGTGATTGGTAAGACGAGTGATATGTAAGGAATGATGAGTAGAGTAGGGTAGAGTGGTATGCTAGGGTAAAATAGGTGGTGGGGTAGGGCTATCCCACCTCACTCAACCTAACCCTTAATCCAACGTATGAACCATATCATACTGTATGAACCACACTATACCATACCATACCCACCCAACCTTACTCCACTACCCTGCCCTACTCATTACTTAATGTGTCATATTTTATATAATTTGTTTCATTTCATTCTTTCATATTCAAAATGCATTAATAAAATGATTTTATTTCATTCATTCATAACAAACATGTCACGCTAGTTTATGGAATAAAAAATGGTGCTTCTATCGGCACCCCACTTTTTTACTTTAGGAAAAGGTCGTTAAGGACGAGTTTAGATTTTATTTAGGTAAATAGGACAAGAAATAAAAGCAGTGGTTGAAAAGGACAAAAAAAATGTGTCTATCCAAGAATACCCTTCATTTTTAATTTGTTACAATTATCTTTTAAACATATTTTATTTTTTTGGCGGTTTTTTTTTTTAATTTGTAAATGCGGTTTTTGTAATGGCAATTAGAAATGTGGCCTATTTTCATGCCATTATCCCCTCCACATATTTGAATACAAAAGGAAGATCTTAATGAACAGATTCAGTTATGCACATAATCAAAGATAGTAATGGCAGATAGAAACAAATTATTTTGCTCAAAGCAAGATCGCAATTTTTTTTTGTCAGATTTGATGGTGAACAGATTCATCCTTGGGTTTACATAAATAATGCGTTGTTGTGGAGCGCTACTTTTTTATGAATTGCATCCACGGAGCACTATAGCTTGTCAGAACTATGGTCCTCACTTTCAAATACGCTTGTAAAGTTGTGAAAGTGGAGATATTATCGACTAGTGTGAACCCATGATATGAAGTGTCTCCTAGTGACTTTGGATTGATAGTTGGGCCTCGTTCATTTTTCTTTGCCGCATTTTTGGATATTTTTGTATCAATTGTCAGTCTGCCTATAATCTACCAAGGTATTCATCTTTATTGGCATGTACGATCTATTACGGGTGTTATGGAATTATCTCATCATTAAATTCGTGATAGCATATTTGGTATGATTCGGTTTTCACTTTTATCCGAATTGTTGTCTTCATCCTTTACAAGTCGTTTGATGATTTTGGTAATTGATTTGCGTGCATTTTGGTTGCGGTGATGATGTTTATCAAAGACTCTCATGTGGTTTCCATTATGTTACAGGTAGTAACATGTAAACAACAACGTACTAACATGTGAACAACGAAGTAGTAACATTGCTACATAATGTAGTAACAGTCCAAACAATCATAGTTATCATGTACAATGTTATATGCATATGAACTGTATTAATGAAGTCAATGTAATAATAGCAACGACTTTGTAGTAACATTGCAAATCCACGTAGAAACAGCTCAAAACAACAAACTAACAACCCTTAAAATTGTAGTAACATACCCAAAAAACTATGTTCAATTTCACGAAAAATGTACTGACATCTGTAAAAATGAACTGGCCACTAAAAAAATTTGAACATTTCCAAGAAGAATGTAGTAACGTTTGGCATTTTTTCGTGAATGCACACGATCTTAAGATACATAAATTCCTATCGGGGTTCCTTCCCAAGTAGGGTATGTAAAGCTACCGAAACAATGGGAAATAGGTTGCGCAATTTCCGGTGCCGGTTCGTAGACCTTCCACCCCGATTGCAAACGCCCATAATTCTAAGAACGAAAAAATAGGAATTAAATTTTGTGAGAAAATTGAACCGAAAATGAGTTAAAAAAAATATTATATATATATACACCTTACATTATAATTAAGGGTGTTTTTGTACATGTCTATCTTTTTTGTCCTTTTCAAACGTAGTCTTTTTTTTCTGTCCTATTTACCCATTTCTAATCTTTTTTTGTCCTTTAGGCCCACCACCCGTTTTTACTTCTGGCGCGCACCCTTTTTTTACCGGCGCCACAAAATATTACTTTCCGCACAACAAGAATATTTTTATTATTTTTTTGTTCACATACCACATAATTAATAACAAAATTACTTTATATACCACAAGTTATTTTAAAACTATTAAGTCTATAATTTTATAATAAATATCAAAATAACCCTTACATTTTCTCCATTTCTCCATTAACTCTATCTTCTTCATCTCCACCATCTTCATCCACATCCCACCACCCAAAAACTACCATTAACACCCACCACCAGGGGCGGACTCACCCTTTACTAAAGGGGGTCCATTGACCCGTCTGAAAAGAGAAAAAAAAAAAAAACCCAAAACGACGTCGTTTAATTTTGGCGTTTTGAGTTTTTTAATTTTTTTAATTTAATATATTCTAAAATTTATCAAACCCAAAAATATCCCACCCCAATCCCCAAAACCTTTCGAGCCCCTCCTTTCGATGAAATCATTTCATGGAACGAAGATGGATCGGCTTTCGTTGTGAGGAATCCGATTGAGTTTGCTCGAGATTTGCTTCCCAAATATTTCAAGCATAATAATTTTTCCAGCTTTGTTCGCCAACTCAATACATACGTAAGTATAAAATTGCTCTGTTTTCTTAGATTTTGTATTTTTTTTCCTTTAGTCTAGAATTATTTGTTTTCTTTGAATTTTCTGCTTCTTTTTGGCTTAATTTGTGGCTATGTGAGTAAATTGATGTGTCCCAATGAACATGCATCACCGAAATAGTGTGTTCCAATGAAAAATCCCTTCTACGAAATTGTGTGTCATTCGCATAGGTTCGTTTAGGTTTCGGGAGCGTTGCCCCCGAGCCCCCACGGGGGGCGCTGCCCCCTCGACCCACCGCGAGCTGACCGGGCAGGTCAAACCCCGTTTCTTATCGGCGACACATGTCGCACTTAGTGTGCAACAACACATTTAAAACAAAAAAAAACAAACTTTGTGAATAAAATATCTAACATTTTGGACCCCGGTCAAATTGTTTTCTGGCTCCACCACTGCCCACCACCAAAAACCACCATTAACACCCACCACCACAGCCACCCTTCCTTCTTCTACAACAACCAAATCAAAACACTCACCAACACCCACCACCCAAAACATCAATTTTCGCATTTTCACCACCAAAACTTTAATTTTCGCCATCAATTTTCACCAATTCAAAAGAAAAAAAAATGAAAAATCTGGGAGGGAGGGGAGCTGCGATTTGCAGTGGGAGGGGGGAGAAGAGGCTGCAATTTGCAGCGGGGAAGGGGTGGAGCTGCGATTTGGAGGAGGAAGAGAGTGGTTGAGGGGATGAGAAGAAGAAAAGAGCTGCGAATTTTTTTTATTTATGTAATTGAAATGCTGCGATTCGGGGTGACTGAGTGAGGAGGAAGAAGGGGGCGGCGGCTGAGAGAGGAGGAGGAAGGGGGGCGGCTGGAAGAGGAGGAGGAAGAAGAAAAGAGCTGCGATTTTTTTTTGAAGCTGAAATGCTGCGATTTGGGATGGCTGAGGGATAGGGCTGTTAAACGAACCGAGCGTTCGTGAACAAAGCTCAAACTCGGCTCGTTTAAGCTCGTTCGTTAATGGTATCGAGCCGAGCTCGAGCAGTTTCTCCTGCTCGTTTACTAAACGAGCGAACACGAGCCCTGCTCGTGAACGCTCGTTAGTGTTCGCAAACTTAGGTAATATATATAAATAATATATACACATTAACATTTTACACATTGAGTTAGTAGTTGAACGAGCCGAGCTCGAAAAAAATTACTATTGAACAAGCCAAGATCGAAAAAAAATACTATTGAACGAGCCGAGCTCGAGTTCGAGCTTGTTCACTAGCTTGATGTCGAGCTCGAGCTCGTGCTCGAACATTTTTCATACTTATCGAGCCGAGCTCGAACAGCTTTTTAGGCTCGTTTGTGTTAACGAGCGAGCTCGAACGAGCACGATTACAAACGAGCTCGAGCTTGAACTTCAGCTACTCGGCTCAACTCGGCACGTTAATAGCACTACTGAGGGAGGAGGAAGAAAGGGCGGCTATGGGAGGAGGAGGAAGGGGGCGGTGCTGGAAGGGGAGTAGGTTGAAGATGAATTAGGGTTTTTGGGTTTAAGAAGAAAAACGAAAGTTATTCTTGTATTGAATATTGGTTAAAGTGTAAATTTTTTAAGTTATGCTACTTTCGTTTCAAAACATAAATCATCCTACAATTTTAGTTTTTGCTTATAAAATTTGTCATCAATATTACCAATGCAACATTTATTACGTACTATTTTCTCTATCTTATCCATAATTTATTATCAATCCAACAACTTTTCATTACTTAACAACTATTGTATTAATGATAGTCAATGGGTATTTTAGACATTAACCATCAAATTTATGATATTAAACCACTGTTTAAATTTATGTGAAAATACCTATGATGACTTATATTTTGAAACAGATGTAGTAATGTTTATGTGGTGTCTGAAGTAACTGTGTGGTGTGTGTAAGTAAAAAAAATAATAATAAAAGGGGTGGCGGGTCAGAAGGATACAATAAGATACAAAATGAAAAAAAAGATAAGAAAAAAATAGTGGTTGGTATGACAAAACGCATCTACATCATTACACGTATTTCAAATTTTCAAGAATACGTAGTAATATACGTAGTGAATGCACACGCCGCCCTGTCAACCACTATTTTTTTTTTAATTTTTTATTTTCATTTTAGATTAAAAACAGTTATCTACAACTTTTAACCTATAAGAAGGTTGTAAGGATCAAGTTTGATCTAAAATGAGAAAAAATGATGAGAAAAAAATAGTGGTGAGATGAAAAACGCCAGACGTTATTACACATGTGTACATTACACGTTCTTACAACCAAACGTAGTGAATATACGTAAGAATGCACGCTGCGTTTTCCTTCCTCAACCATTATTTTTTTTTCATCTTTTTTTCCTATTTTCAGATCTTTTTGTCATTCTTCCTACCTCTGACCCCTAAGAAAAACAGTATTAGGTGGAATGCCAATATAACTTCCTAAAAAAAAATTGGTCACCGCCGAATAATTCACTACTCCAGTACTCGCCCAATTCTCCTTATAATAATAATAATAATAATAATAGTAGTTACACTTCTCCACACGGCTTGTCTCCCCTTTCCGCCATTCTCGGCCCTCTTCAACCCCAAGTTCCATCACTCTGCATCTTCCTGTTACAGACAACCTCTGCTCGCTTTTCACCCCTTGGAGTTGGAAAGAAACTCCCGTCTGAGCTACTTAGCTCAATGTCGGAAAAGGGGTATAAGTATAACAGTTGCATTATCACTTGAAACTCTCTGGTGGATCTAATCAAAGGTTGCAAGTATCAAGTAAAATTGGTATCACATTGTAGTATTAATACTACTTTTAGCTGTAGATTTAGAAATGGAGGCGTTGAGGGAGTCTTGGTGCTTTTGTAATGGAGTAGGCAAGTCTGAAAGGACCAAAGCTTCCATTTTCTCCGGCAAAGGTCCTGCTATGGCTCGAATCGGCTCCGGTGGTACTGGCTTTCTTATTCACCGGAATCTTCTTCTCACTACTCACGCCAATCTTCCCTCCGTTTCCTCTGCCGAGGCTGCAGAGATCCGACTGCAGAATGGGGTCTCAGCTAGCCTCTTTCCTCACAGGTCAGCTTGCTTGTTCTCTTCTGTCTTCTCCCCCTTTTCATTCAGTATATTTCCATTTGCAGTGAATAAATACAGAGAAGTTCAGATTAGTTTCATTTCTCATTCTGAAATTGCAAAGAGAGAGAAATGGTCGATGTTTACTGTTGTGTTAAATATCCGATTCGCCAGTAGTCTGAATCTGACACACACATCCTTCTGTTCATGTTCGTGCTCCAGGAATCACCCTATGGTTTAGGTCAGGATTCCACAGATTGACCGAATTATATGTTATCTTTTGTTTCAATCCCTGAATGATGATTCATAATGTTGGCTTATATGGTGATCATAGTTATTCTACTTAGTGGTTGTTGTTAGTCAAATTAGGTATTTTAATCCAGCGAAAAAGTCGGTATGCAGAAAGTAGACTCCACCAGGTTGAGTGATGTGACCCCATGAGATTAGAGCTTAGTGGGTTAGGTTCTATGAAAGACGGTATGCAGAAAATAGGCTGCACCGGGTTGGAGTGGTGTGACCCCATGAGATTAGACATTAGAGCTTCATTTTCCCCCCCTCCCTTTTTGGTTGTGAATCGAGTCTCAGCTCAGATTCGATCATTCTCATGAGAGACACTGCTAAGCTGCTAGTAGCATTGACTAAATGAACAGAGAAGGGATTGGTCCAGTTTTGCTTCTATTGGTTACGTCTAAGCCTCTATTGGATTGTGGTTTATGCAGAAGAGGATAAACCTATGGTGGAATGGATTTCAGTTATGAATACTTTTGTCGGATCGAAGTGTCTATGCATCGATATTTAATGCTCAGAAACATGCTTGTGCTTGAAATTAAAAAGAACTTATTCGATGTGGATCATTTGGACGTAATACTCAAAGCAACTCTTAACTTCTTTTTTTTTAATCCAGTTTGAAAGAGATACCCATTTTCTGATTTTTTTTTTCTTGATTTCAGATTCTTTATTACGAGCTCTGTTCTTGATCTGTCTATAGTTGGACTTGATGCCAATGACGGGGAAGCAAGCAGCCTACTACAAACTCACCACTTGAAGATCTGTTCTAAGCCAAACATAGATTTGGGTAGCTTAGTTTATCTTTTAGGGTACACAGAGAATGGAGAGTTGACGGTAGGTGAAGGCAAGGTGGTAATAGCAACCGATAATCTGATCAAACTATCAGCAGCCGGAGTAACGTGTACCCCAGGTTCTGCTGGTTTTGATGTTCATGGTAATCTTGCATTCATAATATGTGATCCCATGAAACTAGCAACTTCTCCAAATACAAAATCCTCCTCAACTTCATCTTCATCATCTTCATGGAAGAAAGATCTTCCGATGCAATTTGGTGTTCCCATACCGATCATATGTGATTGGTTAAAACAGCATTGGGAGGGAAATCTTGACGAACTCAGCAAACCAAAGTTGCCTATAATCCGCTTGATGTCTACTGGACAGAAAAGCGAGCATTCATGTGCATCATTTACAATGCGTCAAGTTTTCAAAGAACCTGGCAACGGTGAAACTCAGTCTGCATTCAATATAGTGTCATCCATGGAGCATGTCGGGCCAAGTTGTTCTGTTATTACTAAAAATGCAGAAGCCGAACCCCCCTTATCTAGGAATTTACCTGGCACTCATGCACCGTCACTGCCAGAAGCCGCTGAGTCAGCAAAGTTAACATCGATTCCACAGAGAAAGAAGGAAAGCACCCAAATCCACCTTTTGGATATAAACTTTCCACCACGGGCTGCTAAACTCATTGCCTCACCTCAGCATGCCAACAAGTTAAACCCGAAATCAGATGAAAATTACCCAAAAGAACCAGCCATTGATGAAATTAACACGACCTGTTCCATTGATGGTGGTCATAGTGAGGTTCAGTCTAGTTCATCCGCCATTCAAGTCCCAAATATGCAACCGGAATACAGCAGTGAAGGTGAAACCACCATGTATTCTGCTGAAACAGCTGAAAGTCGTAATTATCCAAGTCCTAGAGAGGGGGGAAGGTTTCAGCCTGTTGGGAGGAGCCAAAGCTGTGTGAACCACAACAGGTGGGGTTCGGTCCAGAAAGGTCCCGTGGCTCGCAGGACAGTGTTTGAAAAGCAGAGGAGCTTTATGCAACCAAGGAAGGTGCATTCACAAGGGGCAACCTCACAAAGGAGTAACGACTACTTCAGTCCCACGGTTGCTTCGATAATGAAGAAGCGGAATAACTTAGAGCAACCAAATCGTTCCAAGCAAACTGCGATTTATTCCTCTCCAAGGTGGATATAAGCAACTTTTCTTCTATAATCTGCACCAATTTTTTGCATTCCTTTAGGCCACACTGTAATTTAGCAGTAATAAAGAAAGATAAACACAGAGCGGACTGCGGGAACATTCTTAGTAGTTGATAGGCAATGTTATAGTCTTAAAAGGGAAATATATAGTCATGTTGTTTGTTCATCAGGTGGTTTTTGTGTCCTGTGGGAAACCACATTCTCAGTCACACACACCCATCGTCTCAACCGTTAATGATTCTGGGTTTCATTGATCAACGATTCAGACGATGGTTCGGTGTGGCTGATAGTTTGACTTGCACTGTGATCGATCAAAGTCCGGTGGTTGATATCCATCCTTTAGGATCTTGCTGTTCAAATCTTGCAACATTCATTGATTCATTCTTTTAAGTACTTGTACATTAAAAAGAAACAGAAACACTCAGAAAGTAACCATACTCATTCACAAAATACACACACAAATCTCTCAATAACAACGATTTACATAGTTATCCCTTCAAGAAAAGAAGTTTAGGCTGGACGATGATCTTCCCTGTAGCATGTCCCTCCATGATTTTTGTCCAAGCATCTTCAGCCTTGCTTAATTCATGTGTTGAGTCAATTTTAACCTTGACTTTTCCTTCAGCAACCAATTTAACAAGATGATCAAGGGTCCCACGTCTCGGAATCATTATCAACGGAACCAGATACTTTTTAGAAAACGTCAACTTCTTTACAACAAAGGTACACATGGAGTTAGGGCTTGGTGTAATATCTATGACTTTTCCGCAACCTCCATTTAAATTCTGCTCGAAAGTTGACCACGGAATCCCGGTCGCACAATGGATTACTGCATCATACTTCTTTCCTGATGGACTCTTGAGTGATGCCCCTTCTGGTGTCTTGTAATCAATTACCTCATCAGCCCCTAAACTCTTCACAAATTCCACGTTTCGTGCCCCACACGTGGCTGTTACGTGTGCGTTACCCAGTTTTGCCAGCTGGACTGCAAAATGACCCACCCCGCCTGAGGCTGCAGTAACGAGAATGTTTCTGAGAGGACCCGTACCATCGAGTTTAATACCAGCAGACTGGACAGCTTGATAAGCAGTGATACCAGCAACCGGAAGGGTTGCACCTTCGGCAGCTGATACTTGAAACGGCCTCAAAACTGATAAGCATTGCTTTGCTGAAGCATACTCAGCCAATCCACCACCGTTCTGCCATTAGCACGAAAAACTTACATATGAATATTAAAAAAACCCGACTAAGTTCTTATTATACGAGACAAAGAATTAGTACAAACGTCGCTTACCAAATGATTAAGAAGGGCCACCACTTTATCCCCGACTTTGAAATCTTTGACTGCAGATCCAATTTCAACTACCTCTCCTGCAACATCAGTCGCTGTGCCGCCACCCAATATTGCAAAAAGAAACATATGCATGTTATCAAAAACATTGTCTTGAACTATGCCAGAAATAAAAAAGAAGGCCAGAGAAAACGGTTTTGGGGGGGTGAGGGTAATCGATGGAGGGTTAAAAAAGCAGTGCTTTTATCACTGGACGACATAACGCCTTTTTTCATACCTAATGGAAACGTACAGTTGATATGGACAAAGACAAGATCTCATCAATCCCAACGCCTATATAGCAAAAGAAAAGCAAATACAGCTTCCACCACATCTCCCGTGGTGGAAGCTGTATTTGCGTTTTTACAGAGATGTGTAAACTGTAAAAAAAAAGCACATCTCCTGTATTTACGGTTACAGTATGAGTTGTTTAACTCACCAGGAATAAAAGGAAATCTGTGGGGAATGATAGGACGGAGCTGGCCTTTCTGAACTTTCCAATCAACCGGATTCAAACTTGTGGCTTCCAATTTAAGCAGTACCTCTCCTTTAGACAGTTTAGGTATTGGAACCTCAACATGCTACAATACATGAAGTAGTATTTAAGTTAAGTGTTAAGACACACATCTCTCTCACATGAAGAATATCTCTTTAAACGAATAGCACACGGACAATACAATACTTAATTCGATAAATCTCAAGTAAAACTCGAATATATATATATATAGATAGAAGAAAAAGTGAACCTTCAAAGACGCAGCAGCGCCCGCATAAGAATCATACTGAACAGCACGCATAACTTTTTCTGCCATAGCCCCTAATGATATAGGCTCACTTTACTGTAATTTTGCAGTTTGAAATAAGCAGAAGAAGAGGGGTGTGAATATATATAGCTGCAAAATTCTGTGTTGCAAGAAATAAAAATAAAATTAAATGACTAATGTTTAAAACTGAGCACAAATTATATGATGCAACGTAAGGGATCGTCTAGGTAGTTAACAATTTTCTGCAATTTCGTCTTGTATGTTACAATTTTCTGGTCAATCTAAGGGATACTTTGTGTATACACCCCACACTTGATAATGACAAATAAATTAAAGTATATTAGGTAATAGTGATATTATTGATGTAGAAGATTACTCACACACACACACAAGAAACAAGACTACAAGAGAATCAAACAACTAGGCAATTTTCATTGATAAAATGGATAAAGGGTATATATATATATATATATATATATATATGAGAATCTAAAAATAATAACATAATAAAGCTGTAAAAAAAAAATCTGACAGAAGGCCATGGATTTGAGTTGAAGTAAGATATAGCAGTTGATCAAGAATAGCTCAAAAGCAGAGAAAGCAGTCGAAGCACTCACAATTGGGAAATATTTGCCGGGAAACTTTAAAAAATATGCTTAAAAAGGGTTATAATTGGTATGATATACTCACTCATTCCAAATTGTTTGAGACTTATTTATTTTATGGTTTTTTCATAATAAGTCTCGTAACTAATATTTAAATTAGATTTTTTTTCTTAAATTCCTAAAATGCTCACATAACTACATTATTTAAGAAGATTAAGCACAATAAAAGAAGGATATATCTGTAAAGTAGTTATGTTTGTAATGACTAGACAAGCTAATAAATAATGTCCTCTTAAATCTTTAGAGTTCCAAAATGTCCCAAACAAATTGGGATGAAAAGAGTACTTCAAAATATTAACATTTCAAAAATATATCTGAAAAACATTTCGTGACGTATTCTTTACGAAATAGCTATCAAATCGCTACAAAATGTTTTCCTGCATATTATTCGAATGTTATCTTTTGAGACACCACACAAATAAAAATCTTTTAAAACATATTTTTCAAGCTTTCAATATTTTCATGGCGTCTCCATGTCGAAGAGGCCCTATTCCCATCACTCAAACCTTTCTCTCTCCCTTTTCATGTCGGTCACTATCACTTTTTGATTTTTAATTATTTTTCTTTTTCGTTTTAACAGCCACTCTTATTATTTAGATATAATTATTTCCCTCTTACCATTGAGGTATGAAACCACTAAATAAATTTAAAAAAAAAGTTGCAGCTCAATCTGCAGCAGTCTCTCCTTCTCCCGGCGGCGAAATATTTACCAGATGGTGTTGTGAAATGATCGATTTAAACATAGGTATATTTATATTGAAGATAATATTTTATGTTAATAACTCTTACATATAATTTTTTTTTTTCATTTTTATTTAATTTTTCATATTTGATAGATGGTGAAAGTGATGTAAATGACATCTCTATTCAAAATGAAGAGAGTGGTGTTGACGTTCCTTCAGACAAGTACACTGATATACATGAAATAAGTTGGGAAAGGTTGCACTTCATGATGAAAATGAGGTGATTGGGGGTGACCCGGATCTGTCCACGTGTCAAGTGTATAACGGACCAGCAGAACAAGACAGGGGTATATCCGACCTGGAAGTCAGCACGACCACATAGACCAGGCGATCAGAAAAGATCCTGGGTCAAGTCCTGGATGGGGGCCAACCTTCGTGAGGCTCTCAACCGTAAACCGATCCTAGATCAAGATCGTACTGTAGGCGCAGTCCCTGGTCGGTTGAAACAGACGGATCAGACCAGGGCAGGTCCCTGACCAGAAGTAGCAGATCGGAGACATGCGCATCTGGGAGAAAGATCAGTTATATGCAAACGTGAGACGTTGGTGGATTACATAACCACCCATTAACTCCATTATGACGGATAACCGCTTGAACTATGGTTGGACTTGATTCCAAATATATATTTGGATACGTAGGCAGCTTATTTTTCCTAAGTTCAGTCCATATATAGAAAAAACTACTCTTTGCTTGATCATAGAACAAGAAAGACTGTACTGTATCTATTTGTTTTCACATTGAGCTCGATCATGAGGCATATGGTTTGTATTGTGAGTATGCACATGCTAAATGATTTAGTGTCTGAGACTCAGTGACGGATCCATGAAGTTTTTTCAGTGGGGTCATCGGACCGTAAAACAACATTTTTGATTAAAAAATTTGTTACAGTGGGATCACCGGAGCCTAAAACTACATTTTTTACCAACAAAACGACACTTTTTAACACCAAAACTACATCATTTTAATACTAAAAAAAATTTCCCGAATCTCAGTGGGGGATCATGTGACCCCACCCTGATACACATGCATCCGCCCCTGGCATGAGTTTTTTCTTGGTACTTTAAAGATGAGGGCAAAATTAATGTTTATTTGCCGTAAAGAAGGGTCAAAAGACCTACATAAGACAGGATTATCATTTAGTTTAGAGGTTAGATGGAAGAACTGGTCGTTATGCTCGAAAATGGTTTACCCGTGATTCTGATGGATTTTTTTCACGTGTCTAAATGGGTGAACGAGCACAAACATGAAATGGCTAAGCCCTAAGCGTAGACATTGACTTAGATCGATTTGATCAATTAGTCAAGTTGGTGTTCAAGCTTTTGTTGTAAAAATGATTTTGGGTAAGAGTTGATATCCTTAATATGGTATTGTTGTTTGTTGTGAACAATTTAACTTGTATTCAATTGTTGGCGATGACGCTTTAGGTTCAATACAATCGACCAATTAAGGGATATATGATAATGCTTGGTACAAGATGGCCTCATGGATTGCATGGCTAATGCTTGTGTAAAGTCTCATATCGGTAAGTAGTAGAATTCTCACTCCATATAAGTGTGAGACATAGTTGTTTCGTCAACTCGAGTTAGCCCTTTTAGATATGTATAATAAATTGGCTGGACACAACTGCAACTTCTCTCTAGTGTTTTTGGGTTGCTTGATTGCTGATGTTTCTGATCATTATGTGTAACGCCCCTGTCCCGAAAACCGAGTCCTTACCCGGACATGGGACGCTCGGCACGTGACATTTAGAGTAAACCCTAAATCCCACGTAAGCCTCGTGTCATATCAGAGTATTTAAAGATTCGCACGGAAGGAAACAAGCTGAAGACTCGGAAAATAGACCCTCGGGGTCCTCCAAAATAACCGTTAACGAGAGAACAACTGCTGTCAAACTAAATCATAAATAACTGAAAGCAAAACTATTATCCATCACGACTCACTTGTCTGAAAGAAGGAACAACTACAAAAGGAAACTAAAACATAACCGACTTCATTGCTCCACTCTTAAACTAGCACTTCCAGCTCGTCAAGTACATGCAACCTTCTTATTCCAAAAAAAAGGAGTAAGCTCATGCATAAGCTTAGTAAGGAGAAAGAAGATCAAAAGGGAGATTCATGGTTGTCAAATGCCGGGAGACACGACATGAATCCACTTTATCCACTTTCACAATCAGTTTAGTGAACAATACTTGAAACATAAAGAAAACCACTTTAACGAACATATTTAATGCATAGAAAACATGCCTACTTACTATATCATTTTATCTTGCACATACTTATTAAGTTACATTAATCACTTACTTAGCCTACTCGTGAACTTGTCATATTCTTGTCTTGTCACTTACTTAACATGAGGGCATGGCGCGACACGGGGAACATGACTAGTTATACGTCCAACGTGGGTCTGGGCCACGGTACCCCGTTCGGTACATCGTCTTGAAAACGACATGGGGAATAGAACTAGTCACATGTCCGACATGGGACTTAGAACCCATGGTACTCCGTTCAATACATCACAAGGTTACTAACTATAAACACATTAGAGCACACAAAGCACATAATACCACATCAAAGTCCTTAAATAACCTACTAGAGTATTCAAAGACCATAGTAACACCATACTCCCAACCTATCTCCACTATTAACATGAAAAACCAAAACACATAAAACATAAATGTAACAAGAAAGAGTAATAACTTAAAACAGTTTGGCAAATATCCGGCAACACATAATCATGTCTGGTTTCGTGCAACTTACCATAAACAATATTAAAACAACTTAAAAATCATAATCATAAACTAAAAAGGAACCTTTTGATAGAAGAACTCTTTACCTCTTAACCTTCAAAACTGAATCTACGAACAACTCATATAAAACAATTAAATCTAACATTAATTCTATGTCAAAACTACGATTTTACGATGATACGATAACGAACCCTAATGTTTAAGTTAGGTCTGAATCGAACCGCAGCAGATTGAAGAGATTACCTTACTGATAAAATCAGATTGTTTGGATAAAATTATCCGTCACGTTGTTGTGATCGTTTTGACTGTTTGTATCTCAGAAACGGATCGACGGAACACCGTTAAAAGAAATAATTTCCACCGCTTGCCGCCACGAACGCTTGATCAACTCACGACTCTCTGTTGCAAATTTCAATATACGCCTCTTTGCAGCAAGGTCTTCGTATTTATAATTCTTTTTTCTTTTCCTTCTTCTTTTTTATTTATTTATTTTTCCTTTAAACTAAAAGATTTTAGGAAGAAAACTAATAATTATCTTTTCCCCTTTTATTTCCTTTATTTTAAATGGAAAATTGCTAACAAATAAAATACTACGAAAAAGATTTTCTTGAAGTGACGAAAATACCCTTAATAAGAGTTCGGGGTTTCACATTCTCCCCTCCTTAGAAGAAGTTTCGTCCTCGAAACTTAATGCATCGGGTATGGAAGGAAATTCGAAGAAAAGAGAAAGACCACAAACAAAAGGGTCTGGAGGAGCTTTATTAAAACCTAAACATCAACATCCTAGGCAGCAGTTTTAACACCCAAGCTTTCCTAACTTAGCTAGGTTTGCCCAAGTTTTTTCGAACTTAGGCTCTTATACCAACTGTAACGCCCCTGTCCCGAAAACTGAGTCCTTATCCGGATATGGGACGCTCGGCACGTGACATTTAGAGTAAACCCTAAATCCCACGTAAGCCTCGTGTCATATCAGAGTATTTAAAGATTCGCACGGAAGGAAACAAGCTGAAGACTCGGAAAATAGACCATCGGGGTCCTCCAAAATAACCGTTAACGAGAGAACAACTGCTGTCAAACTAAATCATAAATAACTGAAAGCAAAACTATTATTCATTACGACTCACTTGTCTGAAAGAAGGAACAACTACAAAAGGAAACTAAAACATAATCGACTTCATTGCTCCACTCTTAAACTAGCACTTCCAGCTCGTCAAGTACCTGCAACCTTCTTATTCCAAAAAAAAAGGAGTAAGCTCATGCATAAGCTTAGTAAGGAGAAAGAAGATCAAAAGGGAGATTCATGGTTGTCAAATGCCGGGAGACACGACATGAATCCACTTTATCCACTTTCACAATCAGTTTAGTGAACAATACTTGAAACATAAAGAAAACCACTTTAACGAACATATTTAATGCATAGAAAACATGCCTACTTACTATATCGTTTTATCTTGCACATACTTATTAAGTTACATTAATCACTTACTTAGCCTACTCGTGAACTTGTCATATTCTTGTCTTGTCACTTACTTAACATGAGGGCATGGCGCGACACGGGGAACATGACTAGTTATACGTCCAACGTGGGTCTGGGTCACGGTACCCCATTCGGTACATCGTCTTGAAAACGACATGGGGAATACAACTAGTCACATGTCCGACATGGGACTTAGAACCCATGGTACTCCGTTCAATACATCGCAAGGTTACTAACTATAAACACATTAGAGCACACAAAGCACATAATACCACATCAAAGTCTTTAAATAACCTACTAGAGTATTCAAAGACCATAGTAACACCATACTCCCAACCTATCTCTACTATTAACATGAAAAACCAAAACACATAAAACATAAATGTAACAAGAAAGAGTAATAACTTTCTTAAAACAGTTTGGCAAATACCCGGCAACACATAATCATGTCTGGTTTCGTGCAACTTAGCATAAACAATATTAAAACAACTTAAAAATCATAATCATAAACTAAAAAGGAACCTTTTAAATTAAAAACGGAACCTTTTGATAGAAGAACTCCTTACCTCTTAACCTTCAAAACTGAATCTACGAACAACTCCTATAAAACAATTAAATCTAACATTAATTCTATGTCAAAACTACGATTTTACGATGATACGATAACGAACCCTAATGTTTAAGTTAGGGCTGAATCGAACCGCAGCAGATTGAAGAAATTACCTTACTGATAAAATCAGATTGTTTGAATAAAATTATTCGTCACGTTGTTGTGATCGTTTTGACTGTTTGTATCTGTAAAACGGATCGACGGAACACCGTTAAAAGAAATAATTTCCACCAGTTGCCGCCGCCGAACGTTTGATCAACTCACAGCTCTCTGTTGCAAATTTCAATATACGCCTCTTTGCAGGCAAGGTCTTCGTATTTATAATTCTTTTTTTTCTTTTCCTTCTTCTTTTTTATTTATTTATTTTTCCTTTAAACTAAAAGATTTTAGGAAGAAAACTAATAATTATCTTTTCCCCTTTTATTTCCTTTATTTTAAATGGGAAATTGCTAACAAATAAAATACTACGAAAAAGATTTTCTTGAAGTGACGAAAATACCCTTAATAAGAGTTCGGGGTTTCACATTCTCCCCTCCTTAGAAGAAGTTTCGTCCTCGAAACTTAATGCATCGGGTATGGAAGGAAACTCGAAGAAAAGAGAAAGACCACAAACAAAAGGGTCTGGAGGAGCTTTATTAAAACCTAAACATCAACATCCTAGGCAGCAGTTTTAACACCCAAGCTTTCCTAACTTAGCTAGGTTTTCCCAAGTTTTTTCGAACTTAGGCTCTGATACCAACTGTAACGCCCCTGTCCCGAAAACCGAGTCCTTATCCGGACATGGGACGTTCAGCACGTGACATTTAGAGTAAACCCTAAATCCCACGTAAGCCTCGTGTCATATCAGAGTATTTAAAGATTCGCACGGAAGGAAACAAGCTGAAGACTCGGAAAATAGACCATCGGGGTCCTCCAAAATAACCGTTAACGAGAGAACAACTGCTGTCAAACTAAATCATAAATAACTGAAAGCAAAACTATTATCCATTACGACTCACTTGTCTGAAAGAAGGAACAACTACAAAAGGAAACTAAAACATAACCGACTTCATTGATCCACTCTTAAACTAGCACTTCCAGCTCGTCAAGTACCTGCAACCTTCTTATTCCAAAAAAAAGGAGTAAGCTCATGCATAAGCTTAGTAAGGAGAAAGAAGATCAAAAGGGAGATTCATGGTTGTCAAATGCCGGGAGACACGACATGAATCCACTTTATCCACTTTCACAATCAGTTTAGTGAACAATACTTGAAACATAAAGAAAACCACTTTAACGAACATATTTAATGCATAGAAAACATGCCTACTTACTATATCGTTTTATCTTGCACATACTTATTAAGTTACATTAATCACTTACTTAGCCTACTCGTGAACTTGTCATATTCTTGTCTTGTCACTTACTTAACATGAGGGCATGGCGCGACACGGGGAACATGACTAGTTATACGTCCAACGTGGGTCTGGGTCACGGTACCCCATTCGGTACATCGTCTTGAAAACGACATGGGGAATACAACTAGTCACATGTCCGACATGGGACTTAGAACCCATGGTACTCCGTTCAATACATCGCAAGGTTACTAACTATAAGCACATTAGAGCACACAAAGCACATAATACCACATCAAAGTCTTTAAATAACCTACTGTAGAGTATTCAAAGACCATAGTAACACCATACTCCCAACCTATCTCTACTATTAACATGAAAACCAAAACACATAAAACATAAATGTAACAAGAAAGAGTAATAACTTTCTTAAAACAAGTTTGGCAAATACCCGCAACACATAATCATGTCCGGTTTCGTGCAACTTAGCATAAACAATATTAAAACAACTTAAAAATCATAATCATAAACTAAAAAGGAACCTTTTAAATTAAAAACGGAACCTTTTGATAGAAGAACTCCTTACCTCTTAACCTTCAAAACTGAATCTACGAACAACTCCTATAAAACAATTAAATCTAACATTAATTCTACGTCAAAACTACGATTTTACGATGATACGATAACGAACCCTAATGTTTAAGTTAAATTTGAATCGAACCATGAATGATTGAAGAAATTACCTTACTGATAAAATCAGATTGTTTGAATAAAATTTGGGACAATTATCCAAAAGGACACATACTGGACTTAATTAGGCAAAAAGGACACTCAAAACAAACATTTAGTTATAAGGACAAAAATTAAGTATATAGACCCAAATACCCTTAATGAAGAAAATAAAAAAAAAATTTAAAAAGGGGGAATAGGCGGGGAAGGGGATACTCGCTGAATGTCCATTTATTATTTTACTACACAAACGTTGATGTTGGTGTCTTTTGCTGTTTGTTGTTGTTCTTGTTCTTCTTCTTTTTTTTTTTTTTTTTTTTTTTTTTTTTTCTGGACGTACGTTGAAAGTTTTTTTTTTTCTTTTTTTTTTTCCTGTTCTGGATGGTGAAATTTCTTTTTTCTTTTTTCATTGAGCACCATGATGTATTGACCACCCCGATGCATTAACCACCGCGATGTAGTGACCTCCGCGATGCATTGACCACTCTGATGCAATGACCACCATGATGCATTGACCACCGCGATGCATTGACAACCGCGATGCATTGACATCGTCAATCATATATCAAATGACATTGACAATTATATATGCAAAGTGACATCGGTGATCATATATCGCGTGACATCAACAATTATCACGATGGACATCGGCAATCGATATGCAAAGATGACATCAGCAATCATATATGAATGACATCAACAATTTATGTAGTGACATCGGCAATCATATATGCAGAGACATCGCGATACAGTGGCCACCCTCGATGCAGGGACACCGCGATGAAGTGGTCACCCCCGATGCAGAGACACCGCGATGCAGAGACCGTCGGGATTAAGTGATCACCGGGATGCAGTGACATCTGATGAAGCAACACCGTGATGACATTTGATATTTTTCCACTTAATTTCATAAACTTGATTTTTTCTTCATAAAATCAACTTCAAATGACTATATCTTTTGATATAAAACTACGATCAACATAAATCTTTCACCTTAATTCATATTTTTATGCAAAGTGACATCGGCAATCATATATGCAAAGTGATATCAAAATTTTATGCGCAATGACATTGGCAATCGATATGCAATGACATCAACATTTTATCAAAGTGACATCGCAATCATATATGAATGACATCAACAATTTATGTAGTGACATCGGCAATCATATATGTAGAGACATCGCGATGAAGTGAAACCGCGATGCGATGGTCACCCCGATCGCGAGACACACAGCGATGAAGTGGCCACCCGATCGCGAGAGACACCGCGATAAGGAGACCATCGAGATGCAATGATCACCGGGATGCACGATGACATTTGATGAAACAACACCGTGATGACATTTGATATTTTACCGACTTAATTTCATAAAATCGATTTATATTCTTCATAAAATCGACTTCAAATGGTTATATCTTTTGATATAAAACTACGATGAACATAAATCTTTCACCTTAATTCATATTTTTATGCGATTACATCGGCAATCATATATGCAAAGATGACATCAACATTTTATGCAATGACATCGGCAATCATATATCGCGTGACTTCAACAATTTATGCAGTGACATCGACAATCAGATATGCAGTGACATCAACATTTTATGCAGTGACAACGGCAATTTATGCAGTGACATTGGCAATTTATGCAGTGACATCAATAATTTATGCAGTGACATTGACATTTTATGCAGTGACATCGCCAAATCATACACAAACCCACCATCAACGTATATATTTGCTTTCTTTGTTTCTAGGTGATGCATGTTAAACTAATTGATCATTATTACATCATGATCAACGGTGTCGATACACGATGTCAAACTCGTTGTGTCACAACGGTTGTGTCCGGATCATTACTCAAAAAAAGAAAGGAAAAAATAAAATATCATCCAAAGCCTTTCATAATCATACCAAAGCATCCAACTTGATCCATTCAAAAAATTAGTCAACAATAATCACACACACCACAAGAGATTGAAAAACTTTATAGTCTCATAATTTTTTAAACTTACTACTAATAATTCAACAACATTAAAATCACATCTTTAACAAGGAATTGGAGTCATACATTTACCCAAGAAATCTAAAATCTTTCAATCTGGCATGGAGAAGTCCCAGTTGTTGTAGAGGTCCAAACAATATCATTGAGAGCATGCCTAAGATCCTTTCTGTCCAAATGAAAATGGAAATTCACTCTATTTTGGGACGGAGGTAGTAAGTAAATAAAGAAATGACAACTAAACACAAAGACTTACAATGTAATAAGCAACAACGTTAAGGAAAAAAAAAAGAAAAATGCAGTGACATTAATGTCACTCCATCAATTTTATTTCAAATCATACACAACCCCACCATCAAATTCCACCTGATGTAGTGATTTATTCATTTGCCTTATTTAACTAGCTGCTTAAACAGAGGCAACATAATTCATATATCAAATTTCAACAATCCACATTTCTGATTATTCAACAAATTGGGCAATATTGATACAACAAGTTTCAGCAATCTTAAATGTCACTGCATTGGATGCAAAAAAATGTCATTGCGTTGGGCGCCAAAAATGCATTATTTGGTCTTTATCTATACCATTTCAAAACAAGATCCTTAATGTCTATTCTGCATCTAATAGTATATGACTGAGAGAGGCTCGTAAAACGCTCAATCAAAGAAATGACTGTGCTTTTCTGAACCGCTACTCCTCAATCAAAGAAATGACCGTGAGGTAAAATGAGTTCAAAAACAGCTCCAGCAATTCTTTGAATTCCACCAAAACAATCTTCATTAGTCCGTGATACGATTGCATTTCTTACGTTTTCTGGTACAAGTGTGAAACAGAAAAGAAAAAACACATGAATACAAAAAGATGATATCCAAATAAATCATTACAAAAATCATAGATCCAAATTACACAATACGATAAGAACATAGAAAGCGTAAAATATCGAACATACTTACATTCTGGTGTAGGCACAGCTGGAATAATCCACTGAACTCCCGGAAGAGATTAGCCTAGTTTGTACAGGGAATTGCAACTTGTTATCTGAATTGCAACTTTGTTGGTCACTCATCGGCTTGATCGCTTGAATCTTGACAAGAAAATTGTCCGTCTCGTTTAATTTGTTTTTAGCCAAAATCATCTTTATAATTGACTCGGTTGCAGCCACAAATCCAAATCTTGGTATCATTCCTTTCCTCAAATTCATCAATCATTCCAACAATTAGATTAATGGGTCTATACCTTTGTATCTTTTCAATTATTCTCAGCTCAGAATCATTTTATCAAATAATTTGATTTTCGGTGTCTTGCCGGAGCTTGTCGCCGGTTTAACTGACCTCCATCTTCTTAATCTCTCCGACAAAGCTTTAATTGGAAATATACATGCTTTAATCGGAAATGTACACCTCCTCACTAGCCTCAGAATTCTCCCCCAAACTCTGCACAAGATCAATAGAAGCCGCCGCCGCGCGTTGGTTGCAGATATAGATCTAGACTTCACAAAGATCAAGCACGTGAAGAGAGATCTCCTTCGAGTACACCCGCAGAATCTCGATACCATCCTCATCCACGAAGTGAGCCTCCGGCTACTCCATAAGCCTCCTCCTCAATCCGCCTTGCAGCTTCGGCACGACACTGTAGCGATTTGACAAAATGGAGTCAGATGAAATCGTTTCGATGATCCTTTTCATCACAGCGTCACAGGTGCGTTGTTTTGATGAAAAAGTATGTCACGGTGGGAGAGGGGTAATTTAGAAAACTTGGATAAAATATGTCCTTATAACTAATGGTCTTTTTTGGATGTCCTAAGTGCCTAATTAAGTCCCAAAACACGTCCTTATAAACAAATAACACATAAAATTATTCGTCATGTTGTTGTGATCGTTTTGACTGTTTGTATCTGTAAAACGGATCGACGGAACACCGTTAAAAGAAATAATTTCCACCAGTTGCCGCCGCCGAACGTTTGATCAACTCACAGCTCTCTGTTGCAAATTTCAATATACGCCTCTTTGCAGGCAAGGTCTTTGTATTTATAATTCTTTTTTTTTCTTTCTTTTCCTTCTTCTTTTTTATTTATTTATTTTTCCTTTTAACTAAAAGATTTTAGGAAGAAAACTAATAATTATCTTTTCCCCTTTTATTTATCCTTTATTTTAAATAGAAAATTGCTAACAAATAAAATACTACGAAAAGATTTTCTTGAAGTGACGAAAATACCCTTAATAAGAGTTCGGGGTTTCACATTATGTTGATTACACGATATAACTTTGTTTAAACTATCAAAACATAATTCATTGTTTCTCTTTTGGTTCTATCTTGGTTTTTTAATTACCTTTTATCCATTTTTGTCTTACTTGAGCAAGCTTCAACACATGTTTTTCACATCTCATGTTTTCAATTTAAGCTCTAGATAATATTACATTAGAAGATCAATACTTCAAAAACAAAAATAAAAAAAGAAGCATCCCTGCTAAATAATTATAAAAAGGCGCAGTCAATATTATTCAGTTTCTAAATGAATAATTTTGGTTTTTTTTTTATATTAATGTCTTTTGTCAGCAAAGTGACTTAAACTCTACAATTAGTAGAACTAATCTGGTAGTCAGCTGAATGATGGTCAGCTGATAAGTGTATCAAAGTCTGTGAAAGTCAGCTGGGAAGTCTGTTGAGCTTCTTCGTGTCGTCGGCTGAGGGTGAGTCTGAGGGGTTTTCGGTGCAAATGAGTTCTACATCATCTCGTGCAATGGTCGCTAAGTAGGTCGTGAGAGGACTACATCCGGGAATTTATGGCAATCCGACAAAGATCCTTTGACGGCTAGAGTTTAGGGATCTGTGCCTATAAATACCAACTGTATTGATCATTGTAATGAGTGTAATCCGTCTGAAATTCAGTGCATAGTAAAATATATCTTTTCTGTCCGTGGAGTAGTCGGCACAATGCCGGAAACTACGTTAAATCTTGTGTTCTTCTGTTTCTGTTTATTCTGTTGTTTATTACTGTTAGATTGTAATTGCTAATTGTCTATCTTGCATCTGGATTCCCTATCCTGGTATAACAAACTGGTATCAGAGCGTAGGTTTCTGGGAATCATCTGTACGAAAGAATTTTCTCTTCACCAAGACCCTCACCGGTGCTAGGCTTCTGTGATAAAAGTTATGTTCTTTGGCAAGAAAGATGTATGCAGTTAACATAAAAATCGATAAATTTACAGGAAGAAACAATTTTAGTCTGTGGCAAATCAAGATGCGGGCTTTGTTAAAACAACAAGGATTATGGACTCCTTTATCTTGTAAATGAGATGCCAGTTCAGCAGATTATGCCAGTTTGGAAGAGAAAGCACATTCAACCATCATGTTGTGCTTATCTGAGATGTTATCACTGAAGTCGCTGAGGAAGACACAACTGCCAAGTTGTGGGCAAAGCTTGAAAGCCTTTATATGACTATGTCATTAACCAACAAGTTGCTGCTGAAGCAGATACAGTTTAGTCTGAGGATGCATGAATGAGGTCTGCTGAGGGAACATCTGGATCAGCTGAACACAATATTACTTCATATCAGGAATATTGATGTTAAAATCGAAGATGAAGATTTAGCCCTAATTCTGTTGGTGTAATTACCAAGTTCATATGAAAACTTAGTGCAGTCCTTCATAGTTGGGAAGGATACAGTGACTTTAGAGGATGTGAGGGTTGCCTTCCATGCCAGGGAGCTAAGACACAAGGCAGCAGGGACAGACAGTCAGGTTGCTGGACTAGTAGTCAGCAGCAGCAGCGGAAAAAGGCATGGACAGAAGAAGAAATCCAAAAAGGGTAGTTCCAAAGGTCTTAAGTCCACATATGTCTGTAATTACTGTAAGGAGCAGGGAATTGGAAGTCCAATTGTCCAAAGAAGAAAAGGCAGGAGGAGAGCAATTCTGGCACAACAACTGTGGCTACTAAGCATTCTGATGAGGATCCGGTTCTAGTGGCTGGAGATTCAGCACATCATTTTGATGTTTGGATCTTAGATTCTGGAGCATCATATCATATTTGTCCACACAGAGAGTGGTTCTCTACTTATGAACAGATAGATGGTGGTCATATTTCTATGGCAAATAGTAAGGTTTGCATGATAGTGGGAATTGGCTCAGTCAAGTTGATGACAGAGGATGGTAGATTATGCACACTGAAAGATGTAAGACATGTTCCACAAATGTATCTCTTAGTCTACTAGACAGCAAGAGGTTCAATTTCAAAGGAAAAGGTGGAAAACTGAATGTCTACAACGATTCAGCTGTGGTCCTCAAAGGTATCAAGAAGGAACGTTGTATATATTACAAGGTTCAATCAGATCTGCTCTCTTTGTTGTGGCATCCTCGCAGCTTCATCATCCACAAATGGACTCAGTTGTGGCATATGAGACTTGGTCACATGGGTGAAAAAGGAATGCAAGTCATTTCTTCAGCAGGTTTTCTTGCGGGATATAAGGTCAAGACACTAGACTTTTGTGAGCACTGTGTGTTTGGGAAGCTACATAGAAGCAAGTTCTCAGCAGGCAAACACAGTAAAAAGGCATCACTTGATTATATCCATTCTGATTGCTGGGGTCCATCAAAGATGGAATCATCGGGTGGTCACAAATATTTTGTGTCATTCATAGATGACTATTCAAGAATGACTTGGGTGGTGATGATGAAACCCAAAAGTGAGGCATTCAACAGTTTCAAGCAGTGGAAGGCTCTAGTAGAAAATCAGGCAAGCAAGAAAATCAAAAGGCTCAGGACAGATAATGGTCTGGAATTCTACTGGTCAAAGTTTGATGTATTATGTAAGGATGTGGGTATTGCCAGACATCATACAACCATGAATACACCTCAGCATAATGGTGTAGCTAAGAGGATGAATCAAACTCTTTTGGAGAGGGCAAGATGTATGCTCTCTAATGCTGGTTTATCAAGGGGATTTTGGGTAGAGGTCAAAAGTCAAACATGCTACTTAATCAACAGAAGCCCTCACACAGGGATCAATCTCAAGACACCAGTAGAGATGTGGTCAGGCAAGCCTGCTGACTACTCAGTTCTAGGGGTTTATGGAAGCACAGTTTAATATCATGTGAGTGAAGGGAAGCTGGAACCAAGGGCTAAGAAGGGAGTGTTTGTAGGGTATGAAGATGGGGTAAAAGGTTAGAGAATTTGGTCATCAGCAGAAAACATGGTAATACTTAGCAGATATGCGGTCTTTGATGAAAATTCCATGATTAACTCATCAGTGAGGAGGTCTGCTGAATCTGAAACCAGTGCTGAATCCGAGAGGTTGAAAAAATGGTGGAGTTTCAAGTGGAGTCAGCTGAGATGCAACAGTTAGCCGATCCAAGTCAGCACTCATCTGATCTGGTCACTGAACCAGAGCAAGATCCAAGCCAGCCTACTGAACAAGGGTCAGTAGAGTGACAAACATGGGTCAGCAGAGTGTAGCTGTCAGCAGAGCTAGAAGATCCAATGTTGGAATACCTCCCATGAGGTATGGTTTTGATAATATGGTTGGATATGCACTTCAAGTTGCAGAAGAAATGGATGGTTTTGAACCTTCTACTTACAGGGAAGTAGTGACATGTTCTGAGGCATCTCAATGGCTTGCTGCATAGGAGATGAAATTGAGTCATTATTGAAGAATCAGACTTAGGATCTAGTTAGATAACCAGCTGATAGGAGAGTTGTTACTTGCAAATTTATCTTCAAGAAAAATGAAGGATTATATGAGGTAGCAGGGGTAAAGTATAAGGCATGTTTGGTTGCAAGAGGGTTCAGTCAAAAGGAATGGGTAGACTTTGATGAGATATTCTCACCAGTAGTCGGACAAACTTTAATTAGAGTGTTACTAGCAATGGTGGCACAGCAGGATCTTGAACTTGAGTAGTTAGATGTGAAGACAACTTTTCTACATGGTGATGTAGATAAAGAGCAATACATGACTCAGCCAGAGGGTTTCCAAGTTCAGGGCAAGGAAGGTTTTGTTTGCAAGTTGAAAAAGTCCTTACATGGGCTGAAACAGGCTCCAAGACAGTGGCACAATAGGTTTGACAGTTACATGATCTAAATGTGTTATAACAGAAGTCCATATGACTGCTGTGTTTACAACAATCAGCTGAGAGATGGATCATATATCTATCTTGTCTTGTATGTGAATGACATGTTGATAGCTGCAAGGAAGAAGTCTGATGTTCAAAATCTGAAGAAACTTCTCAGTGCTTAGTTTGAAATGAAGGATTTAGGTGCAGCCAAGAAAATTTTAGGGATGTAGATCTAGAGAGATAGAGTCGTCGAAAGGTCGTTCTTGTCTCAAAGGGTTATATACAGAAGACATTGGCCAGATTTGGCATGTCTGCTGCAAAGACAATAGATACTCCTATGGCATCTAATGTTCATTTGTTTGTTTATGCTTCACAAACAGAAGAAGATAAGGAGTATATATCAAAAGTTCCCTATTCTAGTGCAGTTGGCAGTGTGATGTATGCCATGGCGTCCACTAGGCCTCGATCGCTCTCGAGCGATCGGTGTTGTCGTCGAGTTTTATGGCTCAACCTGGAAAGGAACACTGGAAAGCTGTGAAAAGAATGTTCAGGCACCTTAGAGGTACAACTGATGTTGGTCTCTTGTATGGAGGTGATACTGATGGTTTAGTCACAAGATTCTATGATGCTGATTATGCAGGTGATGTGGACAGTAGGAAATCAATGACTGGGTATGTTTTCACATTAGGGAATTCAGTTGTCAGCTGGAAAGCAACTCTTCAAGCCACCGTGGCTTTATCAACTACTGAGGCAGAATACATGGCTCTTACTGAAGCAGCAAATGAGGGGATCTGGTTGAAGAGACTAGTCAGTGATTTTGGGCTACATCAAGATCAAGCAGAAATATATTGTGACAGTCTAAGTTCAATATGTTTGACTAAGGATCAGGTTCATCATTAAAGAACCAAACATATATACATCATATATCATTTTCTATGGAATGAGAATAGGGTTGTAGTGAAGAAGATCAGCACCAAGGAGAACCCTGCTAATATGTTCACTAAACCAGTTCAGCAGAGCAAGTTTCAGTTATGTCTGGACTTGCTGAATATTCAAAGCTTATAATCTAAAAATCTGGAAACTTAGCTGAGGGCAGGTCAGCTAAGTGGATTCTATGGAGAAATCTGGTACAATACATCTGGCATTGACGAATGCATCTGGTACAAGTACATCTGGTTATGCAATCTGATTGACTGTGAATGAGAGTTCAAGTCAATGTGGAGATTTGTCAGCAAAGTGACTTAAACTCTACAACTGGTAGAACTAATCTGGTAGTCAGCTGAGTGATGGTCAACTGATAAGTGTATCCAAGTCTATGAAAGTTAGCTGGGAAGTCTGCTGAGCTTCTTCTGGTGTCAGCAGCCTGCTAAGGGTCTGCTGAGGTTTTTTGGGTGCAGCTGAGTTCTACATCTGTGCAATGGTCAGCTGAGTAGGGTCAACAGAGGGACCTACATCTGGGGCATTTATGGCAATCCGACAAAGATCCTTGACGGCTAGAGTTTTAGGGATTTGTGCCTATAAATACCAATTGTATTGATCATTGTAATGTGTGTAATCCGTCTGAAATTAAGTGCATAATAAAATATCTCTTTTCTGTCCGTGGAGTAGTTGGTACAACGCCGGAAACCACATTATGTCTTGTGTTATTCTTGTTTCTGTTAATTCTGTTGTTTATTACTGTTAGATTGCATCTGTTAATTATCTATCTTGCATCTGGATTTCCTATCCTGTTATAACATCTTTCGTTTGCAACAATTGAGGTTACAAAAATAGAAATTTTTGGTTGGGGACATGATTAAAAATATGAATATAAAATAGATCTTCATAAAAATATTTTAAAATCCAATTCCAACTCAACCATATTGAACAAAAACAAAATTTGGAAAAATGGCTTAGGAAAGAAAAATGGCTAAGGTGGAGAGAGGGAAATAATTTTATCTATATAGTAACTGTTTGAGTGATGGGAATATTGGACCCTCTCCGCTCATGGAGATACTGTACTACAAAATATTTCCCCTCATGCCATTCTCAATAGCTTAACATACGACAATGTGATATCTATTATTTCAGACTTTACATATTGATAGTAAAAAAAATATACAATGACTTAAGAATTCACGGTCAGAGCAATTTGGACGGAAGGGAGTGTGGCTCTGTACACATCCGTGTTCACACCCTCTCTCTTCTACTCTACAAAACAAAAACGAAAAAAATGTTAATTTGGGTTTCCGACGACCTGCTCCTGTAAGAATAATTATGTAAATGAATCTTTTATTGGTCGATTAATTTCTTTCCCGTAATAATAGTGGCTTTATAAGAAATTGTTTTCCCAGGAAATATCTTATTTATTATTTATTGGTTATTTAAAAGGAGTTTTAATCCGATTAAAACTCGGCTTTGATGGACGGCCGAGATTAAAGTTAAACACTAAGCCATTTCGGATTTCGCCCTCTCTCTCTTTATAAAAGCAATGCTTTCTCCATCATAAAACATATGAAAAAAACCAACATGTAATGGTTGTAGGCGAGCGAGAGAGATGTCGGAATCCTCTCATCAAGACGGAACAACGGAGGCGTGAATCGAAAGTAACAATGGATGTAGGAAACGATCCTCGGTGATTTCTTCCGCTATTAAGATCTTTCTGAATTTACTGCTTAATTTACATGCCAGTATCGTGTGACCTATTATCCATGTTATTCAATTATTCGTTGTCCGGTGTTTGCATCGTAATTCAGCATGATTTATTTAGATTGGACAAAAATTCCGTAAGGTTATTTACAAAATTGTTTCAATTTATTCCATCAGAAACATGAACCAATTTTGATTATGATGGCATATGTGATCCCATTTGTGTATGCTGCTAATTATATTCCCACTATGCGATGATTCGCTATTAAGTTTTAGTGGTTGATAAAAGTGTTTATATGTCGAAAGCCTCCCATTTATGTACTGTGGAGAGGAACACCTGCTACATTGATGAAAATTGATAAGCGGCGGCGGCAATGAAGAGTTAGGGTTGATGAAATCTTATTTTACGTTTTTACCCTCGTACTGAATGAAACATGATCACAGTTTGGTCCTGTATGCTAAAATCTGTTTCTATATTAACGGCGGCAAATAATTAGGGTTGCCTGATATTTTCCTCTAATATGACCATGATGTTTATAGTTTATTATTAATTTTTTTTTATTTACTGTCCAATAATATATATATATATATATATATATATAAAATTTAAAAAAAAAATTAACTGAGTCCCAAAAATTGCAAAGAATATAATTGCAATTTGTATATTATGCTGCTCATGGATTAATACAAAAATTATTATTAAGCGTATTGAATTATATAATGTTCTATGCCACTTGATGATTGATACATATCTTATGTAATTTAATGAGAAAGATATAGAAACGTGTTGCATACAAAGTTATATGTCTCATATAGTGATGATACATTGAACAACTAGTCACATAAAATTAAGTGATTAATTATGCTTATTTGTTTCTCCCATATATGTTTGAGAAACATTATATGTTCATATGTTGTTATGTAATTGTGTTTGTACATATATTTAGGGATAATTTTACTCACAAAATAAAATAAAAGAACGATAACAAAGATAGAGGGGCGATGCCTTTTGGGTTTGCATTATAGTATTCCCGCAACCGTGTCTTCAGTTTTATGATATTTGTTGATTCGTTGCATGTTCACATTAAGTTGCGATATTATGAGGCAATTTTGGTAAAACTAAAATCATGAAGATATGAATGTGTTGTGACATTAGCCTGCACATGTATGGTTATAATCAAGTGTACATTATTATTATTATTATTTATGTGCATATTAAGTGGAAACAATCAAATCATACCTTATATATTGCATAAATACTAATTTATCACCTACAATGGTGATAAATGGTGACACAAAGAAATTAGTCACACAAAGCTAATTGATTAGCATATTGCTCTCTTTTTAAATAAATGATGATTTAGCACATTAAGTGATAAATAATATGTGACTAATGATGTTGGTCCCTTTTATAATAGCAGTTCATTCATGCTTTTACTTTCGATATGTGTAATTAGAGTGAACTTTCCTTGTGATGAGTGGAAAGGATTACTCTTTTGAATATTAGTTGTCACATATTGTGTGTGTTTAACCATTCATTATTGTTAATGATTAAGTTATGGCATCTGAAGCAACAAAGTCACATATTGATAAAGTGACTAAATATCATTAAAGTGCTAAGTACATATTTTGTTGATATTTGGTTCATATAAAAGTTGTGACATATCATAAAGTTTTAGCCTTTAAATTATTGACTTTTGCAAAGATTATAAATATGTCTTATAGTTCTGTCAAGTTTAGAGTATTGTCACAGCAGCTCAAATTCTTGACATATGAAGACTATTCATATTATATTTAGTGATTAGATCATGACATATTTATTTTGTAAATCTATTAAGGCATTATACATGTATACTTGAACCATATTTAAGTATTACATTGCACATGTATATGTCAACATAAGGTTTAGTTGACCTCTGTATGATTGTCAATGTTTTGAGTGTCAATGGCGTCAAATGTTGGGTGTAGCCACAACAGCCTGACATTATGATGAATTAATGTTTTGATCACATTATGTGAAGTGGTTGAAATTTATTGATATTCAGTTGAATTGACAAATGGTTCAAATAAATGGATATGTCAATTTAAGGAATACATTGATATTTGACCCTAATTAGTTGATGTTTGCAGTTGTTAGCTTTTAAGTGTAGCCCTTTTTATCTTAATACCACTTTTGCTGAAAACTCATCTTATCATCACAACATAAAGATAAATGGAGTGTATATTACGAAGGTCAAGGATATCCACAGATACCTTATTCGTCTTCTTTACAAAAATATCACTCAATTATGTGTGAGTATCACGACATTATGTGAAGAATTTATGGTGACTACCCACAGGAGCACCTTATTTTCTTGTCTATACTCTACTCTTATGTAAGTGTTGTTTAAATTAGCCTCAATAAATATTTTGTATCTCAATTTAGTCACAAGAAGTACCCAGCTTCTTGAAATAATACATATAGACGTTTTTGGACCTTTGATGATCCTACCTTGGAGGAGAAAAGTATTTCATCACCCTTATCGATGATTATTCACGTTATTGTTATGTATACTTGTTGCATGACAAATCTCAATTTGTGGACACTTTACAAATGTTCATAACCGAAGTCGAGAGACAACAAGATAGAAAAGTGAAAATCATAAGGTCGGATAGAGGTGGTGAGTTTTATGGAAGGTATGACGAAACAGGACAACATCCTGGACCTTTTGTAAAACTTCTCCAAAAGCTTGGAATTATTGCTCAATACACAACGCCTGGATCTTCATGGCGGAATGGTGTAGTAGAAAGGCAAAATCGTACGTATAAGAAAATGGTTAGATCTATGATGAGTCATACTGACTTGCCTATATCATTGTGGATGGATGCTTTACGGGCAGCTGTTTATATTGCAAATAAGGTTCCCAATAAGGCAGTTCCAAAGACACCTTTTGAACGGTGGAAAGGGTGGAAACCTAATTTGAAGCATCTCCAAACATGGGGATGTCCAGCTGAGGCTAGAATTTACAATCCACAAGTAAAGAAATTGGATTTAGAAACGTTAGTGGTTACTTCAAGGTTACCCAGAAAAATCCAAACGATATAGGTTTTATTGTCCTAACCATACACGAGAATTGTTGAAACTGGTAATGCTATATTCTACAAGAATGGAGAAATCAGTGGGAGTTATAAAATTCGTGGTGTGATCATAAAGGAAATAAGGGTACCCGTCCCTTTTAACCCTATTCCGAAAAGTTTTGGGAATCTCTCCATTGTTGAACCGTTGAACAATGAAGAAAATCCAATAAATGATCAACAACTCCATGATGAGATCATCGCCAATGAAAATAGTAATGAAGCAACCCAGGAACCGGCATTAAGAAGATCTCAAATACAAAGGAGAACTGCTATTCCTGATGATTATATGCTTTATCAAGTAGAATATGAACAAGGGACAAGTAAAGATCCGGTTTCGTTTTCACAAGCCATTAAGGAAGTGATTCTAGTAAGTGGACTGATGCCATGAAAGATGAATTGAAATCTATGGATGAAAACCAAGTATGGGAAGTTGTTCACTTACCTTCAGGACACAAACCAGTTGGCTATAAATGGGTCTTCAAGACTAAGCACGACTGTAATGGTAATATTGAACGATATAAAGCCCGGCTTGTTGCCAAAGGTTTCAATCAGAAAGAAGGCGTTGATTATAATGAGACATTTCCCCTGTGTCCGGGAAAGACTCCTTTAGAATTATCATGGCACTAGTAGCTCATTATGATCTGTGAGTTACACCGGATGGATGTGAAAATAACCTTTACGAATGGAGACTTGAAAGAAAAAGTCTACATCGTCAAACCTAAAGGCTTCATTGTTTGAAGATTAGGAAGACATATGTGCGCAAGTTTAAGAAATCAATATATGGATGAAACAAGCTTGAGTTAACGGTACTTTAAGTTTCATGAAACTATTATTGTTTTCGGTTTCAATGAGAACACAATTGACCCTTGCATATACCTCAAGATCAATGGGAGTAAGTTCGAATTTTTGATTCTGTATGTTGATGATATTTTATTGGCCAGCACTGATCTTGGTTTATTACATGAAACCAAAGCCTATCCCTTCAAGAAATTTGAACTGAAAGATTTAGGCGAGGCTTCCTATGTGTTAGGGATAGAAATATTCCGTGACTGGGCACTTAATATTCAGGATTGTCTCAAAAGCCTATATTGATAAAGTTTTGGGAAGATTTGGCATGATGACATGTTCTTCCATTATTGTTCTAATATTATTCCGCAGAATGAGTTGGAACGTAAAGATATGGAAAACATCCTTATGCTTCTCTTGTAGAGAGTTTAAGTATGTACAGGTTTGTACAAGACCTGACATTAGTCATGTTGCTGGCATGATAGGTACATTTCAAAGCAATCCAAGAATGTCTCACCGGAAAGTCGCTAAGAAAGTATCTTGAGATACTTAAAGGCAGGAATTACATGCTCACATCTTCGAAAATCGTGACACCCACAGTGACCGGTTATTCAGACTCGGATTTGGAGGATAAACTCGACACCGACTTTGTACTCTTGGCTACGTGTATCTTCTAAACGGAGGTGCCGTATCACGGAAAAGCCGAGAAGTTGACGAGACCTAAACCTAACCTTGGAAACGGCGCGAGAAAGGCGACGGACATTACCTAGGCTATACTGAGATCCTAACCGGCGAGTGTACCGGGTCAAATTGTAGTGCTAGTCCGGTGAGTCAGTCGTATTCCTCGAGGAAAACATGGTAATTCTTTTAAGTGGGGTTAAACACCAAGAAGCTATTATTAACTCGATCTAAGTCGCAGCTTTTACTTTTTCTGAGGTTAGATAGTTAGATCGATTAGATTAGTTAGTAATGTTAGAGTTAGATGTTAGTAAAACAGAAAATAAAACAAATAAATACTAATATAATATATATTTTTGGATCTAGCCAAGAATACTTTCTTGAATCAATATCTTTTAGTAGAAATAAATGAGATGAGATCTTCCTTTATTCAAGGTCCAATCAATTATACGAAACGGTATACTCCTAAGCTAGGCAATTTCTCCTCACACGAGCGTATGAAATTGTCATATGTCTTGTCCTCTGTCCAATGTCATCCTCAAGCATGGGTCACTCCCGTTTTGTCATTCGGCCAATTTTAAGGTATGTCAATTAAACAGGTGATTTCAACGTAATAATATCTCGAGTATAAATTTCAATAAGAGTTTGTTTCTCCCGAAACAAATCTACCCCCGGTTTAGGAAATCGGATTCCGTTGTCACGTTTTCACTCGGCCAATTTTACCCTCCGGTCTTTCTATTAATGAGTTCATAACCTAACTTCGAGGCGTCAATTCATAATTAGATTATGAATTCTTTCATATCGATTAGCTACGTCAATACAAACATAGAAAGAGATTCATTATAACTGATTTTAATCAATTTTAACATAGTCGTTATCTATTTCCCTAAAAAGATAAAACTAATCCAATTTCATATCTTGGCTAGATATTAAGTTAGCCTAATATCATTATACCTAATATATAGATATAAAAACAAACAAACATAATAACATTAGAAAATTACCGATTACAACTGCTGAATTGGAGCCTAATCCTCGTGAAAGTAACAACAGCTTCAGAGACAACAATCCTCGATAATCTTCTCAAAAGATTACAACATTACTACGTTTATTCATACATATAAGCATATATACATACATACATAGACATATATATGTATACATGGGCCCAAACATAAAAGAAATAGAAAGAAAACGATAGAGGAAAGTATATATATAGATATATACATAAATTCCAGGGCAGGCTGAACAAAGGGGTTGAGGGGAGTATTTATAGAGGTAGTTACCGGCGCGTGCCGGACCCTCACCGGCACGTGCCGGCCAAATAGTATATATTCCCTTGTCAGAGATTTGTGGGCCCAATGTCAGAGATTATCCTGCAAGATCCGGCCTTCTCCGGCGCGTGCCGGCCATACAACATATCCTATGTTCGTAAAAACCGATCTCGAGCTGTAGACCTCAGATTGACATGATTTAATATTCGTTGGAAAGCTCTCTTGAAGATCTACAACTTTCATTAAGGATTTTTCTCTGAAAATGCCTCTAAGTTAGGTCAAATGTCCGTTGAAGATGAGTTACTGGTAGAAACATTAAGGACAGTTGATCTGTTCAAAGTTGTTAGAGTTTTGCATAATCTTTTATCCCACAAAAACTCATGATTTATACTTCAAAGTATGTCATATTTTGGGATCTCGGTAAACATCTGATCCTGCAATAAAATCAACGAAACACCAAACGTAAATCTAACACTAAAACCATCATTTATATCATTTTTATAACTTATGCATCTAATTATAACTACTATGATTTTTATAAGTTTTCAATGCATTTATATGAAATTATGCTAAAATATCATAAATATAATAATAAAAAGTCTTATAATATGATCATATATTTTTCATACATCACAACTCCCACTTAGCTTTTGATCGTCCTCGAGCAAAATAAGCGATAAAACAAAATGAATGAGAGATAAATTCATGAAGATCTAAGATGTAAGGACAACCGAGATCTCTGCAACCTTTAGAATTACAACCAGGCGTTAACCTTAATATAAATGTATAACAGAGTGTGTGTGTGACAAGCCTTTTCAATTTCCACTATCCTCTCTTGAATAATTCAAGCAAACACACAAATATCCATTCAGGCAGTCCTAATGACTTTCCTAGGTATAGGCAGTAACAATTCCACACAAAGTTCTTCCGAGTACTTATTAGGATAATCCCTAAAGCATATCATTCAGTTTATACTGGGGATAGTCATAAGATAGCTAAGTTTTCAACCACGCTTAAAATTTTTATTTTATTTTTTTATTTTTTATTTTTTTTTTTCTTTTTCTTTTGATGAACTTAATTTCACATATGTAGCATATGCCTTCATTCCCAGCAATAGGACGTTTCGTGATAACACCCTAGCTGGACTACTATCATCAGCGATCGGGAGCTTTTAAACCTCATAGTGATATAGGGCGTTTATTGATAACGCCCTCTCGCACTCAAATCATTGGTAGCTACAACCAACATATAGATAGTTCATCTTTATTTATTTATTTTTTTTATATATATATTTTTTTTTTCATAAACTTAACTTATATCCTCTCTATCACATTCAAACCTTCAGATATTCACAGTACACGTTCAAAAATTAGGTACTAAGTTACTGCAATTATCTATAGAATAACCACTAGGATTATGAATGGATACAGGTTTAAAATTTTCCGCTTCAATATCAAAGGCTTTACGTGAAGGAATTCATGTTACACAACTATATTTGGAATTACAATGCACTTACGGTTCACGTTGGTTATACACATCCAAATTGATCATTATATCTTCAAATCCATGAAATATATACCTTATACAATTTATTTTAATCAACTAAATAATGCTCGAAAAAGATCGAAAACTAAAGGATTTATTGATACAAAATAAACATTAACTTCATTGCTAGACCAACGACTCCACTCCCCACTTACGAACTTACATTGTCCCCAATGTAAAGTGAGTGTAAATAAGTTGTTGGGAAAGCAATGGTGCACTAAAACAAGTCAAAACAAATACTCGGATGATGAAATGGGTGGGTGGGTGGGATTAAAATATGATACTTATCATCACCACTCCCCACTTAGCTTTTTCTCATTCTTGAGCAATCAAAGCAATAAATATAAGGATACAAAGGAGATAATGTAATTATCCAGGTTTAAGATTCTAATGCAAAGATGATGTATTCATTCGATTAAGATCATATGATGATTATGTTTTTCTAAGAGATTAATAGAGGAAAGTAGGTATAACTATCAAATTAATTATCATACATTATCTAAATGAAATTCTACATGCATCACTTACTAGATAATAAAATTTACAAATACTTTCAATCGCCACTAATGAAGATCCGGAATCAAAGACTAGGTCAAGTAGTTGGCAAAATGGCTTATAACGTTCGGGCTCGTGGTGTTGGCTAATCGAAAAGGATAAATAAAGGATATTTAAAGAAGAAAGAAACAAGTTGTACATACTCATACTTTCATCTCAAAAACACTTTTGATTAATAACAACCCCGATATTTATTCTGAAAACATAAACTTTCTTTTTCTTTTCTGTTTTTCTCTTTTTTCTTTTCTTTTCTTTCTTTCTTCCTTTGTTTTTTTTTTTTTTTTTTCATAGGATACTAACATATCCGAACTCATTGCCAAAATCGACTATATTTTCAAGTGTCATGAGGTGAGATTGAATACATCAATACCTATCTAACTTTTCCACTCTCAGCATATACCATTCTTCTGAATATCGATACTTAGCTCTTTTATGTCATCATCTCCTTTCATAAGCACGCATACAAACTCGAGGGATTTCAAGGAAATGTAGACCAAAATAGGCTAAGGGTCGGTTATTTCTAGTTAATCATAATGGCTATTTAGGTGAGGTCTTGATCACTCTAACAAAGGCTGAGGTGGGGTCAAAAATGGAAATTTTTATTCGGTAGAGGCTATTTTGCTATAGTTTATCAAAGTTATGCCAAAAATCTCATCATCCCTAATCCGATTCCATATTCATATTCGTCTTGATGAAAAACTTTTCTAAAAATTAACTATAAATGCAAGTATACTTGTCTAATTCCATAAATAAAATATTTGATAACAATTATCTAATTATACATACTCAAAAATAATATTAAAATCAAAGATAGACAAATATTATATTATCATAATGCTTCGTGTTACTCACATTATTAAAAACTTATTCTTTCAAATACACTACATCAAGTGTGTCAATTATATTTTATCACATTTGAAATACTTAAAAATAATTAAAAACTAAGTGTTTCTCAAACATTTTAGTCTTCTATCCCCGATTCTCAATAGCAACCTAAGTCTAAGAAATGACGTATTTGAACTTTTCTTTAATTTCCATCGGGATTTTCGGATAACCACCTAATCTTTCCCTTTTAATGATATTCAAACATTCATCTTGAAACTTAGTTGTGCTTTACTACTAACAGAAAAATAAAAAAACATCCGGTTCTTTAACGCCTCATCCGGTAAAAGACTAAATTATGATTTTTATATTTTTACGGGCTACCTCCCATGGCGCTTTTTGGTTAACGTCGTTTGCTTCGACAAAATTAAATGCCTAAAACGAAAATATAAAATACTAAACATAATAGGATACTTCTATCATTTACTCACCAAAGCACGTAACAATTAAGCACATGAATCAACGAGAAATCAATGCTTAAGGAGTAAATAGGAAGGATAGTACCCGTGATAGTTCTAAATTTATAGTTTATAGCTAGACTTTATCTTGCTTCAACTTTTAATGCACTGTGGTGGTGGGTCATCCTCACGCCTTTGCATCCTTCTTCAATACCGGTCTCCAACATAGAAAGCGAGACAAATTCCGTCGAATCCAACGATTCTTGACCTTTTCCTCTGATTTTTGAGCTTTCGTTTTGTGAGCTTCCACATTGTTGCTGGAGTCATCTTCTTCAATTACCTGCGTGTTAGTACGATCCACAAAAAGAGAACACAAAGGGTCTACACAAGAATAAGATTCTAGTGGATATTTCAATAGATTGTAAATGTTAAAGACAACGCGCTCATCATTCACTCCAAACTAAGCTCTCCCTTACGAACATTGATCACGGCTCCCACCGTTGCTAAAATGGTCTACCGAGGATAAGGGGTGCACTCCTACCTCCATATCCATAACAACAAAATCGACGGGAAGTAGAATTTATCTACCTTAACCAACACGTCTTCGATGACTCCTTTAGGATGTTTAATAGATCTATATGCCGTTGAAGAGTCATCTCTCTGCGGCTTAAGCTTACATATGCCAAGTTTCATGAAATCATTGTAGGACATGAGGTTTATGCTTGAACCGAGATCACATATTGAATTCTCAAACAAAAGCCCCCAATATCACATGGGATAGTAAAACTACCGGATCTTTAAGTTTAGGAGGAAGCTTATGTTGAAGCAACTGCGAACACTTCTCACTTAGACACAACATTTTATATTCTTCCAACTTTTTCTTTCGGGATAGTATGTCTTTAAGAAACTTACCATATTCCGGCATATTGATTAGAGCTTCAATGAAAGGGATATTAATAGTTAAGTGCCGAAAAGTGTCAAGAAAACGTGCATACTTCTTATCCAACTTCATCTTTTTCGGAGAATAGGAAAGTAATTCAAGATCAATTAAAGCAGTGTTAGAATGTATACTTCCCTTACCCTTGTCGTTAGATGAATATGGTAAAGCTTCCTCGAATGATTGTGCCTTTTGAGGACACTGTGGGTCATCATTCTGTACCTTTTTCTTTGAAATATGCACTGGATGTGGTGCTACCCTATCAGATTGAACCGAGGTGAATTTGGGTTGAGCCGGATAAGGTTCGATTTGAATTGGCCCTTTCAAACTTGATTCCTTTTCATCCTGCTCATTGAACAAGGTCCTCAGATCACTCGATCTTGGATTTTTCAATATTCTAGGAACCTTGACCCAATCCTCATTCTCACTTTCAGGTTCAATATGTCTGTTTTGTCTTAGGAAATCTTCAATAATGTCCTCTTCCTCTTTAGTGAATTCCTGTTTATTTTCCATATCCTTTTCAAATTTACCATCTAAATCATTCCCTACTTCACTATATCCGAAGTTTTCTAATCCATTACTTCCACAGATACTTCCACTTCTAGTAATAACAGCTTTTACCTCTCTCGGGTTCCTTTCGGTATTACTTGATAATCCTCCTGGAGGTCTACTGTTTTTACGTTCTACCTCTCTACTCAAGTGATATTCCAAATTCCGTAATGAAGCTTCTACAATTCTCATTCTGGTATCATGTCCACTTATAGATGTTTTCAACGTACTCATATCCTTAGTGACTTTACCTATAGAAGTCATCATGGTTTCCATATTCTGAGCTTGAGTAGATATCATACCCATCATATTTTCCATTAATTTCTTCCATTTATTAACTCCTTCAGGTTGAGTTGAACTTTGGGTGACTGGTATGCTTTGAGTGGTATATTGTGGATATGGTCTAGGTAATGACTGTAGGTTCTGATTTGAGGGATCTCCTTGATAAACTTGATATGGATTCTTATCTTTGGATTGAATCGGTGGTTGTCCTTGCTTACTAGGGATTTCATACCAACGAAAAATAGGGTGATCTCTTCTAATAGCATTAAACGAGTTTGAATACGCGTTGTTCAAATTCTATCTTGTAAAAATTCACCTTTTCCCTTGAATATCCTTTTGGTTCTTCCATCCCTAATGACACATTATCATGATTTGAGTAGTCATTTGGTATGATATTTTCTGAGTTTACATTTTTACTGGCTAAAAAGCCGTCAAATTTCCTACTCAAATTCTCCAAGTGTGCTAGGACTTACGTATTCGTGTACATTCTCTGCCAAAAGCTACTTTTCTTGTGCTAGAGCCGGTTTCCCACATTCTGTTAATTTTGGAAATATTTTCTATAGCATCGTAAACTATTTGGGCTTGATCATCATTAACGAACCACCACATGCATGATCTACATCTCACTTGCACGTGAGTCTTTTCTTAATTCTGACGAAAAAGTTGGATTTGCATTTCTAAGGAATAACCATGATCGGGACAAGCTCGTAATAACTTTTTAAATCTTTCCCAAGCATTCCCGAGCGTTTCTTCAGATCCTTGTTTAAAGTTAGCAATCTCGACTATTAATTCCAATTTTTTTCCAGGAGTAAAATATTGCTTTAAGAACTCGGTTTGAATCTCCTCCCAACTTGTCAATGAATGATGTGGAAGTAGCGAAACCAATCTCGTGCTCTTCCTTTTAAAGAAAAAAAAACAAAGACATCCTCGTTAATTCACGATGAGCACCATGACTTTTGGCTGTATTACACAATTCTTCGAAAAGATAGAGATGATGATGTGGATCCTCATCATCTTCTCCTAGAAATTGGGCTCTTGTGTCAATCAAACCAAAAAGATGAGATTTTATTTCGAAATTATTTGCTCCTTTATTGGGTAAACGAATTGGATTATTAATATGATTCCTTCTTACGATATGATCACGAGATCGGTCTAGGGTTTGGTGGGTGATTATTACGATTATTACGATTCCGATTACGATTATTTCCATTCCTCTGGGGCATGATCAAGCCCTCGTTCCGGTGTTTCATCACTGAATTCGGCCATTTCCGTATTTCGATTCGAAGATGATCTGGTCATCAGCTAACGAACACAGAAAATAACTCGAAAAAGATAGTAGTAACAAAAAATTGATAACTTACCTATAAGGTAAGTATCAACGAAAAAAGAAAATAGAATTGAGATAAAGAAGAGAGTTGACTTATTCTCGAGAATTTTGAGCTAATACAAGTAGTAACCCTAGACACAAAGAAAGAAATTAGCGACGTTTTCCCCGGCAACGGCGCCAAAATCTTGTGAGAGACCTAAACCTAACCTTGAAACGGCGCGGAAAGTCGCGGACATTACAGGCTATCTGAGATCCTAACCGGCAAAGTACCGGGTCAAATTGTAGTGCTAGTCCGGTGAGTCGAATTCGTATTCCTCGGGGAAAACATGGTAATTCTTTTAAGTGGGGTTAAACACCAAGAAGCTATTATTAACTCGATCTAAGTCGCGATTTTTACTTTTCCTGAGGTTAGATAGTTAGATCGATTAGATTAGTTAGTAATGTTAGAGTTAGATGTTAGTAAAACAGAAAATAAAACAAATAAATACTAATATAATATATATTTTTGGATCTAGCCAAGAATACTTTCTTGAATCAATATCTTTTAGTAGAAATAAATGAGACAGATCTTCCTTTATTCAAGGTCCAATCAATTATACTGAAGCGGTATACTCTAAGCTAGGCAATTTCTCCTCACACGCAGCGTATGAAATTGTCATATGTCTTGTCCTCTGTCCAATGTCATCCTCAAGCATAGGTCACTCCCGTTTTGTCATTCGGCCAATTTTAAGGTATGTCAATTAAGCAGGTGATTTCAACGTAATAATATCTCGAGTATAAATTTCAATAAGAGTTTGTTTCTCCCGAAACAAATCTACCCCGATTTAGAAATCGGATTCCGTTGTCACGTTTTCACTCGGCCAATTTTACCCTCCGGTCTTTCTATTAATGAGTTCATAACCTAACTTGAGGCGTCAATTCATAATTAGATTATGAATTCTTTCATATCGATTAGCTACGTCAATACAAACATAGAAAGAGATTCATTATAAGCGATTTTAATCAATTTTAACATAGTCGTTATCTATTTCCTAAAAGATAAAACTAATCCAATTTCATATCTTGGCTAGATATTAAGTTAGCCTAATATCATTATACCTAATATATAGATATAAAAACAAACAAACATAATAACATTAGAAAATTACCGATTACAACTGCTGAATTGGAGCCTAATCCTCGTGAAAGTAACAACAGCTTCAGAGACAACAATCCTCGATAATCTTCTCCAGCATTACAACATTACTACGTTTATTCATACATATAAGCATATATACATACATACATAGACATATATATGTATACATGGGCCCAAACATAAAAGAAATAGAAAGAAAACGATAGAGGAAAGTATATATATAGATATATACATAAATTCCAGGCGAAAATTGAACAAAGGGGTTGAGGGGAGTATTTATAGAGGTAGTTACCGCGCGTGCGGACCCTCACCGGCACGTGCCGGCCAAATAGTATATATTCCCTTGTCAGAGATTTGTGGGCCCAATGTCAGAGATTATCCTGCAAGATCCGGCCTTCTCCGGCGCGTGCCGGCCATACAACATATCCTATGTTCGTAAAAACCGATCTCGAGCTGTAGACCTCAGTTGACATGATTTAATATTCGTTGGAAAGCTCTCTTGAAGATCTACAACTTTCATTAAGGATTTTTTCTCTGAAAATGCCTCTAAGTTAGGTCAAATGTCCGTTGAAGATGAGTTACGGTAGAAACATTAAGGACAGTTGATCTGTTCAAAGTTGTTAGAGTTTTGCATAATCTTTTATCCCACAAAAACTCATGATTTATACTTCAAAGTATGTCATATTTTGGGATCTCGGTAAACATCTGATCCTGCAATAAAATCAACGAAACACCAAACGTAAATCTAACACTAAAACCATCATTTATATCATTTTTATAACTTATGCATCTAATTATAACTACTATGATTTTTATAAGTTTTCAATGCATTTATATGAAATTATGCTAAAATATCATAAATATAATAATAAAAAGTCTTATAATATGATCATATATTTTTCATACATCAGAAGTCATAGTTGATTTACTCATCCACCATGGAAGAAGAGTATGTGGCATGTTATGAGGCTGTAATCTAGGGGACATGGATCCTCTAAGCATGACATGATATCTAAGGGACCAAAACACATGGACCTTAAATATCAATTAATGAAGCAAGATGTTAGAAGATAATTGTTTGTCTTTGAACATATATTGACAAATCTTATGGTTGCAGACATATTTACGAAATGACTACCCCAAGACATAACAGAGAGACACTGAAGAATGAGTCTTGAGTATAGCTCCTAATTATCATGTTCTGCTATTTATTTTGTACTTATGTTTGACATATGTTGAGCTCTTAATGTTAATCTTCTACATTCATTATTGTTTTCTGTTTTCCATTGTGTACACACCTTACGAATGGAATTATTAAAACAGAAATTGTCTCTTGCAAAGACATAACGGGACCGTTTATGTAATCTTCGTTTATGGTCTGAGTTAAGGCACGGTCAAATGTTGTGGTACATAGAAGGGAGCATGTTGCAGAATGATGTGTAACCGCTATGACTCCCATTGATAGCTAGATTAATGATGACACTTACGCTAACCGACTAGAGGAATTGTTTAGCATATAACGCGCGCCTTATGTTCCTTGAAAGGAAAACACTGATGAAATGTTCCTATCGACCAAGTGGGAGAATGTAAGAATAATTATGTCGTGGCTTTTATTGAGCCCGATTAATTTCCTTCCCCGTAATAGTGGTCTTATAGGAAATTCGTTTTCCCTAGGAAATATGCTATTTATTATTTATTGGTTATTTAAAAGGAGTTTTAATCCGATTAAAACTCGGCTTTGATGGACGGCCGAGATTAAAGCTAAACACTAAGTCATTCGGATTTCGGCCCTCTCTCCGCCTATAAAAGCAATGCTTTACTCCATCATAAAGCATATGAAAGAAACCAACACATAATGGTTGTAGGCAAGGAGAGAGATGTCGGAATCCTCTCATCAAGACGGGAACAACGGAGACATAGTCGAGTAACAATGGATGTAGGAAACGATCCTGGTGATTTCTTCCGCTATTAAGGTACTCTGAATTTACCGTTTAATTTACAGGTCCAACTTTTTCTTGTAAATAATTTTCCAGGCGATTTGCTCCACCTTTTTCCGACAAAGCCCTTTCATCACTCTCCGGCGAATTGCTCCACCTTTTTTTGGCGAAACCCTTTGCATTTCTTTTCCACCTCAGATTGATACCAATTTATTTTTTACTCTTCATTTCAAAGAGATCTTGATTGTATTTGCTTCTGAAGTGAAGTTTTAATTTCTTATTTCTTATTTTTTATGACTTTATTTTCATAAAATTGTGGGTTTAGCCGCGGGACTTCTTAGTTTTTTTTCTTCTTCAATTTATATTGATTATTTGGGATTGTGTTTGATTTTTTTGTTGTTTCTTTGAAGTTTTTTTTACTTATGGTATTTTTTTATCTTTTCATTTTTCTATGTATAAGATTGAAGTGGAGAGAACATGATGAAAACGGTTCAAAGGCCATTATTGAGAAGGAGGTGGATGAGAATGGGATTGTGAAGCCAACTAGATGCCATTTAGGCAAATTTTCTACTTGATAATGACAATATTATCATGGTGGTGTTTGCGGTGTTTTGTGAGTGGATATCTTACTGTTTGTATGTGATTTTTCCGGTGGTGCACGGCGGCGTATAAGAAAAAGTGCTGGTCGGGGACTTAAGCTATAAATGGCGAGCTCGATAGTCGACAAATTGACAGAGTTATGTCTGCTTTTGGGTTACATGTGTGCCACTATATATATATAGGCGGATTTCTATTACAATTAAGCTAATGACGACAAGACATAATAAAGCATAATGTGACGTGAATCCGGTTAGACAGCTGTCCTGGCGGATTGGTGATAGTCGGACCTAACACTTGGTCGTTTGTTGAGCTTGTCCTGAGGTCGCCATGTGGTAGTTTTTTTTATTGAGAAAGCCATGTGGTAGTTTGTTCACCTAGTTGAGCGGGCTTGTTACCTGAGGGGCGGACTGGCTGGGCCCAGTTGCTTCAAGCCGCGCGTATGAAATGGCGGGTAGAAGGCTTGTTGATCTGCTCTTGGCCTCTATCCGGCTTACATTAATGTGGACTCGTCAGGCCGAAGACGACATTTACTGTTTGGGCCGTCGGATGGACCCGTTTATGGATCTGCAGGCTATTTTGCGGGTTAGACGTATCAAAAGCCCCCTACTCCGTGCCATATTTATTTGTTCAAAATGTAAGACGGGAAGTAAAGTTGTTAGTGGACTGATAACCTCGTGCCGTGACGACTTCTTTGCAGTAAGCGGATCGCTTATTAAGCGCGATCCCGAATGCCGAGTTTATGAACGCCGGTCTTAAGTGCCACGTTATGAAGCGGTGGTCTTGGGCAGCTTTTCTATCATGAAATGACTCGGTGCGGGGTGCACGCTATGAAGCGGATGGACCCAGATGCCGTGCTATGAAGCGGACGGCCTTATGGTGTCGCGCTATTAAGCGGACGGTCTTTTGGTGCCGTGCTATTAAGCGGACGGTCTTATGTTGCCGAAGAGGAATCCCGTGTTGGAGCTTACTTGGGCTATTGAGGATCGTATAGGTTGGAAGTGAGATCTGAACGGTTGCCTTGTTTCCGTAACTGACATGACGGTTCATGCAAAAGATTGTGGTCCCTGATTGGCTGAGGGTTTTTGATAACCGTCCCGTAATAAGTGCGATTTTGAATTTTGAATTTAGGAGGCAACTTTTCGGTTTCTCACACCGTCTATAAAAAGAAGATTTCTCCCACACTTCACTTTTGCAAAATCCGATTTTCTCTCATCTAAAAACTCCGGTGAGACAATCAGTTTCCGTCAGTGAGTAAGAAGCTTCCGGCAAGTTCTTTGAGGTTTCCGGCCAATATTCAAACGTTCAAACCCAGATTCTTTAAATCTTCAGGTAATCTTCGTGGTTTGCTTTCAATTTCTCATCTTTCGCTGACAAGAACATGCCTAGAGCAACTAGAATATGTGATTTAGGAGGATTTTGAACCTGTTTATGCACACTTTTCATGTTTTTTTGCCGATTTTTCGCTTTTTTGTTTTGGTGAGTGCTCTTCCATGCCTCTGAATTACCTTACTTGGGGGAACTTGTCTATGTCCTTTTGTAATCCTCTACTCACGTACTGGAGTCCACTGTGTCCTTTCCCGCCTTTGCTGCGGCATGATATATTGTACTTGTGGGGCCCAGGGTCGTGAGTAGTATTCCTTTGACTAACCATGCCATGCAGCCGAAGCGGGAAAGGTACAAGTACATATACCATGCCGTGCGAAGTGGGAAGTACGGTACCATGCCACCGAGATAGGATATGTAATGTCATTTGTACAAGGTTTTTTTCATCAACTTATTATCGATAAAGCGAGAGAATTCACAAATCATTTTTTACAAGATACATATTATATATCTATAACAATAATCTCAATTAAAATAGTTTGATAAAAACACACTTTGATTTTTATAGTAAATAAAATTGAACTCACAGTATATCCGCGTTAATATGATACTTGTAGCATCCACTAGATTGATCCATACAGTTCCTCCGCAGAAAAATATTACGACAACTGAAATATAATTTGGTTATCCTTAAAAAAAAATTGGGACTCCTGATTGATTGTTTTATATTGATGATACAGAAGTGGCAGAAATCGAATTGTTGAGGGATAAGTGTTGTTTTTGTTTTTGTTTTTGTTTTTTTGTGGGAGGCAAGCTGTCAATGACGAATAAATTAAGATGGGGATAAAAGTTAAGTGGTGATGGAAATTTTTTCTAAGAGCATCTCCAGGGGTTTCTGGCAAATTTTATCCATCAACTCCAATTGGTTTTACACCAAAAGGAATATTCTTAAGTATTCCATCTTCAAATATCAATTATATATTAAAAGAGGTTGAATAGTGTTTGCGGTAGGAAAAGCCAACAATGAAATTTGATGGTCATTTTTTGCTTTCCACCAATTTGATGGAAAAACCATAGCCATTGGGTGGAATTTTACGGCAATTTCTTTGTATTCTTTTTGCCGTTGGAGTTCTTTCTAGAAGCAACTCTTGTTGATGATAGAGTCATATATATATATATATATATATATATATATAGACACATATGGCATGAATATTTCTTTGTTCATAAAGGAGAATGATCGTTGAAGTCCACTAAAGCATTTGGAATTAAACTAAATACATCATTTAGTCTAGTAACGTATGTAACTGCAGCTCAACTTAATTATCAACTCTAATAACTAGTTGAGAAACTTAATTCTTAAAAGATTTTTGGTAATCTTCAGAATATAAAATACATTCATATAATGATATTTCAAGTAATGTAAAATAAATATTCATGAATATAATTAATGGGAAATTAGGGATAAGGACACGTCATCCTTAATATTATTAAGCAACAGGACAACTACATATTTTTAAAAGGAGAAGAACAATTGCATAATTTTTATAGCGAGAAGAATGACGGTGAATCCTAAAATCGAATGAATCTCCTCAGGTGAATCCCAAATCGGTGAATTTGATAGTGAATTTTGATGATGAATCCCAAAATCGGTGAATCCCGACAATGAATTTTGAAAATTAGTGAATTTAAACGATGAATTTCGCGCATGAATTTAAATAATGAATTTTGAACACAAGTGAATTTCGATAGTGGATAAATAGTTTTGTCTTTATCTGAAAGTTTCAAAAAGCGTCCTTCTACTCAATTGATGAAATATTTTTGTCCTTCTCCCTCATTCCCACTATAATTAAATTATATTTGACGTAATGATAGAAATTGAAGAAGGTGTCTATATAAAAAATTAATATAAATATGGACAATTAGTAGACGCATATACAAGGAGAGAGTCAACAATGATGAAAAACGACTAATGAGTTAATTTTTCAAACGGTGATACACGTTATTCTTGAATAATTTCGTATCATCCCATTTTAATGATTTACCACAACCTAGAAACTTTTGTTGTATACAAGTATAAATACACTTACACATATATAACACATTTATCTAAGAAAATAACAAATCAAATATTATGTAAAGAAAATAGAGTATGGTAAAAATATTTAGATGTAGACGTTTGATATGTGCAAGTATAGGTGTATTTTTTATATTAGTGAATATAGTGACCGGTTATTTTGGATAAAAAAAGATCCCGAGTGTACCCTCTTTGAAAAACTGGGGTGTTACACCTTTTATTCTGCGGAGTAGATGAGCACCTTGTTCTTCAAGTTTTGACCCTTGATTAGATTTAGGGTTTTACCTTGTGTCCTTGTAAAAAACAGAGGGGTGAGGTGTCGAGGTAGGTGGACCCGCTTGTCTCGGCTCGACTTCTGAGTCTAGATGACTGACAATCAGCCTCGTCTCTTTAGTTTTCCAGGATGTCTTCGGAGCGTACTAAGAGCAATGAGGATAACCTTGAATCCCGCTGTTACGGCTCTGGTGAGGAGGTTGACATGGACGAACAAATGCAGGAGGAAGAAGAGTCTGAGTCCGGCGAGCAAGTCAAGGTTAGTCCGAGCAAGCGTGCCGCTAAGTCCAAGGAGAAAGAGAAAAAGCTTAGGCCCCCCAAGCAGGATACCGAAGAGGTAGCTCAGGAGTTAAGGCTTCACAAGGCGTTCGACAAGACTGTGGTGGCCCGGTGGAAAGAATTCCGGCAACACGAAGATCTTACCCTTGCCTTGGCCGCTTACGACATTTCCCAGGATTATCGTTTTATTAGTTTGGTGTGAAGGACCAGACCCGTGTTTGTGGCCGGGATGAGAATGATTACATATGGCTTCATTATGACCATCTAGTGGCTGGACAACGGCCCCCGTTTGATCCTTTCTTTGTAGATTTCTTGACGGCGATATCGGCCATGCCCTGCAATCTCACCCTTGGGACGGTAAGAGTCGTAATGGGCTTTATTATTATGAGCCGGTTGCTGGGTAGAGAGCCGTCGATGCCGGTGTTCTTACGTTTCTTCTCTTTTTCAAGACGTGAGAAGGACGGGTGGATCGGGCTTAGGAGGGGGTAGTGTAAACTCTTTTTCTACCTTCCCGATAAGGTTAACTTATGGAATAAGCGGTGCATGCAAGTCGAGTCGAGGGTTGGCTGGCCGTTTCAGAACTTTCTGACACCCTTGACGAATACTGACGGCTTGGAGGAGTTAAAAAGATGGAGGACGACGAGGAGTTTATCGTGAGGAAAAAGGAGATACTCGGCTTCGTAGAGAACCCCATTTCACTAAAAATGGCCCTTCAACCTGCGAGCCCTGCTCGATGTAGATGAGTCGAGCTGCCAAGATCCTTGGTCCGAAGATCGGGGAAGCGTTTGTCGAGGTTGAGCCTATACTTTGAGATCAGGACTGGTACGTGGAATGCCATTTCTGAAGATGTAAGCCTTTTGAGTGCACTACCTGTGGGGGTGATCCCACCTTGCGGGTTGTTGGTAATCGTCTTTATTTTTGTACTTAGCTTTTTCTTCTTGTATTTCATTATCTATTTTGCTCGTTCTTCTTGCCTTCGCACTGATGAGTCCGATAACTTTACAGATATGGTGAACGCAACCAGGATGCGCAACAAATAGAACCAACAAAAAAATGATGCGGAGGCCGCTAGAATTAAACAACTCGTAGAGTCTGGGGAGGAGCAATTGCCTATTGTGGTACTCCCATCTTCATCGGCGACCGGTCCTTCAAAGGCAAAAAGTAAAGCTATGGACCCAGCCACTGGCGGGGTTAAAAAACCTATTGCGGCTACGCCATATGTTACTGTGAAGAGGACAAGGTTGAAGGCGCAGGAGAGGCAAGCTGACGTTGCTTCGGCTTAGCAGCCTATCGAACTTCATAGCCCGGACAATGGAGAGGAGTCCTAATATCCAAAGAAGGTTAGAACCAGAAGCGGCCAAGGCTCAAAGGATGCTCCCTCTGCTAGTAAGTCGAAAGACTTGCCCGCTGTTCAAGGTAAGGCGCGCTGGATCGCATCGCTGAAAGGCTCATGAGAAAACTGTTAGATGTAATATCGTCGGATGGATCAAGATCCACCCGATTACGCAGCGGAATAGTATAGATCTAGATCCAGTCAACCAAAATACATAAAATAAATAGATCTAACCTACGAGGGGGTTAGATTTCTTACCAGTTTATGGTGAATAAACTCCAAGAACAATCTTCAATCCTAGATCCAAGCTAGATGAGAAGCCACAGTCTTCCAACGTGTGTCTCCAAGCACCACCAGGTGGATGGTGTTTCAAGCCGCCGGACCTCCTCGATATGCTACCGGAATAATCCCGAGGATTATCCCAACTCAAAACCCTTAGCAAAATAGCCGAAAAAACTAAGCTATTTTGCTTCTAATATATATGGCGTGTTTATTAGTGTGTCAAAAGGCTTGGGAGAACTCTACATAGAAGAGTAATCATTGTCCTCAAAAGATTTAATAATTAAGAGATAATTATTAGATTAATCATTATTCCAAATAAAAGATAAATAAAATAATTATCCCAAACAAATTAGGATAAATCATATTATTATCTAATATTCCATGAATTATCAATTAACAAATAAAAGATAAATCACACATTAAATAATTATCCAAGAAAAGTAATTCCTTGATAATTAATAATAGTAATATCGCCCCACCCTAATTAAATAAGGTCCATGCGCATTTTTGACACATTAATTTGAAGTCCACGAAAAATTTCTTTTCCATGTATTTTAATTATCTAGTCCAACTAAACAATTAATTCACATATCAATTAAATAGTCCAATCCAACTATTTAATTAAAATTGAGGTGAAACGAATAGAAATCGTATATGCTTTATTAGGAGCCACGTCGGGGACCATGGACCCATATTCGATAGCTTCTAATAAATCAAATAATATTATCCGTCGGACGAACAATAATATTCAATCTATTAATTCGGGATTACACCACCATAAACCCGAACGGAACTCTGCCGAATATAGATAACTTATACTCAACTATAAGTTGTAAGGTGTCCACTGATATAATCATTACGTACGGATAAATCCTCTATAGACTGTTCACTTCGATTTGGGATATTTCCGTAAACCCTTCTCGAAACATATTATCCTTATTTACCATTAACCCTCTAGTGATCAATTAGTTCATAACCAATATGATATGAACCGGGCCCATCGATCGCTTTCTAGGGTTAACAAATAAGAGGAATCTGTCTGTCTACTTCCCTAGGGGAAGGAATGGATTCCATATATGTGATAGCACGCATTACTCACTCATCCCGAGAATAGAGCCAACGAGAGTGTTGGACCATATCTTTGAAGTGATCCTTACTAACACATCAAACCCTACCCTAGTCTAAGCGTTAAATGCCTCAGATCACCTCCGGATTAAGATTAATCCATATATGATCATCTTGTGATTTGATAAGACTTCTCGATTACAAATTATATCGAGAACTCAAATCAAATCGGTCCAAATTTCTATATGATTATCATCATATATAAATGCCCCACTAGGTACCCTATTACCGACAGATCCGGATAAGACCGCATCACACCGTAAAAGTGTTCTCGCAAGCATTATTAGCATATTAATCATGAGACCCGTGCTCAGTTAATCAACGCTTACGGACTAAGTTAATTTTAAGTACATCTCACTAACTCAATCCTCTTGTGTATAGCCATACACCGAGTAATGTGATTACATAAATGAGGTACTTAGGGTTTTCAATAGTGTCTTAATTATAAGCATACATGCATACAATAAGATGAATTATTAATTTTGTCCTAAAACAATTAGATAATTGTCTTTCGGGCACTACACCTAACAAAAACTACTCCGCCCACTATGTAGTCGGTGTAGGGCTCGACTTCGACTCTTTGCTCAAACCGAAATACACGGATAAAGATGCCGTGTGGTGAGAGTCCAGAGTTTAGAAACCGACGAACCCTATTGGCGCGTCCTGGCGGCTAATACAATCGGCGATGTTCCTGAACTACGGAACCTAAAGATGGATTGCCCCGACAATATAGCTTTGACGATCGGTAATGGCATCTTTTACCGATCGGTGATGTCCGATCGGACAAGCACTAAGACCAGATTCTGAAGAGGCGTAGCGACCTTGCTGGCCTGGTTATGAGTCCGGTAAGTTATTTTTCTTCGCCGTCTCCTTTATACTTTTGTTGTTTATGTTCAGCCTCTTGGACTGACGCAAGATTTTTGAAGGTTGAACAATAGATGATAGATATTGAAACTGCTTGGAGTGAGAAGACTGAAGCTGATTGGCTGATGGGAGAGCAAAGTGATAAAGACCATCTCTACCGGAAGAACCATCCTTGTGGTTTTGTCCTTGACAAGATAACAATTAGAGTGAAATTCAACATAACAAAGATTATCATTGGTAAGTTTAGAAACTAACATAAGACTTTTGGTGATTCTAGGACCATGTAAGATACATCTAAGTTCAATAGAAGAATTGGGAGTGGTGATAGTTGTGTGTCATGTGTTAGCAATAGGCAAGTGCTCACCATTCCCTATAGTCAAGGCATATGATCCCTCATATGCAGAGTTAAGATGGAGATTGTTAAGGTTTGCTGTGACATGATTGGTAGCTCCACTGTCAGCATACCAACTTGGACCTCCTACTGTTTCTAGGGAAGCAAGATAAGTTGCATTCCTCTTTTTCCCACTTCCTTCTCTCTGCTGAGGGGATTCACCGAGGAATCAAATCATGTGCCAACACTCGACTTCAATGTGTCCACTCTTCTGCATATTTGGCATGTAGGTCTTGGGTTATTAGGGTTAGAATTTGAGTTTCCAAACCTTCCTCTTCTACTCTTGTTTCTTCCACCTGCACTACGGCCTATACCTCTGGAATTCTCTTGATAATTTGATTGAGTCATGTTGTTATAAGCACCCCGACAAGAGTTTTAACTTGTATTTATGGCTAGATGAGCTAAGGGATTACCAAAATCCACAGTTGCTGGGGGATTGAAGCGAGCTAGAAAATGTTCATGTGTAACTAGCTGTGCTTGGACTTCCTGTCAATTTAAGGACCCAATTCGAGATGTCACATTTTCAATAACAGACTCATAATCTTTACCTTGACCTCCCAGAGTAGCAATGATGAGTTCTCCTTTGGTGATGGGGTAACCAGCAGCGGCAAGACCTGTTAGGTGTAATGCCCGAAAGATAATTTTGTAATTGTTTTATTTAATAAATGAAATGCTATTATTATTCATATTTATTATTCTCATATTCACCGATGTGACAATAGCATTTACACTACAGAAAACCCTAAAGTATATCGTTTATGTAATCACTTAACTCAGTGTATGGGATATACACGGGAGGATTGAGTTAGTGAAGATGTACTTAAAATACAATTATCCCGCAGTGAAGTTAATCGAGAGTATCGGGTCTCTCCTTTAACGTGCTATTAATGTGCCCATAACACAATAGGTGTGATTATCTTATCCGGACTTTCGGTTAAGAGAACCTAGTGGGGCATTTATATATGATAGATATATCATGTAGGGTTGGACCGATTTGATTAGAGTTCACGATATGATTCCGTAATCGAGAAGTCTTATCGAATCAATCGATGATCATATTTATGGATATATCTTAATCCTGAGGTGATCACAGTCAATTGCTTGAATCAGTATGAGGTTTGACTTGACGGTTAAGGATTACACTGAGTCTGTGATCTGAATTACCCCATCTTGGCATTGTACTGGATTGAGTGAGTAGTCTGTGTTATCACAGATACGGAATCCGTTCCTTCCATTTATGGAAGTAGATAGACGATTCCTTATTTGTTAATCCTAAAAACGATCGATCGTGATGCGAGTTCATATTACACTAATTAGCTACCGGTGAGTTGTATGAATTAATTGATCACTTTAGGGGTTAATGATAAATAAGGATAATAGGTTCTAAAAGGGTTAACGGTAACTTCCCGATTTAGAATGAATGATCTATGGAGGATTAATCCATATGTAATGATTATATCAATGGACGCTTATTATCATTCTCGTGAGGAGATAAATATAATTTCATAATCGGAGGAGTGCGATCACGGGATTATGGTGGCATATTCTGTGATTGATTTATCGAATATAATTATTACGCTCGTAAGATAATTATTTATTTGATTTATCGGAGCCACGATTATTAGTCCATGGTCCCCGACGTGCCTCCAATATATAGCATAGCTATTCTCGGACGTCGAATCCTAATAATATTAATTTAGTTCTTATTAGAATTTAATTAAAACGATATGTGAATTAATTGTTTAGTGGACTATTAAATTAGTTGGGCTAAATAATTAAATATGTGAAAAATACATTTTTCATAATCTTGGCCCAATTTGGTGTGTATGGCCGAAAATCATAGTGACTAGGTCACAATAATAATTTTCGGCCAAGAGGTGTCTTCGGGAACAAGAAATTAGTTTTCTTGTGGATTAATAAGACATGTGCACAAAAATATAAATATTTTATTGTAAAAAAATAAAGATAAAGATTATTCTAGATTTGTTCTAGAATATTCTAGGATTTTCTTTTTCTTATTTATTGGATTTATTTATTTGGTAAAATAAAATCCTTGGAGGACAAGAAAAGCTCTCTCCTATATAAAGAGGCTTTTCTCAACTCATACACACACACAAATTTTAGACTCTCTCTAATTTAGAGAGATAAATTTTCGACCAAAGGTCAGTAAGAGGAAAATCTTGGAGGTTTTCGGGTAGCATATCTGGAGGATTCGAGACGAGGATTTCTTTCCACCAGGAGTTGCTCGGATCACACGTCACGGAAGATCGTGTGGTGCTCTTCACACCATCTTTTGTTCTTCCTATTGCGGTTCTTCTACTTGGATTTTGAGATACAAGAGGTATGTTCTACAACCCCCTTGTAGAGTAGATCTAGTTATTTTATTATGTGTAAATTATAGATCTAGATCCTTAAATCGCTTCCGTTGCGGATGATATTATTAACAAGACCATCGGAGTAGGATTTCATGAGAGCCAGATAATCCAACATAGATTTGTTTCCCTTTTATGTCCTTGTAAGAGTGGTTTTGAGTTCGAGCATCTTGGGTTTCAAGAGTCAACCAGACTTTGCGAGTAAGTTTGACATCGGTGACCTCAGTTAGGGCTTGTTTGGTCATGGAGCTCATGAGCCACCCCATGAGCAGTTGATCAGGGGTGTTCCACGCTTCATAGGCAGGGTTTTTTTTATGGAGGAACCGGACATTGGAAATGGGACAGTAGCATGTGGGAGGAGAAATTCATGCGGCAGAACAGTAGTACCAAATAGATGGCCATCAAGTCGATGTCCGCGAAAAATGGGAAGGATAGTCGACTTCCATAGCAAGAATTTGTTCCGATCAAGTTTGACATTGCGATTTGAGCGAGATTTCCTCCAAATGGCGCAAGGCTAACAATGAACCAGTGGGTGAGAGTGGAAGCATGGATGAAGATCGAAGATATGCGAGATGGATCAAAACAGTGGTGGATCCAAAATCGTGGTCGGAATGTAGGGTTCTCGTGGGAAAAACTCCTCCAAATTGGATACCAGGCGCCGTAGGGGAGAACGGCGGAAGAGAGACATTTGTCTTTGAAGGAGCGCGAATTTAACCGGTGGAAACAATGGGGAAGCAGGGTTGCTTGTGAACAGAGGAGATGAAACGTTGGTGGTTGGTGGCGGGCCACTCATGTCGTGTGGAAAAGTTGGTGGTTGGTGACCGCGCCATTCCAAACGCTTTGATAGTAACTTAGCAGGGGTTATTACGATGCGAGGAGGCTTGATAGAGAGAGAGCTGCATCGTGGCAACATCCCACCACACGCGGTTTCATCCTCATAGGGAATTGCATACGTGGCATGAAACGTGTGGTGAGTCAGGATGTTGCGCACGTATGCAGCTTCTCTATCGTTCTCCTGCATCAGAATAATCCCTTAGCAAGATGGAAAAGTTGGAATATTCATTTAATAACCACAGCAGAATGTTTTTGGTAACAATATATATCTAAAGACATAGACTTGGTGAGCAAGTTACAAACCACAAGGGTAAACTAGGAATAACATACAATTAACTCTAATACAAAATACACTATTACTTAACGATTAATAAATACTAGAATATTAAATCCCACTATAACTCAAGCGTAAAGCATACTTTCTTTTAATCAATTTACATCCTTAACCTTTTAATCGTTCGATTTATAACCCTTAACTATTATTTTACTTGATTTATTTCTATAGGTGTAAACGAAATGAAATTTGAACCGAGTATTAGATGTTCGAATTTGAGTTTGTTTAGTACACGAATAAAAAATAAAATGTACTATATTGGATAAATATAAATATGCAATTTTGGTACCGTAAGTTGACATGTAAGCAATTTTAGTCCTCCGAAATTCGCTTACGTGGACAAGGAAAGATGAAATGACGAGTTGTTATTGCCATGCCATCTAATCGAATTTGACTGGATTTTATGCCCTATCGACAGATTCCGACTAGACAGGACCAAAATTGCAAATAAATACGAACTTACTGGATTAAAAACGTGACACTAAAATTACAATTTTGCCTTTTACAATATATGCATTGGTGCTCAATGTTTTCTTACAACCCATCACACCGACGACAACGGATCACACCGACCGTAACGATACAAACCGAATCATTTAGATGATTCTTATAATTATGAAAAGTGAACCGATAAAAATCTAAAACAAAATGAAAATAATTCCTTTCATCCAAGATTTTCTGTCACATAGGTTATTGCATCCTTGTAATTGTTCCACAAATCTGACACTATCGTGCTGATCATCTCTGCAAAGTCTTGTACAATATCTTTCAGCAAATCATCAAACGAACTTCTCAGGCTTTCCATTAATCCTCCAATGGCGAAATCGGTGGCTGTTACAGACCCAGAAATGACGTCACTAAGACCATGGAAGAGGCTAGAAATCACACATTTCACCGTGTCGATCCCGAGTACCACTAAGTATTCCAAAGATGCCTTGATCACATCCCCAAGTTGCTCTAATGCGCCCTGAAAGGCCTCTCTTGGAACTTTTAGGGTTTGGATTGATAAAACCACCACATGAGCTGCTGCTGTGAAGATTAAGCGAAAAAAAATGTTTATTAATGTGCTAAAGGCTAAGAAAATGATATTCATCATCACAAGTTGATCTTGAATACGGTTTTCGGAGAGGCCAGGCAGGGGTTTTTGAAAAGATTCATGATGGAGACATACTAGTTGAGGGGAAAAAAAAGTCAATGAAATGTATATTTCCCGGTAATGCTCTACAATATTGTTCTGATATTGATGTAAATTGAATAGTTATTTTACTTAAAATATGTACAAACTAGGAAGTCAGCTTAGGCTGATTGATGTGTTTAATGTTTATGTATGATAGATACAGAGTAACCATACGGGTCCCACAACAAATGACTGAACAACAATCTGCACCATTAATTATGATGGGTCTAAAATTGATGAAATAACGAGGCAACAAGCTAAGTGACGTCCTATCCCCCTCATTTAACTCAAACATTGTCCTTGATGTTTGAAAGAAGTAAAAGCAAAAATGAACTAGGCTTTGGTTAAGGGCGGAGCTCAAAACGGATCAGAGACGATCAAATCTCATGCCAAAAGAGAATAAATCATGAGGAAAAATCTGCAATAATCAGAGCAACAAAACTATGCTTGGAAAACATGGATTATAAGCAGCAATATAAATGTCTAATGCGGAAGTAAGTAAGTAAAGAATTACTCCATACGATTTAATCCGACAAAGGAGTTATACTACTCCGTCTCATAAAAAAGTGTCAGGTTTACGTAGACACGCAGATTAAGAAAATAATTAAATGTTGTATTTTAAGTAGTGATGGGCATATATACCCCTATTACATAATAAATGCTCATTTGGAATATAAAATGAATATATAAACATTAAATATTATGATATGAGTATGTATGTGAAAAGTGCATTAAATGATGTATTGGTTTTCTAAATGGACACTTTTAATGAGAAAATTTATTTTAAAAAATTGTAAAATTTTTATGGGACGGAAGTATATAATAATACCATTACATAATCAAGCCAAGACGGGAAAAAAAATAAAGAAAAAGAAAAATAGAAAGGAAATGGAAAAGAACAACAATGTACAACTAAAAGAAAACTAGGCTTCACCAGAAGCCAACATTATCCTCCTCCTCAGCATCATCAGTAAATCCAAAACCCGAAGGAGGTGGTGAAGAACGTGAAGGACCAGTTGCATTAGAAGGAGTTACTCTACATGCAGGAGGAGCTCTGGGCGGAGGGGCAACCGCCGGGATCTGAAAATGTGTATAGAGACCATCCAACTTCGAGTGAATTGAAGCTAACTCACGATCAAGGTACTCGTTCACCTCCTGCTGAGATGTACAAGCACCAAGGCCACCACCGTGCACTGGGATGCGCTCCCGTTGACCAACGGGCGGGGGTCGTCTGCCTGCAGCAACACCAGAAACTGACCTCGGAAAGAGGGTAGAAATCACACATTTTACCACATCGATCCCAAGAACCACAAAATATTCCAAACAAGCCCTGATCACATCCCCAAGTTGCTCTAATGAGCCCTGAAAGGCCTCTCTTGGAACTTTTATGGTTTGGATTGATAAAGCCACCACATGAACTGCTGCTGTGAAGATTAAGCGAAAAGAAAATTTTATTAGCGTTCTTATGACTAAGAAAATGATATTCAACATCAGAACAACCTTTGATCTTGAAGACGGTTTTCGGAGAGGCCAGGCAAGGGTTTTGAATTGATTCATGATGGAGACATTCTAGCTAGTTTGAGAAAAGAAAAAGAAAAAGTCAATGAATTGTATATTTCCCGGTAATGCTCTACAATATTGTTCTGGTGATGATGTAAATACTGTAAACTGAATTGTTAGTTTACTTGGGAGATGTAGAAATTAACTATGAAGTTAGCTTATGCTGATTAATGTGTTTATGTATGATTCAATACGATAATCTGACTTTATTGATTATATATGATGAACTTAAATTCATCATGTTGTAAACCTATCACGATCAACGATGTAGATGACTGTTGTGTCACTCGTTGTGTAATACAATAAATTAATTAAAGAGTAGTTGTTCTCCGCAAATTTGATTTGTTCAAAGCATGAAGTAAAAGCTATTTAATTTGCACTTGAAGATTCCCACTTGTTCATGCGAGAATAAAGAAGTTCATGAATACTTTCAAACACATTACATTCTACCTACCCGTGAAAACTTGTCTAAAATTTAGGAAACAGTAATGTTATGTATATACAGAACAGAAATGAAAAAGATGACAAATTAAATTACTTCCTTGAGCAGAATGTTTTTCAGTGATACAATTTCCAAATATATATGCCAACATATATACTAAATAGCATCAAATCTACCAAACATTTGTCAGTAAAGTGACTTAAACTCTACATTCTGGTGGAACCAATCTGAAGACTCAGCTAAGTGATGGTCAGCTGAGAAGTGTATTCAATTCAGTGCTTCAAGAGGGGTGGAGTCTCTCGAGCTTCACGTCGGCAGGTGACTATCGGCAGGTGATAGTCTGCTGAGTACTTGAATCTGAGCAGGTCCCACATCTGCAAATTTGCATTATGTGACAAATATATACGATGTCATTAAAAGGAGGACACGTGTAGGGATATTTATGGTGCATCGAGACAAAGATTCTGGCGGCTAGGGTTTGAGGGATTTGTGCCTATAAACACAGCTTGTTGTCTAATTGTCTCATGTGTGTTGAAATCAGTAAAATTCAGTGCATAATAAAATATCTCTTTTACGCCCGTGGTTTTTACCTCTCCCACCGAGGGGTTTTCCACGTTAAATCGTGTTCTTCTTGTTTCTGCTTTCTCCTTTGATTGTTTATGTTTGATTGCTTCTTTTCTGCTTTCTTGCATCCGAAGTTATCTACATCTGTTTTATAACAAGTGGTATCGAGCAAGGTTAGGAGTAAACAATGCATGCGATCAACTTCATCTTCACCAAGGCCTTGACAAGGTGCTAGGATCTGTGATAAAGTTGTGATCTTTAGCAAGAAAGATGTCGCATGAAACGTAAAAATCGATAAATTTACTGAGGAAGGAACAGTTTTGGTGCAGTGGCAAATCAAGATCGTGCCTTTGTTGAAACAAAGGGGTTTGTGGAATCCTTTATCGACAAACCAAATACAAGTGCAAAGCAGATTATGCCACCTGGAAGAAAGCACATTCAACCATCATGTTGTGCTTATCTCGATGATGTTATCACCGAGGTTCTTTGAGGAAGACACCGCATGACCAAGTTGTGGAAGAAGCTTGAAAGCTTGTATATGACCAAGTCAGCGACCAACAAGTTGTTCTTTGAAACAGAGGTTGTTCAGTTTGAAGATGCATGAAGGAGTCCACCGAGGAACATCTGGACCAAATGAACACAATATTGCTTGATTTAAGGAATATTGATGTTAAAATTGAAGATGAAGATGCAGCCCTAATCTTGTTGGTGTCATTGCCTGCATCATATGAAAACTTTGTGCAGTCTTTCATAGTTGGAAAGGATACAGATAGCTTTAGAGGGTGTAGGTGCGCGCTTACATGCCAGGGAGCTTAGACACAAGGTCTTTGGAACAGACGATCAGTTTCTTTGGGCTAGTAAGCTAGCAAAGAATAGTGGAAAAGGATATGGATGTAAGAAAAAAAGAAGTCGGGGTCCAAAGGTCCTAAGTCTACGATGATGTCCAGAATTCTCAGAAGGAGCGGGGACATTGGAAGTCCAATTGTCCAAGGAAGAAGAAACAGCAGGAAGGCAATTCTGGCACAATAGCCTTGGCTACTGAGCAATCTGATGAGGATGTGGTTCTAGTTGCAGGGGACTCTACACACCATAATGATGTGTGGATACTTGATTCTGGAGCATCCTACCATATTTGTCCAAACAGGGAGTGGTTTTCTACTTATGAGCAGATAGATGGTGGTCAAATCTATATGGCCAACAACAAAGGTTTGCAAAGTTGTGGGAATTGGCTCAAGAAAGTTAAGGGCAGAGGATGGTAAATTTTGTACAATCGAAAGATGTAAGACATGTTCCACGAGATGACCAAGAACTTGGTATCTCTCGATCCACTCTTGACAAAGCAAGGGGTTCAATTTCAAGGGTGAAGGTGGACAAATGAATGTCTTCAAATATTCGATTGTAATCCTCAAAGGCATCAAGAGGAACCTTGTATATATTACAAGGATCATCAGATCTGCAGCCTTCTTCTTTGTTGCATCCTCAAGCCATTCACCAGATCTCAGACTTACTTAGTATGCACATGAGACTAGGTCATATGGGTGAAAGGGTTATGCAGGTTCTTTCTTCAGCAGGTTTTCTTGGGGGATATAAGGTCAAGAATCTGGACTTTTGTGAACATTGTGTGTTTGGGAAGTTGCATAGAAGTAAATTCTCAGCAGGGTTGCACAATACAAAGGCAACACTTGATTATATCCATTCAGACTGCTGGGGTCCATCAAGAGTTGAGTCATTGGGTGGTCATAGATATTTTGTGTCATTCATAGATGACTATTCAAGGATGACTAGGGTGGTGATGATGAAGAATAAAAGTGATGCATTCAAGAACTTCAAGCGTTGGAAGGCCCTAGTGGAGAATCGGTTAGGCAAGAAAATCAAGAAGCTTCGTGCGGATAATGGTGCTGAATTACTGGACGGATTTTGATTCATTTTGTGCAATTGAGGGTATTGCCGGACATCATCTCAGAAGGAATACACCACAATGAGAATGGTGTAAATGAAAGGATGAATCAAACTCTCTTTGGAGAGGGCAAGATGTATGCTTTCTCAAGGGGTTTATCAAGGAGATTTTGGGCGGAGGTCATTAAACACTTGCTACTTAATCAACAGAGTCCTCACACAGGGATCAATCTCAAGACACCATTTGAGATGTGGTCAGAGCAAAGCCTCTTGACTACTCGATTCTAAGGGTTTTGGGAGTCTGACTTACTATCATGTTAATGAAGAGAAGTTAGAACCAAGAGCCAAGAAGGGAGTGTTTGTGGGGTATGGTGATGGAGTGAAGGGATATAGAATTTGGTCATCAAGAGAGTCCGAGTAATCCTCAGGGATGTTGTGTTTGATGAAAATTCTATGTTAAACTCTTTCAGTGGGGAGGTCTCATGAGTCCAAAACTCAGTCTTTGAATCGATAGTGTTGAGAAACAGGTGGAGCTTCAGTGGAGTCTCCACTGATATGCAACAATCAAGTGGATCCAAATCAACACTATACCGATCTGGATAATGAATCGAGAATCGATCCAAGCCACCTCTCGAGACCTCGGCGAGGCATCATACAAACATTGATCACCGAGTCTACAGCCAAAGCAGAGCTAGAAGATCTAATGTTGGGATACCTCCAAGGAGATATGGATATGATGATTTGGTGGATATGCACTCCAAGTTCTTTGAAGAAGTAGAGGTTCTTGAACCTACTACTTATAGGGAAGCGAGTGACATGTCTGAAGCATCTCGGTGGGCATGCAACCATGGGAGATGAAATAGAGTCATTATTGAAGAATCGACTTGGGAATTGGTCAAACGACCACCGACAAAGGAGTTGTGACTTGTAAATGGATTTTCAAGAAAAGGAAGGAATAACAAAGCGTAAGGGTCAAGTATAAGGCACGCGTTTGGTTGCAAGAGGATTCACTCAAAAGGAAGGGGTTGACTTTGATGAAATATTTTCACCAAAGTGGTCGACACACTTCAATCGTGGTGTTACTAGCAATGGTGGCACAAAGAGATCTCGAACTTGAGCAATTAGATGTGAAAACCTTTTACATGGTGAGGTGGATAAGGAGATATACATGACACAGCCTGAGGGTTTTCAAGTTCCTGGCAAAGAAAACTATGTTTGCAAGTTGAAGAAATCATTGTATGGTTTGAAGCAAGCTCCAAGGCAGTGGTATAAAAGGTTTGATAGTTTCATGCTTCAGCAGGGTTACAACAGAAGTCCTTATGACTGTTGTGTTTACTTCAGTCTGTTGAAAGATGGATCATATATCTATCTTGTCCTGTATGTGGATGACATGCTGATAGTTGCAGCAAGAAAGTCGATGTTCAAAATCAAAGAACCTTCTTAGTCTTGAATTTGAAATGAAGGATTTGGGTGCGACCAAGAAAATCTTGGGGATGGAGATCCGGAGAGATAGAAGTCAGAAGAAATTGTTCTTGTCTCAGCGGGGTTATGTGCAGAAGATATTGACCAAGTTTGGGATGTCTGCTGCAAAACCAATAGATACTCCTATGGCATCAAATGCTCATTTGTCTGTTTATGCTTCACAGTCACCAAGAGAAGGAGTATATGTCAAAAGTTCCTATGCTAGTGCAAATGGCGATCTAATGTATGTCATGGTTTGCACTAGGCCTCGATCTGCTCGAGCGATCAGTGTTGTCGGCAGAGTTTATGGCTCAACCTGGAAAGGAACACCGAAAGTCATTAAAAGGATATTCAATGCACCGAGAGGTACAAATTGATGTTGGTCTCATTTATGGAGGTGATGTTTGAGTCCAGTCACGAGTTCTTGTGATGCCGATTATCACGGTGATGTTGATGATGAAAATCAATGATCCGTTATGTGTTTACATTGGGAAATGCAAAGGTCACCGAAAAGCTACTCTTGAGCTCATGATGAGCCTTATCAACTCTCAAGCGTAATATATGGCACTTAATCAAGCAACTAAGGAGAGGTATCTCGTTGAAGGGCTAGTCGGTGATTTGGGGTTGCATCGAGGATCAGTGAGATATATTGTGATGCTAAGTGCAATATGTTTAGCCAAGGATCGGAGTTCATCATGAGAGAACCAAGCATATTGATGTCGTATAATTTCTTGAGGAATGAGAAGAGGGTTGTGGTGAAGAAGATTGGCACAAAGGAGAACCTCTATGATATGTTCACTAAACCAGATTCAAAGAGTAAGTTCCACTTTGCCTGGACTTACCGAATATTCAAAGCTTGTAACTGCTTCGGAAACTCTACGAGGCGGATCGGTGGAGTGGATCTTTGAGAGATAGTCCGGTACAAGTACATCCGGCATTGATGAATGCATCGGTACAAGTACATCCGATTATGCAATCTGTTTGACTCTGTGGAGAGTTGAAGTCAAGGTGGAGATTTGTCAAGAAAGTGACTTAAACTCTACATTCTCGTAGAACCAATCAAGACTCACGGTGAAGTGTATTCAATTCATTGCTTCAGGGGTGGAGTCTCTCGAGCTTCTATCAAAGGGGTGACTATCGGCGGGGGTGATAGTCTGCCGAGTACTTGAATATAGCAGGTCCCACATCTCGCAAATTATGTTATGTGATGACTATACAAAGTGTCATTAAAAGGAGGACACGTGTAGGGGTATTTATGGTGCATCGAGACAAAGATTCTGGCGGCTAGGGTTTGGGATTTGTGCCTATAAATACAGATTGTTGTCTAATTGTCTGTGTGTGTTGAAATCAGAAAATTCAAAGGCATAATAAAATATCTCTTTCTACGCCCGTGGTTTTTACCTCTCCCAACTGAGGGTTTTCCACGTTAAATCTGTGTTCTTCTTGTTTCTGTTTTCTCCTTTGATTGTTTATGTTTGATTGCTTCTGTTTCTGTTTCTTGCATCTGAAGTTATCTCCATCCGTTTTATAACACATAACAAAACATTTAGGCAATCTTGAACTATATACGTTATGACAAGGCACTATTTAACCAAACACTTGACAATAAATGAAGGGCGGATCAACCACATCCATTAGCAGCCTCCCTCAAACGAAATAATGCAGTAGTGACTTGAGTTTGGTTTTGAAACATGTGAAAGATGAAGGTGGCAAATTGTCAATGCCTTGGTTAAACAATCATCAATTGATCTGAAGTAGGAACATAAAGAACTTGCCATTGCTTAGTCAAAACTTGATCCCTGATGTACTGAATATCCACTTCAATGTGTTTGTTTCTAGCATGGTAAACAAGGTTTTGTGCCAAAGATGTTGCCCCAGTGTTATCACACCAAGCTTTAGGTGTCCTAGAAATCTGCAATCCCAATTCTTTCATTAACCGTTTAATCCACATCATTTTTGTATTTTTAGGATTGATAGAGATGTTCCTGTTTGGGCATGAGGTTCCTACCCACAACCATGAGAGTTTCAAATCCTACCTCTTCAACAACCGCAAAGCATAATGAGATTGGCTCAAGTATAGTCCTGTTGAGTCTCTATAAGCCTACATTCCCAAGAAATAAGAGATATAACCTAAGTCTTTGAGAGCAAATTTAGTGTTGAGTTGTTGTATGAACTTCTTGATTAGACTGGAGTATTTCTCAGTAATGAGTATGTCATCAGCATAAACAAGGACATACATCACTTGAGTCTTAATTCTGAATATGAACAAAGAGTAGTCAGAAACAGCCTGTCGGAATCCCCATATCTTCGTTTGACTGGCTAATGCCTCAAACCATGCCCTATGTGTTTCCTTGCGGGCTTAAAGAGCTTTGTTCAACTTGTATAAGTAGTGAGGTCTGTCAGGATCGATCTTCAAAAACCCTTCAGGCTGAGACACGACAACTGGTTCTTTCAATGGTCCATTCAGAAAAGCATTATTAATGTCAATATGATGAATGGGCAAATTCACAGAGACATCAACAACAAACACAACTCTGATAATATTGGATGATTTGGTCACTGAACTGAAGGTTTCGGTGAAGTTCACTCAATAATTCTGATGAAATTATTTTGCCGCCAGTCTGGCGTTATATTTTAAGACACCTTCATCAGGGTTCAAATTGACTTTGAAAACACACCTATTGCCAACCACACTTTGACTTGATGAGGGTTGAACCATTTCCCAGGTTTTGCTCAACAGCAATGCTTGATATTCCTTTAGAATGGATTTCCTCCATTCTAGCTTGGACGATGCCTCAAACATAGTGGAAGAGTAAGTAGGAAATGTTAAATCATTTGTATTAGTGTAAGTAGAGTAGGTTTTGGGCTTAAATATCCCACTCGTAGACCTGATTTGCATAGGGTGAGTGGGAAGGACAAGCAAATTGATTTGTCAAGATAAAGTAGTTGTAAGGAATCAAATGGGTTGCGCAGTGGAATGTAAATTTTTTGGTTTCCTTTCACACGAGGAACGACTTCGTAGAACAATTAGAACACGGAAGACGAAGATAAAGTATCATACCGGAATCCTCTAATGACTGCTTCTCGGAAAGATCGGATGCTAGGTCATTTTTTCTTCTTCCCAAATCTCTCTCTAATTTACTTATGACTTTGTAAGTATGATTGAGATACAAAAAAACTTGACATCCATTATCTTAAATAGGAGTGTGAGGCGCCACTTTCTTCTCCCAAGTGCTTGCGTTTACTTTCTTGATTTGGGAAAAGGAATAAGAAACTGTTTTTTTGGTAAAATAAAAAATTAGGATTTTAATTAAATAATCCTTCAATTAATTAATTATGTCTTTTAATTAATTAATATCCAATATTAATTAATATTACTTATTCATAATAAATAATACTAATATTAATTATGCAACAACACATTGTAGTTAGGGGTGAACAAATTTTTTGAAAACCAAACCAACCGGCCGAACCAAATCGAACCAAACCGGAAAAGGTATAAACCATGGTTTTTTTGTCGGTTTTCATATAACTAAAAACCAAACTGTTTAATACATTTTAGTTCCAATTTAAAAAAATAAAAACCGTTACAACCGGACCAAACCGGATTATATATATATATATGCACACATATATACCTACATCTATAAATACTTTAAAACATTATTGTGCTTTTTTCGGTCCAACTCAACATGTACTTTGTATTTGTAATGTATTATTGATCAATTATTAATTTCATATCCCAAAGATTCAGATTTTGTTGATCATTTCATAGACTTGTCTTCCATTTCCAACCAGTTAAGAGAATCTCAAGTATATGTTAGTTCACAACTCACCACCGCTAACTCATTCTTCTCTTTCTACTTCCTCAACATCAATATTTGAAATATATGAATGCTGATTTGCATGATTTACTTCCTTTAATGATGTTGACGAACCTCATCATGGATATTTTCTGATTTGTTCAATTGTAAGGTTTGACATCTTATATCAATAAATGCATTTATAAACATTAGTTTTTTTTTTATAAGTTTGTCTTTGATTTGCTTATAATTAGATTATGTTGGAAAATAACATTATTGAGATAATTAAAATCAGAGCCAGTGTTTTGGAGAAAATAAAATCGCGAATATGTTCTAACTAAATGAAGCTCAAAACTATATATATTACATGTTTTTTTCATTTGAAATGTGCAAAAGTTAGCTACCTTCCACTTATCTCTCACTTATTTATGAAACAGATGCATTATCTTTCTCCCTTAACCTTATTCAAAATGTTATTTTGTCTAATGGATTTTGAGATTTATATATGTTATTCAATAATATAACGGTTAGTTCATTATTAGTACTTTTTGAAGTTGATGATTCATTGATAAATTGAAATGAGTACGAGATGACTCTTTTACTATCTTGTTTGTCCCAAACTTGTAAATTCAATGGTAGGTGTCGAGTTTGTTATGTTGGATGGTGTTGAAGGAAGGTTTACTTTTGGAACTTTAAGATTCACATAGTAGATTATTTAACTATGAAAATTTGTTAAATCATCTCACTGGATTTACTAACATATAATACTAATGTATTACATATGTTATTATTTGCTATTACTGACAATTTTTGTGATTTCTTTTTTAGTGGAATTTTTGTGATTTCCTATCAATAATTTTAATTGTTAAAGAAACCATAAAATATCGGAACCAAGCCGAACCAAACCGGACCGAACAAATGGTTTCAGTCTTAAAACCGTTCTAGTTTGGTTTCAAAATTTAGAAATCGTATTAAATGGTTTGGTTTTAAAATGAGAAAAACCGTAGAAACGAACCAATGTTCACCCCTAATTGTAGTAAGATATATAATAAAATCCTTTTTTAGTTATCTATGCCATCACGCCTTGGCATTGGAAGATGAGATTGTGATAATACTGAAGGCTCCCACTTGAAATGCTACCGTTTGAATTGAGATGAAGTATGTAGAAGTGTTGTACAACTTGAAAATGTTGAGATATGAGAGGGAAATGAGATAAAAGATGTGTTATATCGTGTATTATACATCATATGATGTAATGAGTATTATATATTATATTACGTGATGTATTTTCTTATAATGTATCATATTACTTTGCCACCCTTTTCGTGCATGTCCAAGATCAGATTACCAAGTCGTGTGTCATCTAATGTCACTGATAAGCGTTTTTCGGGTATGTGTTGTGTGATTTTCAATATAATCACTAAATGCTACCGCAAGCGCACGGCTTATCGAGTAGTACTTAGGATGTCGATCCCACAGGGACTTGTAGTCAATCACCAAACAATTCCCGATTTATATTAGCTAGACAAATCAAATATTTGTAGGTTTTTTCTCTAAAAATCCTAACAATAAAGAAAATAAAGAAAATATAACTACAAGCCAAGAACTTCAAGATTTAGGTGAAGATCCAATTTAGAAGCATTTCTAGGATTTCGGAGTCACCACGGAATTACTATATGACTTACCAACAATATTTCCCCAAGATATGAAATTTACACTTATAAAGGCAATTATCAAATTTTATCACAAAAATATTCTATCGAATTATTTTCGTGATCGCACTAAGTCATACTCCACCCGGTTTCCCACGATTAAGAATGGATTTAGATCCCTTAAAGAACCATAATTTCATGCCATCTAGGTTTTTACCAAATTTTCATTCCAATAAAACCCAGATTCAATTCTTGTTTCCTAAGGCATCAATTAAGTAGTACTTTTCGGTCACTAATTAATCGAATAATTTCTCTACGTAAATTGCGATTATTCACCCTCTCAGGCTATTAAATTCGACAATCAAACAAGAATAGCACACAAGAATCAATTTATAAGCATCAAATTCATAACAAGGGAAAGATTGAGTTTTTACATCATATATTCATATCCGGTTTCCTCTAATCCTAGAAACGATATCTACTCACATTCCATATCAATATTCCAAGATTCAATCATAAACTTCATACTTTGACAAGAAAAATAAATAAATAAAAGAAAGGAGAAAAGAGAAAGAAATAAACCGTCAAAAGTATTGCATAAAATAATCAAACCTCAAAAAGCTTCGTTCTTGAATTCTTAAACCCTAAAATCCTTGTTCTTGGGATGGGAGATGATGATGATGAAGAAAGGAGGAAGAGTCGCCTATCTTGATGATTAATGCCTGTGTGATGATTTTTTCCAATTTAAGGAAATTATTTTAGGATAAATAGGAATTTTCCTTAATTTAAATTGTGTAATTTATCTCCTAAAATAAAATTCCCTAAAAATATGCGTGTAAATCCATCCAAATTTGCGCCATCAACATGAAAATCACGTTGGAAGTTGTGTCAACCAATCGTAACATTTCGTTGGCACTCAGAAAATCTGGATAGTTTCGTGCATTTTTCACACCTGTTTCATTCTTCCACACTGGTGTGATTCTTCTTGCCTTCATGATTTTGACTTCTTTTTGGCTCGCTTTCATTGCCTTTTATGCTCGGATTCATCATATCCGCAAAATATCAAAGCCACAACAATGTCTAGTCCAAAAGGCAATTTATCATACGAAAATCACAAAATAGGCATTAAAACAGGCCAAAATGATCCAAGAATAACCACATATGGTGGACTTATCAAACTCCCCCAAGCTTAACCCTTGCTTGTCCCCAAGCAAGTCAAAATATCAACTCAAGACGAAGAACTTAGAACACACATAGAACAATCTCAAGTAGGATGCAAAGTACACGAGCCTCGATATGCATAATATAAACATGGTCAACCTCTTTCAAAATACCACACTTAAACATGGACAAAGACTTCCACTAAGAATGAGATCAACCAAACAAGTAGACCCTCATGGGATAAAATCGCTCAACACTCATATTTGTGAGGTGGTTAATCTCTCAAGCTCATTCCAATGAAATTGCCCTACTATATGCTTGTATATTATCTCATGTCAACCGCCAAAGCAACATGCACCACACAAATCATAAGGACTTAGAAGAAGGTATGGTAGAGAATAGCCCGGAAAGGTAGGAAAATGACTGAAATGGTGGTAAAAATGGTAAGTGTAGGATATATATCATGGTAGGTGGTTCAAGGCCATTAAAACTAGTGAAACATGTGACTACTAATTCATCAACTCGTGAGATCTCAGGGGGGTTTGTCCAACAACTACACAATTCTTTAACAACGAGCTACTAACATGACTTTATACTTTGGGAGGATAAAGACGTCACTCCCTTTTTATTACACAACAAAAACTAAAACAACATAGGAGGCTATTTTGGGATTGCACTCCTTTATTGACTCTTTTTTTTCATTTTTTTTTTCCTTTTTTTTCATTTTTTTTTTTTTTTTTTTTTTTTTGTATTTGAAATAATATTCAAGACACAAAACGGACTCCCCCAAGCTTAATTTCTTTGTAATCGAGTTTTCAGAATTTAGTAGTCAACATCCCATTAATCTTAAGGCCGGGCAAAATAGAATTTGGGCTATTCAATTTTTTTTTTTTTTTGTGGGGTGTGGGCATAATATATGGCTAGTAAGGGTGTTAAGTGTGGGTAAATGAAGAAACGAGTGCCTTACTCATTTTAGTATAGATGCAAGTACCATGGTAATATCAATAAGATGCAACACAAGTTCTAAAGGAACAAAATCATGGAAGAGAAAAATAAACGCTCATTTTTGGGTGAGACTGAAGTAGTCAGTCATTATGGCCGGAACATCTCACCGGGACAGGTTGTCTACTCACTTAATCTCAATCATTCTCAACAAAAATCAATGCACATTTACGTGTGGTTTATCTATCAAGTGGAATCAAACATATTATATCATGCATCTTTCTTATCAAAGTAGTCTCTAACAATTTTCATGCATTTCAAATCATACTCGATATGACTGTGTAATCCAAGCAAGACATGGACTCAAAACGACTCGACACATGGACTCTACCTAAGTGACTTTTATTGACCCTAAGACAAAAGACTCGAATAACAACCAAGGAAACTACACAAGTGACCCGCCCCCACACGTAAATGTTACATTGTCCCCAATGTAAATAAATGACAAGCAAGTTAGGGTAAGAAAGAAACTCACCGAATCGTGATGCCGAGACGTCGACGGATCGAAGAGGAGCACGAGCAATCGTGGGAGGCAAGCACGCGTTCGGCTCTCGAAGAATCTGTGTTAATGATGGTCATTCGCCGGACTCCGGAAAGAGGTGGTGGTCGGAAAGGCAGGGTGGTCATTTTCCGGTGACCGGAGTGATGGTTGGCCGGAGTTGTGGGAGGTGGTGGTAGGAGATGGTGGTCCATGGGTATGAAAGTTGTGGTGAAAAGTGAGGAAGAGGGCAAGAATTAAAATATATATATATATTTTTTTTCTTTTTTTTTTTGACAGGAGAATCACAGGGTGTGATAAAAATCACACCTGGGTGTGATAAAAATCACACCTGGGTGTGATAAAAATCACACCTGGGTGTGATACCGCGTCAATTCTAGGCACACCTTTTTTTTTTTTTTTTTTTTTTTTTTGACGGAAGAATCACACTGGTGTGATAAAAATCACACACAGGTGTGATATCTGCGTCATTTTCGGGGCCTTTTTTTTTTTTTTTTTTTTTTTTTTTTTTTTGAAACCGTCTCCCCGCTTCGCTTTAAAAGATGGCCTCAAATCGCACCTCGAAATTTCCTTTCACCTCGATCGTGGTTTTCTCCACACTAAATATTCCACACCATGGCATCAAAATCCGCAAGTTCCTCTTGTGCAAAGTTATCTGGCTGCAAACCGACACCAAAAACAAAACAAACCAAGACTAAAGGACCGAGAGGACAACTCTCTTCCTTTATTTATTCATTAAGCAAGAAAGAAAAAAATAAAAAAAAATAAAAAAAAACATTCTGAATTTATAGTCTTCAGTTGGACCATCTTTAAACATCATTGTCAAGGAGGACTAAACCAAAGAAGGGCATCCCTTTGCATTTTTCTCCACATATCAAGGATATTAACAAGGATTTTCAAATATAGCATTGGGAGCCTATAATCATGCCTTCTTAAAAAGCGATTAATCAATTTAGCTCTAAAATATGAAGTGCCACTTAACAATTTATAAATCTCTTTATCAATGCTCATGACAAATCTAAGAGAATTATGGACTATTAGAGGTGCAACATCTATATACTCTACATGCTCAACATCCATAAATTCAACATCATTATACAATGAAGGGGGGTTATCATTATCAAATGCATTCAAATCAAACGCAATATTTTTACCTCCCTTTTCATCCTTTTCTTGGCTCATCAATGTTGAATCTGGAATTATTGCACCGTTATCTTGTGGAGATGGTTCGAATTTCCATGTGGCTTCACTCTTGTTATCTGAAGGCCCAAACACTCGCAATCTTTGAGAAAGAATCACCAAAACATTTAGATCAAGACAATGTGGGATCTCATAAGGATCACAGCTTTCATCCCCACAACTTTCAAGGTCGGCCTCCCTGCTCTTGAATCGCCTTCTCCATTTCCTTTCATCTTCAAGAACATGGCGATTACGTGCAACTAATTCTCCCAAAGTCAGTTCCTCTTTTTGTGGAGCGAGGACACAATAGGTGTGCCATTTCTCTGTAAAATTTCTCTCTGCTTCTATAGATTTCTCTAACAAAATTTCAATGTTAGACTTGGACTCTGCAGTGAGGAACACTTGTTGTTTCCAATTGCTTTGATCTTGACCCCACGGAGAATAAGGATAGTTACTCCTCCCACCATTGTATGTTGATGCATAGTTGTGGCTATATTGGAATTGATTCTCATGACTTGCACCATAATTGTCATAAGTATTCCATTGGTGGGATGAATAACCTCCATTGCACTCGAGCTTCACAATGGTTTCCACCACAATATGAACATCTCACTTTAAATTGGTTAAGTCTATTTCCATACATCCTCTCATCACTTGGTGTCACTTGAGCACCGAATCTGAGTAAAATGAATCCATGAAAGGCTGGCACTTCAAATTTATGCACAAGAAAAGAAAAAAATCAAAAGCAAAAAGGTCTCACCGTAGCAAGGTGCAGCTTGCTATGGTGAGGAAAAAAAAAGTCTAGTCTAACAAAATCAAAAACACGTTCGATGTTGACACCGAAGTCCCCGGCAACGGCGCCAGAAAACTTGTTGTGTGATTTTCAATATAATCACTAAATGCTACCGCAAGCGCACGGCTTATCGAGTAGTACTTAGGATGTCGATCCCACAGGGACTTGTAGTCAATCACCAAACAATTCCCGATTTATATTAGCTAGACAAATCAAATATTTGTAGGTTTTTTCTCTAAAAATCCTAACAATAAAGAAAATAAAGAAAATATAACTACAAGCCAAGAACTTCAAGATTTAGGTGAAGATCCAATTTAGAAGCATTTCTAGGATTTCGGAGTCACCACGGAATTACTATATGACTTACCAACAATATTTCCCCCAAGATATGAAATTTACACTTATAAAGGCAATTATCAAATTTTATCACAAAAATATTCTATCGAATTATTTTCGTGATCGTACCTAAAGTCATACTCCACCCGGTTTCCCACGATTAAGAATGGATTTAGATCCCTTAAAGAACCATAATTTCATGCCATCTAGGTTTTTACCAAATTTTCATTCCAATAAAACCCTGTAGATTCAATTCTTGTTTCCTAAGGCATCAATTAAGTAGTACTTTTTCGGTCACTAATTAATCGAATAATTTCTCTACGTAGAATTGCGATTATTCACCCTCTCAGGCTATTAAATTCGACAATCAAACAAGAATAGCACACAAGAATCAATTTATAAGCATCAAATTCATAACAAGGGAAAGATTGAGTTTTTACATCATATATTCATATCCGGGTTCCTCCTAATCCTAGAAACTGATATCTACTCACATTCCATATCAATATTCCAAGATTCAATCATAAACTTCATACTTTGACAAGAAAAATAAATAAATAAAAGAAAGGAGAAAAGAGAAAGAAATAAACCGTCAAAGTATTGCATAAAATAATCAAACCTCAAAAAAGCTTCGTTCTTGAATTCTTAAACCCTAAAATCCTTGTTCTTGGGGATGGGAGATGATGATGATGAAGAAAGGAGGAAGAGTCGCCTATCTTGATGATTAATGCCTGTGTGATGATTTTTTCCAATTTAAGGAAATTATTTTAGGATAAATAGGAATTTTCCTTAATTTAAATTGTGTAATTTATCTCCTAAAATAAAATTCCCTAAAAATATGCGTGTAAATCCATCCAAATTTGCGCCATCAACATGAAAATCACGTTGGAAGTTGTGTCAACCAATCAGAACATTTCGTTGGCCTGTAGAAAATCTGGATAGTTTCTGCATTTTTTCACACCCTGTTTCATTCTTCCACACCTGGGTGTGATTCTTCTTGCCTTCATGATTTTGACTTCTTTTTAGCTCGTTTTCATTGCCTTTTATGCTCGGATTCATCATATCTGCAAAATATCAAAGCCACAACAGTAATCTAGTCCAAAAAGGCAATTTATCATACGAAAATCACAAAATAGGCATTAAAACAGGCCAAAATGATCCAAGAATAACCACATATGGTGGACTTATCAGTATGAAATTGGGAGATATGTCTCATCTGCTTTAGAGCAAGTGGGAGAATGTTGTGGATAGAATGAATAAGGGTGTGGTGCTCTAAAAACAATCATTGCTTGTCTTTACGGGCAAGTGGGAGATTGTTAGATATAGTGTGCCCGAAAGACAATTGTTGCTTGTCTATACGGGCATGTGGGAGATTGTTGGAAGTAGCGCCCGAAAGACAATTTGTATAATTATTTTTATAATTGATAAATAACAGATTTATTCTCATCTTATTATTTGCTTTGTGCTTATAAGTAATACACTGTTGAAAACCCCAAGTCGTATCATATGTAGCCATGTAACTTAGTGTGTGTCACACATGAGGATTAATTTTATGGTGATACACTTGAAATGTTAGTCCGTGGTGAACTTAATCAAAGTCTGGGGTCTATTGATGAAACCACCATTAATGCGCCCAGAACACTTTATGGTGTGACCGTCTTATCCGGACCGTCGACATTGGTTGTCTAAGTGGGGCATTTATATATGATGTAGTCATATAGGACTGAACCGATTTAATCTCAATTTCTCATATAATTCCGTGATTGAGAAATCTTATTAAATCACAAGATGATCATATATGGATTAACCTTAATTCTGAAGTGATTGCATTCTCCTACTTGTTTCAGGATATGGTTTGATATGTTCGTTAAGGATCGCTAAGTGGCGCGGTCCGAATCACTTTCACGTTGGCACTATTCTGGAATGAATGAGAAGTGTGTGTCTCATATATGAAATCCATTCGCTCTGCAAGGGAAGTAGAAAGACAATCCTTTATTTGTTAATCATAGAAACCGATCGATCCGCGGAGTTCATATTAGTTATGAACTAATTGATCACTAGTGGGTTAATGGTAAATAAGGATAAGATGTATTGAAGAGGGTTTACGGAAATAATCACGCTTCATTACGGATAGTTTATGGAGGGTTAGTCTGTATGTAATGATTATATCAATGGACACTTATCGACTCGATGTTTTGAGAATAAGTTATATCTATAATCAATAGAATTCAATTTCGGATTTATGGTGGCGTAATTCCAGAATTAATAAGTTGAGTAGAAATATTCTGTTCGATGAATATTTTATTCAATTTATTGTAGCTACTGGTTATAGGTCCATGGTCCCCGGGTTGGCTCCTAACACACGAGTGTTTTCTCGTTTTATGGAACCTCGAGAATAAATTAAATAGTTGGTCTATTTAATGAATATGCAATATTATTTATTTGGTAATAATATGTAAAATAAAAAAGACATTTTCTATTAAAAAATGATGAAAGTGGCGCCATTATACTATTGATAAATTAGGAAACTAAATTTTCCTAGATTATGTCACATGTGTAATTAATTAATTATCTATTTGTTGGATAATTAATAGAAAAATAAGAGATTGATTTTTTGGGAATTATCTCTTATCCTTTGGCAAATATCTTTTCCTTGTGGGAATAGGTAATTGTGGTGTGAAAATGATAATTCTCTTGGCTAGTTATTTTCCTATATAAAGAGAGTTCATTCAAGCACAAAAGACACCATCAATTGCGCCACACTTGAAAATAAAGGAAGAAAAATTAGTTTTTTGCCTTAGTCATTTAGAGAAGAAAAACCTAGTGTTTTTCTTGTGCATATTCGAGGAGGTTCTACGGCGAGGATCGACGTCCACCAGTCGTCGCTAGGAGATACAATCCGAAAGACTACGGCATCTCCCTTTGGTCGACTATTTCTTCCTTTCCGTTGAGGTAAACCTACTAACCTTCTTGTAGATTGTTAATTAATTATGTGAATTAAAATCGCATGCGAATTTAATTCGTAGCTTCCGCTGTGCATGATCGAGTGTCTCGATCGGTAGCTGTGAATCAGATCTGACGATCCAATTGTGGATCGGATCCGGATTCGGGTTTCTGTATATCCAGCATCAATATAACGTATTTAAATAATAACAAATGTAATTTACTACGTGGTTGTCGTGGCAGCGTCTGTTTGGGCGAGATTGGTTATAACAGATGCGGGTTCTTCGCTTCATGCTGACCTTGCGATAATTTCGTTTCCGATATAGCGGGCTTGACCCTGGTCGCGATTGCGAGCTAGAGGGCAAGCAGATCGACCCCCAGTGCTTCATGCCAAGCTGTGAAGGACGGGCTGAGAGCCTTGTCAACCGTTGCTCGTGGCTTGGCAAATGGATGGTGTCATACAGGCCCGAGGCAAGCTTGGTTGTGCCCAGCCCAGTCCGGCTTATTAAGGTGCAAACTGATTGGACCGATGATCCTATTCCTTATTGGGCCTTCGTGGAGGCCCAATGTGAATCTGCGGGCTCTTTTGCGGGCTTAGCGTATCAATTTTCATATTTTTGCTCTGATTTTCAAACCCGAAGCAATTAATTTCAAAAGTTACTCAACGATAGTTCAATAGCTTGACTTAAGTGGTAAATGACTTAAGAATACTCCGAAAGGCGGAAGTTGGATTTTCTAAAGTGAACGCCAAGTGTTAAGAGTAGGCCTGTAAACGAGCCGAACCCTACCGAACCCTGGAGTAGTTCGGTTTGGCTCGATCATGTTCGAATACATGGCTCGGTTCGGCTCGAAATTTTCGAGCCTAAAATATCAGGATTCGGTTCGGCTCGAACTTAAAAAAAGGGGGAAAAATCCGGTACTATTCGGCTCGAACAGTTCGAATAGTTCGAACATGTTCGGTCCGAAAATTCAAAAATACCCAATAAATAATTCTAGTTCAAAAATAAAAGTCCAAAACCAAAATAATACATTACATGTCCCAAAATATAACATAACATGTCCAAAATGTTCAAGGCCCTATTCCAAAATATAACATAACATGTCCAAAAATACCTCGCAACTCTACGAAATTTAACATGTTCGAACATGTTCGGCCTGCGTTTCCGAATACCAATTTCCAAGGCCCTATTCTACGTTTGATGATACGAGCCGAGCCCTGAACCGAACTTTTTCGAGCCGAACATGCCGAATCGAATCGAACTTTAAGGCTCACTTACAGGCCTAGTTAAGAGGTTTAGATAGAATCATCCATCGAACATAAGTCAATCGCACTCAGTGATGGACTCCGAATTCAATCAGGCCGATTGTTTTCTGGATACCGAAAAAAAGAAACACAAATTTAACCATGTGACCAGTGTTGTTAACGAGCCTAGCCGAGCCGAGTATCGGTGGTTGAAGTTCGATCTTGTTCGTTTGTTAAACGAACAAAAAATCATGCTCTAGCTCGACTCGTTTAAAAGATAAATTGTTCGAGCTCGTGTTCGGTTTCGGCTCGTTAAACATATTGTTGCCTTTCGAATCGTGTTCGACCCGAATTCGGCTTGTTAAGGTATAAAATATGAAGTGAGATCAATATTACTTACATCATTCAACAAACACGAATTCGGCTTGTTAAGGTATAAAATATGAAGTGAGATCAATATTACATACATCATTCAACAAACAGCATTGAACCAAGTAACATTCCAAGGGCATAATGATAATATGGTCGGGATATCCCGGCCCTCCGAACTTGACGTGAAGGTCTCCCCTCATTCGGCTCTCTTCAGGGGAATCTCCGCTCACTGCTTCCCTTAATATCCTCCTTTTACCGCATTATGGGGGGTTCACAGTAAATCTTAGAGGCTCGCTCGGAAAGGCTGCTATATCATACCTTTTGACTTAAGTCCATTATAAAAGTCATTAAACTCACTATAGTAGTCTGTCTAGCTGCTCTTGCTAAAATCATTACTCTTCATTTTCCCGTGCTCTAGCAATTGCACTACTTAGACCACTACCATGTAGTTAAAAGTATTAGAAGAATATATATAGATATTATACAAAATCAATCTATTATCTTTATTAGATAAATAAATGACTTATTATATCTTGAGTTTGAGTTATCATAAATTGCTTTATTTATATAAGCAAATTCACGCTCACGGACAATGCTAATGTTCGTTCGTTAAACAAATTATCTGACAATCGCGTTCAAGCGAGATAAGCTAAAAGAACAACCGATCACAAATACGACTCGGTTAATTTAAGAACATTTTATATCAAATGCCATAACAGTTGCACGTGAATGCTGAACCATAGCCGTACGATAGAATCTAACGGCAAGAACTAGTCAGAATGCGAATCAGTACGCAACGAGTCGCTAGAAGCATCCTGGCCCTTCTCGTATTGTAGAACTCTCTGGAACCCCAAACCAACTCGCCCTTCCTCTTTCTCGTCACGCAATTTAAACCCATCTCTCTGTTTGCTCTCTGTATCATCGTGACTCATAGATTGGATTGTGCATCTCTTAGCTCTTAAATCACCATTAACGCTATTCACCAATCACCATCACTCAATAATACAATTAGTTTTATCGTTGTTAGTTGTTGAAGCTTAAGGTTTGAGCAATGGATGATGATTTTGATATGCCGCCAGCAGAGGATTTGGGAATGGGAATGGATGAGGATGATTTAGGTCTGCCTGATCAGAATCCGGTGCTGAAAGTTGGCGAGGAGAAGGAGATCGGAAAAGAAGGTTTGAAGAAGAAGCTTCTTAAGGAAGGCGAAGGTTGGGATACACCTGATGCTGGTGACGAAGTACAAGGTTAGTTCTTTTAGTGGATTTTGATCGTTGGGAAGAGATTCTGGTGCAAAAATAAATGTTAATTAGATCTTGGTTTCACTACGTACTAACACTGGTTTCATGTTGATTTTTATTTTCAGTACATTACACTGGAACTTTGCTCGATGGAACAAAGTTTGATTCGAGTCGGGACCGGGGAGACCCGTTCAAGTTTACTCTCGGCCAAGGTTTGCACATTATTCTGTTCTGTTGGCTATTTTCCTCAATCTTTTCATTATGTAAAATAAATGGAAGTCTTTTTCTCATTTACATCGTACACAAGCTTCTGATCGTATTTCTACCTGCTTTTTTCATTCTATTTTTCTCTATACAATCTGATTATTTTGCTGAGGCGTGAAAAATTAGCTAGCTGATATTTTCTCTATACAATCTGATTATTTTGCTGAGGCGTGAAAAATTAGATAGCTGATACCATTCTGATTAAGTACACTGTGTGTTGTTCCAAACCTCTTAAAGATCATAGTAATGAGAGCTATTAGTAAAATTAAGGTTCCCAGATTGAGGTGATATATTGTTCTTATTTTTTTTAATTGATTTAAGAGGAATGTTTGAACAATAGTATAATGAAGGTGCACTCTTGTTATATGATTCTACTAGCATAGATGGATGACGATTTCCAGAATGGGTGTGTGTTTTTTATTAGGGGTGTACATAGTCCAGTCCGGTCGGTTTTTTACGATTTTCTGAACTGAACTGTAGTTACGGTTTTGATATTTTCTGAACTGAACTGAATTGGTCATTTTTCTGAATTGGACTGAACCAATATAGTCCGGTTCGGTTCAGTTTTGATTTTCAGACTGTATTTTATTTACCAAAAAATTTTGATTTTTTTTCTTCTAAAAATGAGACAAATACCATTATTGACACCATAAGCCAGCGGGTGGTCTTTGGGTAAAAAAAAAAAAAAAAAAAAAAAAAAAGCCAGCGGGTGGTCGTTGTAACGACAATTTCAAAGGTTTTTTTCAGCCTTTCACGATCAAAGGATGAAGAATATTAGAAGAAGCAAAAACGGCCGGTGAGCTCAAACGGCGGTTATCGGCGGCTAGGAAGCATTTTATGTTTAGGTTTAGGTAGAAACGGCAGAAGTATAAGGTTTAGAAATTTAGGGTTGTGTGTGGAGGGTTTTTATAGTAGGAGCTAGTGAACAAATTAAATTTTATATATATATATATATATATATATATATATATTAAAAATGAAGTATAACCGGTTCGGTTCGGGTCATACCGGTTTTTATGGATAAAACCGAAAACTGAATTGGATTTCCGGTTCGGTTTTTCTTCAATGAAAAAACCGATTGAAAAACCGCGGTTCATCATTTTCCGGTCCGGTTTAATCCGGTTCAGTCGGTCAGTCCAATTTTCCAATTTCGTTGTACACCCCTATCTTTTATTCTCCATAGGTGTATCTTCCTTATTAGATAGGATAAAAATCTGATTTGTGTCTTTGCAATACAGTTACATTACACTTTTCACTATTGATGACACTAATATTTCAGACATCAAAATTTTGATTTTGGCTGTCCATTAGTTTTGAGGGGTCATAAGAAGTGAAGTAAGAGATTTGATATTTATAGACAAGTAATTAAGTGTTGGGGCAATTTTTGAGCTGATTTTATCAAGAAAAGCGTCTATTTGAATGTTGAAAATGTAAATTTGAGAAATAAAAATATATAAGCACGATTGTTCCAATTTTATCGGATGTCCCCTAAGGGACTATACATTTTTTGACATCCAAGGTAAATATGAAATAATGATTATTCCATTTGGGACGCAAATAACTGAATGTATATTTACTGATTTGAATTTAGTGGTATGAATGATTTATCTGCTATGGATTTATATTACATAAATTACACACTTTGATATCATTTATCATGGAGCAATCCATATCAATCGTGTCTACACTACACTTTGATATTAATGATGATAAGGTGTACTATGACATACGTTGTGGCTGAAGGCGTTGTGCAGTGAACAAATCATTTTTTCAATCTTTAAGGGAATTAAGATATTGGTTTCCGTAACAGTTAAATAAAAATCTAACTACCACTTAAAATTTTAATTTTAGTGATAAACAATCTTAATTTATAGTGATAAACAGTCTTGACAACATGTTCTGAGTAACAAGGAAAAGGAATGAACTTAGAGGATTAAATACTACTTTCTGATTGTTTCAAAAAGGTTGCCACTTTTGGGTGCATGAATCAGATTTATGTTTCTATTTCTGAATAAGACCTGCCTTTGGATGATTCGGGAATAGTTGAATTACTTCGGCATTGAGTGATTGCTATTTCAATTTGTGTGTGTTTTAATTAAATGGATTGAGCTACTTAACAGTATTTCCATTGTTGGCTTTCTTAGTACTCTGCTAAATGATGTAAATTAGTTGCTTTGCTTGGTACTTTTGAGAAGTAGGTTTGATGTTAATTTTAGATGGATACTGCAGTGTGAAATTGTTTTCCAGAAGTTTTAGTGCAACATAAGCATTTGTTGTCCAATAGGTATTAGATTTAGCTAGCAGGAATATGAGTTAGAATTCTGCTGATTGCGGACTAAGTTTTGGATTTGTTTTTGTTGTGTGAATGGTGAGTCAGGAGAAAATTGAAATCACCATTTGATTATGTCGTTTGAACAGGTCAAGTCATCAAGGGATGGGATCAGGGTATCAAGACAATGAAAAAAGGTGAAAATGCAATTTTACTATACCCCTGAGCTTGCCTCACGGTGAATCTGGTTCTCCTCCAACAATTCCTCCGAATGCTACTCTACAGTTTGATGTGGAACTGTTATCATGGGCCAGTGTCAAAGACATCTGCAAGGATGGTGGAATTTTTAAGAAGATTGTCAAAGAAGGAGAGAAATGGGAAAATCCCAAAGACCTTGATGAAGTTTTTGGTATGTTATCGTATAAGTCCAGCCATCATGCTTTGGCTATTACTTTTAGCATCTTTCTTGAGCCTATCTCATAACCTGCTTTGTCATACAGTGAGATATGAGGCCCATCTGGAGGATGGTACATTGGTGGGAAAATCAGACGGGGTTGAGTTCACCGTGCAGGAAGGTTTGTAATGATTGCACTTCATATTGAGCTCAGTGAAGATTACTTATTTTCGATTTTAGAAAGCTCATTTTCATTGAAACAGGTCATTTTTGTCCTGCACTTGCCAAGGCCGTCAAGACAATGAAGAAAGGAGAGAAGGTCCTCTTGACTGTGAAACCACAATGTACGTGGTGATACCATAATAACACTATTGCGATTCTGTTGGTGTTGTTTGGTGCTTATGTATCTCATGAACTTGCTCTTGCAGATGGCTTTGGTGGGAAAGGAAAGGCTGCTTCTGGCGATGAAGGGGCTGTCCCGCCCAATGCTACTTTGAATATAAGCCTGGAGCTGGTGTCGTGGAAGATTGTTTCTAATATTACTGATGACAAGAAAGTCATTAAAAAGATTTTGAAAGAAGGGGAAGGATATGAGAAGCCAAATGAGGGAGCTGTAGTTAAATGTTAGTGTTGTGGTGTTAATTTTATGTCAAGCTCGTAGCTCATATTTTATTGTATATGACGGTTTTTTCATCTTTTGATGGCAGTGAAACTGACCGGAAAACTGGCTGATGGCACGTTATTTATCAAGAAGGGTTTCAACGATAATGAAGATGACCTATTTGAGTTTAAGACAGATGAAGGTATGTATTTATGCCTGGCTGGCCCTTTTGATTATGAGAAGTCTTCTCTCAATGGGAACATTGTGTGTGTGTGTGTGTGTGTGTGTTTGTTTTGTATGTCTTGCTAATATTGAATACATTTCAGAGCAAGTCATAGACGGGTTGGATCGAGCTGTGATGGCAATGAAGAAGGGTGAGATTGCACTACTGACTATTGCGCCGGAATATGCTTTCGGTTCATCTGAGGCGAAGCAAGAGCTGGCTGTTGTTCCTCCAAACTCAACTGTGTATTATGAAGTTGAATTGGTCTCTTTTGTCAAAGTAAGTTTGACTGCCATTTAAGCCTTATTTTTTGAGTGGATAAAGGAATGTTTTCAGCTTAAGATATGTAAGAAAGCAGACGATATTGATAATTTATGGATATTTTCACATCTTCGTTTTATCGAATATATTTGTCAGGAAAAAGAGTCATGGGACATGAACACACAAGAGAAAATTGAAGCTGCTGGGAAAAAGAAGGAAGAAGGCAATGCCTTATTTAAGGCAGGAAAATTTGCAAAGGCTTCAAAAAGATATGAGAAAGTGAGTTAGTCAAATGCAATATCTCAAGATTCATCTTGCATACTGCCTATTCGGTTGGATTTATCATAGAAAATTCATGCTAAGTTCGTACATCTTTTTTAATTTGTGTGTGCAGGCTGCAAAATACATAGAATATGATACTTCCTTTAGCGAGGAGGAGAAAAAGCAGGCCAAAGCATTAAAGATTTCTTGCAATCTGAATAATACTGCTTGCAAGCTGAAGTTGAAGGATTACAAAGAAGCTGTGAAACTATCCACTAAGGTCTGTTACAACATTGTGTTACACGTATATAGATCACCAATCGTGGTGGATGAATCTAGGTCTCGTTCATTGATATAATTGGTGTATATTCAGAAACTGATGCTACTTTGATTTCAGTTACTGTGTGCACAATTGCACATACTCATGGGTTATGTGGGATGTCCTTTATGTATGTAGGTGTTGGAGCTGGAAGGTACAAATGTGAAAGCACTATATAGGAGGGCTCAAGCATACATGAACTTGGCAGATTTGGATCTTGCAGAGTTTGACATTAAGAAGGCTCTTGACATTGACCCCGATAACAAGTAGGTTTCTCACACCATGACACATGTTATGTTAGTATCGTGTGTGTGTGTCAGAATGGATTCATTTTGAAAACGATGCCAACTAGTAACATATGGAAAAATTGGAGCAGGGAGGTGAAGCTTGAATACAAAGCACTAAAGGAGAAGGTGAAGGAATACAATAAGAAGGATGCCAAATTTTATGGGAACATGTTTGCAAAGTTGAATAAGTTGGATTCATCCGAGATTAAGGTAAGTGAATAATCGAAGAATATGATGGCTTAAACTTTTATACGTATATATATATAATTGTCTTAAGGTCAGATGGTATCCTTATAAGGTGTAGGATTAATATGTTAGTTTGTAAATAATGCAGACAACAGCTCCGAAGGAAGCCGAACCAATGAGTATTGACAGCAAAGCGTAGGATGAGGAAGCCAATTGATCCCCCCCAAAGCCATGGCCTTGTTCTTGTTTGAATAGTTTTTTTTCAAAAAAAAAATTGGTAGTTTGAGGAAAGTTGTGGAATGTATTTGAAGTGTAATACATGAGAAATTAGTGTCGGTGTTTGTTTCTCAACTGGCTATGTGGGATGAGACTTCAAAGTTTATTGTTGTACACTCATGTTTAAATAACATACTTTTCAGTCTTTTTTTTTTTGTTCTGCAAATTCAAAATTACAATATTGCCACGCATCCCGCGTACAAAATTAAAACAAACAAACAAACAATTAAAAAATAATGATAATTTTGAAGAGGTACTCGGAAAATATAAGTCCATTTAAAAAACCAATAGAACATTTATTACATATTAATCCACTTTTCATTTGAGTACTTAATTAGGCACTTAAAACACACTTAAATTTTATTTGGTTACAAGGACATAAAACTAATAACTAGACAAAACTACCTCTAATTAATTAAAAGAAAACCAGCGCTGCTTTTTTTTTTGAAGGTCAATTACAATTGCACCCGAAGGATCTCCTCCATCTCGAAGATCGGTCATGGACGAAAGAAGCAGAGTATCATCTTCGAATGGTTATTAGTCTGATTCAGCCGTCGGTGAGCAAGCAGAGGACCTCCGATCAGTGTTTTCCGGCAAGGAATGGCGAGAGGAAAGAGATGGAGACGCATTAATTGCACCCGAAAGGGACGGCACTACTGGCTCCGTGAATGATTTCATGACCTATACTTTCCGTTGCTAGCACCGATGCATCTTCCATCCTCAATTATTAAAGCAAAAGCTTGGCTTCAAGTCAAAGCTTGGTGCTTTAGAGCTGAGTTGAAGCTCTCTTTTGTAGAAGAAACGCAGGAAATGGGATGGATTAAAGCTATTCCATTAAATATATACTAGCTTTAATCCATCAATATCTTTGTGCATTCAATTGCTGGTTTCATTAACTTGCAAATTCAATCTCAGGCTACGAGCTTTGGTGGAACAAATATTGACCCTGTAGCATGGGAAGACAAGAAGAAGCCTGGTGAATCTCGTTTTCCAGCTCAGGTATGTATAATGTATCTAAATGCATTTTCTTTTGAACTTTGCATTGGATTTTACTGGGTACGTTGGTGGTAATTGATCTAGGACCTATAGTGCAATGTTGTCTCTTTTGGAAAAAAAAAAAGTAGTAATATATGTAAGGCTGACATATGCTTTAAGCTACTATCAAGTGGAAGCATTTATAATGTAGCAATAACATATACCGGTTGATAGGTTATCTTTTTGAAAACAAATATATCAATCTGTCATTCACTTAAGCTTTCAGCTAGCATAAGAAATGTGTGTGAGGACTTGTCTGCCTAACTTTTTTAAGCAAAAGAAAAGGACTTTTGCACCTCCGGAACGAGTAGATGTTGATGACGGTAAGTAATAATGCTGCAAAAGCTATAAGTGTCACCTGGCCATGTTTAGGAGCATAACGATTTTTATTCTTATGAGGATCTTCAAACTGAGTTAAAAACTGATGCAGAGGTTTCAAATGTTGAGAATGTCAGACTGTATAGTTACATCGAGTTGCAAAAAGCCGCTGATGATTTTATGCCGTCAAATAGAATTGGACGAGGAGTGAAAGTTGAAGTCTAAACTCAATGTGGTTATCTTCTAATTATGGTGGTTCTGTTTTGGGTAATGATGCTGGTTTGAGTGTTGGGATTGTTGCTATTTCTGTTCTGGATTCAGAGGTTATTAATGAGGCTTTGAATACCCCTGCTGAGGTTATTATTATAAACCCATTCGAATGAGTAGCAACATATCAAATTGTATATATGGTTTGCATCACAATTGTGTTTTTTTTCTTGTATTTGGTGTTCTCCAAGGGAAACCAGGGAAATGAGGTGAATGACCCCTTCATTTTAATGTTTTTTTTAGTTCAAGATCTAAATATGCTCATGTTTTTTAACATCCGAAAATTACGATCATTTGAGAATTGATGCAGTGACATTGATGTCACTACATTTACGATTACATAATTGATGCAGTGACATTGATGTCACTGCATATACAATTTGATATACAAATTTGGTAACTTTATAAAATAAGTGTAGTTCCATTCACATTAGGGGTGTAATCGAGCCGAGCCGAGTCGATACTCCCTAGGGCTCGATTCGACTAAAATAGTTAGGCTCGATCGAGCCATAAAAAGGCAAGATCGAACTCGACTCGCTAAGTACTTGATATATCTCGACTCGGCTCTTAAGCTTGATTATTTTCTTAGAATTCATTTATTTTTTAATAAAATATACAAGATCGAGCTCGACTCATCTACTACTCGACTCGAATAATACTTTTTGAATTATAAAAAAACATTATATTATAAATTTGATAAATATAATTATTTAAGTATTTAATTAATGAAGCCCGATTATCTCGCGAGGTACTCGATTACTATATTTTAAAACTCAAGACCAGCTCGGTTAATTATTCGAGTAACTCGACTCGAATTCAAACTCAAAAAAAACCGAATCGAGTCAAACTCTCTTGCAAGTCGAGAACGAGTACCTCACGAGTAGCCTGACTCACTTACAACCCTAATTTACATGTCACTTCATCGTCAAATGTCACTGCATCGTCAAATGTCATAACATCGTCACATGTCACTGCATCATCACATGTCACATCATCTTCACATGTCAATGCATCGTGATGGTCACTGCATGGTGATGGTTGGTGGGTGTACAATTTTTGGCTCAACCGCGATATAGCCGTGTCGATTTTTTGAAGAAATGAAATCGATTTTCTGAAATTAAGTCGGAAAAATATCAATTGTCATCGCAGTGTCGGATCATCAAATGTCACTGCATCGCGGTGTCACTTCATCGCGGTGTCTTTGCATTGGGGGTGGTCACTGCATCGTCAAATGTTATAACATCGTGATGTCTCTACAATGTGGCGTCTCTGCATTGCGGTGTCACATCATCGTGGTGTCTCTGTATCGCGGTGTCTCTGCAATGCGGTGTCACTTCATCGCGGTGTCTCTACATCACGGTGTCTTTTAATCGCGATGTCTCTGCATCACAGTGACTCTGTATCACCAAATGTTATAACATCGCGGTGTCACTTCATCACGGTGGTCACTCCATCGCGGTGTCTCTGCATCTGGGGTGGTCACTGCATCGCGGTGTCTCTGCATTAGAGGTGGTCAATAGATCTGGCATGGTCAATGCATTGCGGTGTCACTTCATCGGGTGTGTCGTGCATCGCGCGCGTCATGCATCGCGGTGGTCATCAGCGTCGGGGTGGTCATCGCGATCGCGGTGTCTCTGCATCTAGGGTGGTCATCGCATCACGGTGTCTCTACGACCGGAGGTCAACATCGATCGAGGTGGTCAATGCATCGCGGTGTCACTTCATCGGCGTCTGCTCATCGATCGCGTGTCTCGCAACGAGGTGGTCATTTGCATCGTGGTGTATTTGAATCGGGGTGGCCACTGCGTTGCAGCCGTGAACGATGATCTCAGGGTGGTGACGATCGCGGTGGTCTCCGGAACAAAAAAAAAAAAAAAAAAAAAAAAAACCATTTTAGCATCTTCCAAAAAAAGAAAAAAAGAAAGCAAAAAAAAAAAAAACTTTTTACATCCAGAAAAAAAAAAAAAAAAAAAAAAAAATTTTTCGTCCAGGCCCAAAAAAAAAACACAAACAAGAGTAATAATAATAACATTCAGCGCCCAAACAAAAAGCACACAAACCATCAACAGCTTTATTTCAATCAAATAATAATAGCAGCGCTTCTTTCCTTCTTTTTAAATTTTCTTTTTTCATTAAGGGTATTTGAGTTTATCTATCTAATTTATGTTCTTATAACTAAATAAGATTTCTTAATGTCCTATTTGCCTAATTAAGTCTATTTTGTGTCCTTTTGGACCATTGCCCCATTTTTTTTTAATACATCAAACAATATATTGACCCAATGAGTTAGAAAAACCAATATGACCCCCTTTTCATCATTGTATTGAAAATTTGGTGCGGAAGTAGAATTCGATGAATAAAACAAAAGATAATTTTTTTAATTTGGTGGGGAAGTAGAATTCGATGAATAAAACAAAAGATAATTTTTTTAATTTTTTTTAATACATCAAACAATATTTTGACCCAATGAGTTAGAAAAACCAATATGACTCCCTTTTCATCATTGTATTGAAAAAATTGGTGCGGAAGTAGAATTCGATGAATAAAACAAGTGATTATATCAAAAAAAGCGTCACTCACACTAAGCAGCTTGTTCAATAACGCCAGTTTTGAACCCAAAAATTCAGGTGAGAAATTTAACCAATATATAAAAACCCAGTTGGTTTTTCTGATTTAATTTGAGTCACACAGTGTACTTGTTCTATATAAAATATAACTCATGTGGTAAGCGTTGTAGTAATTTTTGTGCGTAGTAAATTTAAATGAAGTAGTAAATAGAAAATAAATCCATTCAAATGATAATTTTTTAATATTTTTAATACATCAAACAATATTTTGACCCAATGAAAAAACCAACCATAAAAACCCAGTTGGTTTTTCTGATTAATTTGAGTCACACTCTTGACTCTGGCTGACCATTCTGTATAATATTAAGTGAATAAAAAAAAGATAAGTTGAAGTGTAAAATTGGAAAAGATTATGTGTTGCAAGACATTTTTCCTTAAAAAAAATATATTCACAACTATAACAAAAAAAATTGAACATGATTATCTATCTGAAACTTTAAGTGGAAGTGTAAAATTGGGGAAAAAATGTGTTGCAACACATTTTTCCTTAATATATATATGTATAAAATTAAGTGAATAGAAATTAAGCAAAGTATTAGTATATCACGAAGTAGTAAAAACGAAAAAGACAAGCTGGAATTACAATTGCATGATTGAGGGTATAATCTAAGAGTTTTTAATGTTTATATATATTATTAAAAGCTAAAGGACTAATTGTCACCTAAACATATTGACTAAAATAATTCGGTCGTTTAACTCTTTGTGAGCAATATTGATTATCACATTAGATAGAATCTTTGTGATAATTGCATCACACTGTTCAGGAACCACAATAATACAACCTTCCCCCTTTATAAAATTATAAAATATATATATAAGTGAAGAGACAGCAGTGCGGATGACTTTTATTATTATTTACCACTTCTTATTTATAACCCACCTCTTTTATAAACAAACTTTTTTTTTTTTTTTTTTCATTTCTTTTTTCCTTCTCTAATGATCTGTCTTATAGGGTATCTTTTCTTTCCACAACAGAAATCCACTTCATTAACCCCTCTTTTTCTGTTCAAAATGGTAGTGAAAATAAATTTAGGATATTGTTAATAGTACTACAATCGATTTATTATTCGGATGTCATATTTTTTAGCATATTTTCGATTTCATAAATATCGAAATCTGATTTTGACCATTCCAGAGTCGAGTTTAATGGGCAAATATTATTAGTAAAATATTCTAGAGATTTTGATTGGTTAGTTGTGGGCAAAGGCCTTTACTGAAAATTACCGGAGGAGCCCAAAATTTGTGCCAAAAATCATGGGATTGACTAAATAGCTTTTACGCACCTAACTATTATTATTATTATTATTATTATTATTATTATTATTATTATAGTACTCATGACTTTTAGAATAAGCAGAAGAGAGGGTCCGCCGTCCGGTGCTAATTCGTAATAATACAGCTGTTTACAACATTAACAGTGATAGAAAATCTATGGTTTTAATCACCGGCACTCGCGATTTGACACCGTAATGCTTCTCACAAAGTCTTCGCTTTTTCGTTTTTGGTATAGCCAAATTGATGTAAATTTGTACTTCGGTAGCTAATTTAATTGGAAAATGTTTCATACACAGAAAACTAATCCCTACCATGTATTAATATTTGAAAATAAAATAAATAAGAAAGAAAAAAATTCACAGGCGACAGATCTCTATTCGGGGGATATATTCGGTTGAAAATTCGGTGACCCCATCACCATCCGAATTGAATTAACGGGATATTGTTGATATATCCGTTTTCAACATTTACTTGTGATTAAATATGTTTTTTTAAGTGGGAGAAGAATTTTTTTATTTTATTTTATCAATATCTGCTTTACTAACGAGATTACATGAGAGGGAGGGAAAGAGCACTACTCTCCGATACCATCTAGTTGAAAAAAATAACTATATATTTAGCCAACAAATGAGCAAAGACATTTTCTTAACAAAAAAGAAAAAAAGAAAAATAAGAACACAAAATCCGGAAGCAAGGCCCTTTAGTCTTTAAGAATTCTCCCAAGTCGTTCAAAAAAAAAAAAAAAAGAAAGAAAGTATTCTCCTAAGTGGGGACCAATCCTCCTCACGAGCCAGAAGTCGCCGATAGATAGTAAGAGCATCACCTTCAAAAGCAATTCGAAAGGTCCCCCATGTAAGAGCGCAGGGGCGGATGCATGTACACACCAGAGAGGACGTGTGCACCATTCGAGATTTTTTTAATAATAAAACGATATAGTTTTTTGTTAAAAGAATTTTCGTTTTCCGAATCTTACCCTAACAAATTTTGGATAAAAATGTAGTTTTACGATCCGAATAATTTTGGATAAAAATATAATCCGCCATCTGAAGAAATAATAAAAGTATGATATATAGCCAAAGCTTCCTCCGTTAGCATGTCATACCCTCCTAGTTTCTTAGACAAGACACTTAAAATCTCACATTTACTATTTCAAATCAAGCCTTCAACTGCACTTGTGCCATCTCCAAAAGCTGCATACATGTTGAACTTTACATTATTAGTGTCCGGAGGTTGCCATGCCACTAAAAAATCAAGCCTTCAACTGCATCCATCTCCGTTAACTCATTTTCCTTTCCTACTCTATCACTCATTTCAAGCATCACATTAAAAAATCAATGAAAGTGTATCTTTGCTGATTGGTTTTGTTGGCTATTTAGTATGAATTTCCGGATATCTATGTACTGGCCTTCTACAAGATCCGAGTCATTGTTGGATAACGATCCGTCAGCACGTGTCTCAATTAAAAACCCATGAAACATCGACCTATAACATACCCATGTTAGCTTGTAGTTCATCATATCACCTTAACGTATATTAAATTACTAAATTACTGACTAATTAATGATCATTACCCTACTTGATTATATATTTGATTGTTTCAAAATAACACAACTTATATGTGATACTAAAATGACATTAATTGAACGCTTAATCTTAACACGCCATCATGATTTGATCTTACACTTACTTGATTCAACCCATCACTTTTGATCCAATTTCCTGACATAGTGTATTTGGATTATATCATATATGTACTAATATCATTGAAGTCTTAGACGTACAACATAAAATATGTCTGAACATGGTCTACAAAGATACATTGCAATACAAGACATAAACACATGAAGACATCAAGTATTAAAGTGATACATCGTATAATTGAAGATGTCAACATGTGATACACCATGATAAACTTTGCATCATCAAAGATGATACATTATACATGAAGTATATCAAGGAATGATGAAAACATAGCTGGCACAAGATCAAGTTTTGATCCAAGGGCTCAATGCTTATCAATAGTTCAAGTTGGTACTTCATAGTACATGTCATGTCAAACTTCCTACCAACTTTTCACTACCTTTTGCCCAACGGGTCGTTCTATCAGAGTGACTCACTGTAGTGAGGCTGCACTACGTGATGGCGATCTGAGACCACACAGCTTTCACGAGGTGGAATACACAATTGCCCTCGTGTGTGGAAATTGTGTGGTCCATCTTTTGCACGTAGACAGCTTCTCTAAGAGGAAAGTCCTGGATAGAATTTTCCTTGCCCAACGGATGGAAGAGAACCTTAGCTGCATATTAATCCATTTTATATGCTAGAAATAAGGAAGGAAAGAGGGAGGAAGGTTCCTACTCAAAGGTGCTGATATTTTACTTCACCATTAGGGCAAGTCCAATGGTGGGTATCAAAATCAAATTTTGATATCTATTTGAAGGTATTAACATCTTCAATGGAAAAAAATGAAGGGTATCAAAATTTGATCTGGTACCAGTTGAAGTCTCAAATTTGAGACCACACCCAATACCCCTCATCTGAACATACGCGCGCGAGTACGGTGGTATTTTACCTTCCAAAAGTAGCATCAACATATCACATGGGTTTGTCTCTATGTATATCTTGACAAAGCTTAGGCTTTATTTAATCCCTATGAACTCTTATGAATTTGATCAAGGCGTTCTTGTGTTTCAACTAAGGTTTAGTGAATGCCGCTAATTAAGTTGTAACACTCTTTGTAACAGAAGCTATATGGTAATAAAAATAAATCCCATTGAAGAGAGGTTCAAATCCATTGTCACACTTGGTATATAATTGATGGTAGGTTGGATGTTTTACATCCTCTTGTTGAAACATGTCTAAACAATTGTGTTCACTACTTATTGCTTTGTGGTTGATGTATGCTTGAATGCTTACCTAGTTCTGATTTGATTGAATCCATATCATATCATCTACACCATCTGAGTTCACTAGAACCAGCATTGCAATCATAGTTTGGCTATGTAATTGTGTTGGACACACTTGGACATATATTGAGTTATATTTGATCTAACACGTGTTATACTTATCATTAATCACTTGATCATTGATATAACTTGATACATTGAGGATCAGAACAGTTACACTCTTTGTCATTGAGATAAACTTTGAAAAGGAAATTTTAAAGGGATAGTTTGGCTCAGAACCATTCACCCCTCTGAGTATCTAAGTGACCAAATAATATCCTAAATTTTGTATCAGAGCTGAAACATCCCGAACATAGACAAAAAGTTCAATAGCTATTATAAACCCCAAGATGGAATGTCTAGCATGAGACCACCTTATTTCAATGAAAATCACTATACACACCGGAAAGGAGCCATGAGATTTCACCATGAATCTATGGACACTGACTTATGGTATGTTATTGAGGATGGAACTCTCATCCTAATGAATACTATATAAGATTAATGAAGAAGTTTAATTTGTTGCTAAAACAAGGCAAGAATGGGAAGAGGCTTACAAAATGAAAGTCTCTATTAATGTTATATCTATGACTATTTTAATGAATGCTTTGAGCAATTAGGAGGCTAGATATGTCTCTCAATGCAATACTTCCAAAGATATTTGGTTGAAATTGAAGATGAAATATGTGGTTACAAACAAAGTAAAGGAAGCCAAGATTAACATCTTGATGCATTCTCATTAGGTATTTAAGATGACATCTACTGAGTCCATATATGAAATGGATTAAAGACTTAATGAGATCAATGATTCTCTTGAGTCCCTTGGTAAAGTGTTCACTGACCAAGAGAAAGTCTAGAAAGTAATGAAAAAGTCTTCCATCTGAATGGGTTCTTAAAGTCACTATTATCCAGGAAAGAAATGACTTGTCTGTCATTGAAACTGATGAAATTATTGGTTCGTTTTTGGTTTATGAACTAAAAATTAATGAAAGAAATTATGAATGACTGATTCTAGAAGGTATTGTTTTGTAGGTTGTTGTAAATGAGAGCATGAAGGCTTAGACCAGATCAAAAGCTCAACCCCTGAACAATGATGAAGAAATGAGCGAGGACTTATCACTGCTGGTAAAAAACTCCAAGAATTTTTCCAATAAAGCTCTCATTTTCAACAACAAGAGAAGAATGCAAATAGGAAGTTCTTGTAAAAGTTGAACTTCTGATAAGTGCTACAACTGTAACAAGTTTGGCCATTACATTGGTGAATGTGTTGACAATAAGGAGGATCACAATGGAAAGCATAAGAAGAAGGCACAACTGCTAAATCATCATGGAGTGACTCATCAAAGTTTAATGAAGATCATGATAAGCATGCCAAGATAAGTGTGAGACATAAATGTCTTGTCAACTCGGGTTAGCCCTTTTAGATCAAGCGAGGACGGCGGTCTAAGCAGTTGACCGGGTCATTTATGACTCGTTTAGCGCTAGCAGGCCTGGGATCTAGGGGCGTTATAGAATGGTATTCAGAGCCGACTATCATACGGAACTAAGTGCCACACCGTGAGGCGGTGGGGCCACCTCTAGAATCCTATGGTAGGTGGACGAACCGGACAAGTCCACCGAGACAAGTCTTGGCCGTCTCGACGAGGACGCCATCCTCTTATATAGGGGGGGGGGGGGAGAATGTAAAATTCCACATCAGTAAAGTAAAGTCATGCTCACCCCCATATAAGTGTGAGACATAAGGGTTTTCTGAGTTTGTAAGTGAACCCTAATATTTGATTCGATTCGGTGTATTCGGCCGAAAATATTCGATTCGGGCTTGATTCAGATCATCAAACGTCAAATCAAGCTTTAAAAATAGGTATTCGCCTCGAAACCAAACATGTTCGATAATATTCGGCTCGATTAGCGCTAATATATTATATTATATTCGGTTCAATATAATATAATAATATTCCCTAAAAATAAATTCTCTAAAAATATACTATTGTTGAATATAATAATATTCCCTAAAAATAATATTAAATTTCGATTAAGCGCTAATATGTTTGAATTCATTTTAACGTTTTAGACATGTAATGTAATATTTTGACTAATATTTTGAACATTATAAACATGTTATATTTTGATACGTTATATTTTGGGGCGTGTAATATTTTGAACTAGAATTTTTTATTTATTCGCTTTTACAAAAAAAATTATATATATATAAACATGTCCAGTAAGGCGAACATGTTCGAATTATTTGAACATTTCGAGTTTAATCGACCGAATAATTTCCCATTAAAAATTTTCGAGCCGAGCCGAACCCTAATATTTTAGGCTCGAAAATTTGAGCCGAAATGAACCCTATATTCGAATAATTTCGAGCCGATCAAATAATGACAGTTTGGTAGGTTTCGCTTTCGCTTCTGCGCTTACTTGTGTAACTCTAAGTTAGCACTTTTAAAAAGTGAGAGACGACGATCCTAAAGAATTGACCGGTCCATTTACGACTGCGTTAAAGCTAAGTGACAGAATGCTGGGGCGTTACATATACTGTTATCAATGCAGATAATGAGGTATATTCTTATTTATCCGATTCTAGATTTGAAGCATTATTTATATTGTCGAAAATGCTTTGTGGCTTTGAATGCGAAGCTATATAGTAAGAATGCCACACTTAAAGCTGAAAATGTTGAATTAAAAATTGAGAATGATAGTCTCAAAGTTCAGATGCCTGATAGGACAAAAATGATTGACACATTAACTAAAGTTGCTGCTGATTAAGAGTTTTTTATGCATGGTTTGCAAGCTGAGATTGATTCTCTGAAAGAGAAGTTAAGTGGTCGCTTGATCAACTTATTAATCATGCTCAAAATCAACTAGGCAAGAGAGGATTAGGATGTGTGAAACCTACTAACAGTGGGATGAAAATCAGAGAGACAACCTTTGTCTCTAGCGCTTCAAAGGAAACCATACACACCTAAGTTCTATCTAGATTCTAGAAGAGCCTTACAAACCACTTCAAGATAGGAATTCTCAAGATGCATCTACCTTACAGTCTAGATGATCCATCAGACCCTGAGATATTTTGAAGGCATACTCTCATTTTGTGCGTGAATCTCTCTGGTTTCGGAAACTTGTAAATGAAGTTTTAGTCTTCACGAACCTCCGATGCATAAGACTTACCATGAGTCGGATCCGCCATGAAAAAAGCTTCAGCTGCGACATAAACAAATAATCGAAGGAAAAACTAAAACAAAAGGGATTACTAGATTTGAGAAATAAAGATTGAGGAAATTTTTGTGGAATAATAAGCAAAAGAAATTGCCAATTCTGCTTTTCCTGGTATTACCGGTTTGTGCAAAGTTTCGCTTCATTTCGAAATTTGTCAACAATGGCGAATCAAGAAAATACCTCGCAACTCTTGAAGGCACAGTCTTGTGGTTAGTACATCTAGTCAATTTTACTTGCATCCTAGTGAAAATCCTTCAATACCTTTAGTTTCTCCTCCTCTTGATGCCTCGGAATTATCATTCTTGGGCCTGCCTAATGACAATGATGCTTGAAACCATTTTTTTATTGAGGTACGATCAAGAAACCAGATGATCATGTAATTCGTTACAACATAGATAATCAAATCATGATTCCCGATCCAAGATGTAATGTGATTAAATTGCTGAGATATGTGGTTAGATCATCGAATATTCCGATCTTAGCACAAACTTTTTTTACAAAATTGAAAGCTTGAAGCGTTTTAAGCTTTCTCATATGGCTCCTTGTGCCTCGTGAAGTTTGATGATAGATTTTGCAAGCCGATCATGTAATATGCCAATAGATTTTGTGATCCGACCATTTTGTAGAATGATCGAATATTCCGCGCACAAACTTTTCGCTAGTTTGAAGCAAGTTCTATGGCTATAAAGTTTGAAAGGCGTATTAAGGGGCATCCACAAGGATTATTGCGCTTTTGCTATCCTTCTACACAACAAATTATCGGTATCACAACATCGTATCATCGGCCCGCAAGTCAAGGCTATACTGTGAGCAAATACTAATAGCCGCATTTGCAAAAGAAATCGATGGAATATTAAGGTTACCATTCACGAGGAGGTTTTTGTTGGCATAATCGTACAATTCATAAATACCTCAAATTAAGTAAATGTGAATATGTTGAGTAGTATTTAACACTCCAAGAAAAAAAAGAACACAGATTAATACTACTCCGTTGTATAAAAAATGTCAATTTTTAAGAAAAAAAATTGTTCAACTAAAGTGTCATTTTAAAGAACCATACATCATTTAATATAATTTTGTTTTTCCGCAAACGTACCTAAATACTAATATTTATTAATTATATATTCATTTCATATTCCACAACAAGTATATTTATTATATTTTTGAAAAACAATAAGTATTTATTATAAGATTGGGTTATATACATATGAATTAGACAAATTTTTTTATGGAACGAAGGTATCATATAATTTACACGAGACACTATGTAGGTGAAAAGAGACATCCATCAAATGATAGAGATATGTATCCGAGTGACCCCAAGGGTTACACTCAATTACATCCTCCAAAAATATCGTTTCGCTTTTAGCTTCACATTTTTCAACACCTAAAAATAATTCACTCCAATAAGCAACTCTATACATTCCTTTAAAAATATTTTATCTTACAAAGTGATATTTGAATACCGCACATAACGGTAAAAAAAATAAAAAAAAAACGGTCAAGGTGGTTATGTCGATATCGTATAAAAAAGTTCAAAATAAAAAAATAAATATTTGACAGATTAATTTTTTTATAGAAAAAAATAGTATATATAATTTTTTTCAATGATGATATCACCGCTGTTGTTGTACTATCATGTTGTCAGATTGTTACTCGATACATAACGCATTATTATATAAATGATATTGATGTGTGAAATTAATTTATTGGGTAAAAGATAGATAAATGATCTTCTCGTTCACATTAGTAGAACCAGCCATATTTAGGGTGGCCTTAGTTTTATTTAGGATGAGAGTGTTGGGTTTGGAAATCATCATGAGGCAAAGATGGAGTTCTTTCATATATTAGTTTTCGAGGGGGATAAATCCCCGATTAGGGTCACTCTTACATTATAGAAAGAAACAATAATTATACAATTAGAAGACCAAGGCGGCTTGGTAGTAGTAGTAATAATTACTTATATATTGCATTGCACTTGGCACCAAATTACAGATATGCAAGATAGTACTGCTATAATAATTATACAAGATATAGAACAAATAAGCCACCAACTTTCATAAAACAATAATTGGCGGCTAACTGCAAACTAATTGTAACAATAAACTTAGAATTGATTAGATCTAAACATGCATAGGTAGGACAATTAGTAAACTCATCAATAAAAATTTCTATATATTAAACTGAAACTCGTTCTATTTACGGCATCAGTCGCCCTCTTCCTTCTTTCAATCCGGTCCATGAATTGAAAACAAAGCAAGCTATGTCCTGTTGTTTTGCCACTGCATCAAACAAATTGTGATTGTCCAATGATTCAAGAAATTGTACCAAACAGAAACAGTATTTTCCAAAGTAAAAATGAAAACCATACCAGAGAAGAAGCTCATTGGATGAAATCTGCTTCCATTTGAGCATTCGGGCCGAACCCCATCCCAACAATGCTATGAAGATCTTCCTCACAGAATGCAGGGAACTGAAACGATATCCAAAACAAAGCATTAGTTATAGAACATAAAAGCAGCAGCAAGAACAGTATTCAGAAATCAAATGCAGAATCAATCACCACCTGAGGAAGACAATCGATGAATTCATTTACTGAAGGTAACTGAAGTTCGTGGGATTGCGTTTTATGCATAGGTTCCACAGGGCTTTGTCTATCTGTATGCATCCGTGGATATTGCTTTGGCTGATGGCCATACAATCCTGGTACAGAGGAATCTACCGGGTAGAAAGATTGGGGTAAAGAACCATTTCGTTGCATGACCTAATAACAAAAAAAGATCACACAGTAAGTCTAAATGATCCAAGGTAAAAAAGAAAATTCTTGTTACAGAAGTCTCAGTACACCTGTTATAACAAGAATATAACATTTTACACCACTTTGTCATTTTTATTACATCCTTAATGACTAAGCACTAGAGACTCCCTGTTAAAGATTGAATATTTTGTGGGGTGCTTCTGTGTCTAGACAATATTTATTGCACCGAACTGTTAAACTGTTGGATGCGTGTCATTCGTATAAAAAGACAAAAACCAATTGCTTGATGAAAAAAAAGACACTCCATATAACAATAATTTCTTTATTGTGTAGGAAAAGTTTTCTTACATCCTTTGAAGAGAAATTATCCACGTTAACCTCCTGTCTGGGATCTACTGAAGCTAACTTCATGGAAAGAAACTGATCAAGACAAAATTTTGTTTTAATTACCAAGTCAATGGAAGTAAATTTTCAGTATTTGGTTTTATAAACAGAAAGTCTCATTTTCACCTCAACTTGGCATTGCAGTGACTGCACATAGTTTATAATCTCATCAAGCATAAGAGCTTTTCCTGTCACCTAACCACAATTCACAATGCACTAGTCTTAGAAAAGTATTGGGCATTAAAATTTCAGAAATTGGATCTGGAATATTATCTGAATATGAATAAACTTGATGATGATGCCAACCTTATTACATCCTGGTACGAGATCCTGGAGGAGCTTCATTCGTTCACCGATCTTCTCACGTCGTACCTAATCATCGAATGGGAACACGCAATTACGATCATAATGCGCAAAGGAATCGATAATTCAACTATTTATTTCTAGTGAATTCAGTGCAATGCTTACTCTTTCTGCTAGGCTATGGCTATCCGTGGCTTGCCCTCTTCTTGCTCGAACATGTATATAATCTTTTGGTGGCTCAGTAGGCTTTTGATTCATCTTAATATCGGGTTTATGTTCATCCAATGCTTCATTAACACCATTTTTGGCCTTCTCCTCCTCCTCATCCTCCTTGCTAATGCTTCCATTTTCACTCGGGCTAGTTTCTGTTGTTTTTGCTCTCTTTTCATAGTTAGCATCATCTGCTTCACCTACCTGAAACAAAACCCATGAAAAAAAATCCACTTTTTAGTGATGTTACACTGGTTGTGGTTTGTGGGGGGGTGACAGGGGAAAGTGGAGGTTGATATGAATACAAGTGAAGTTCATACCTTGTGAGAATCAACAGTAGGGGAAACATTTTCTTTAGCTTTGCTCTTAGGAATTGATTTTCTTTTTCTGGAGTGCATTTCACTTGGAACTTTGGACACGGTTTCCCCGCTTGGAACATGCTCAGAAACTGATGAAGACTCATTAGAATTCTGACCAATGGATGGCAACCGATCCAATTTCTTGATTTCAATCTGGGTTTGACAGGAATTTTTGTTGTCAATTGGAGATCCGCTTTGCTTCAAAGAAGGACTACTCCAAACTCTCGCCATCGCACTACTAGATCTATGCGTCGGTTCCACATCACTTAACAACGTGGAATGACTTGTTCTGGCAGCATTGAAACTACGGCTTCCAAAGCAGGAAAACTTGGCAGCCCTCTCTGCAAATTCCGGATCAGTAGAAAGTGCAGGCAAAGGATGATTCAGAACCAGTGAATTTGGTAAATTCCCTTTCACGAATTCATTCAAAATTGAGACTCCTTGCTGCTTTGCATTACAGCCATTAGTCTTCGCAATATGATGATTGGAGGAAGTCTGCGCAAATGGAGGTGGGTTCCTACCAGAATTGCGATTCGGTCCCAATTTTGCAATGAATTCTCGTATTCCGACAGAATCATTCAGAACAGATGATGTGGGCACAGCCGAGGAGGAAGACACGACCGGACCTAAAGTTGACTGAAATTGGGTGAAATGATCATTCTGCTTATCCCAATGGGAATTCAGCAAGCAAGATGGAGTAAATTGTGAAGTAGAATTCAGCTCTTGAGGTAATGAAAATGAATTCCATGGCTGCTGCATTCCAGGTTCCAACTGTTCTTGAGTTGGGATTCCAGCGTTCATGTAATACTCTTTTTCCATAGTAAATACTGATTAATTTGATATACAACTTTAGAAGATTAAGAAATAATTGTCTGCAGAAAAAGGGAAAGGGAGCAGGAATTGCAGAAAAGAAAATGAGGGGCTCGATGCAATTGGAATGTTCGGTGATGTGCAAAAAGCAGAAGGTAAAAGCATCAGTGAAGAGAGAGAGAGAGAGAGAGAGAGAGAGAGAGAGAGGGAAGGGGGGGAAGGGAAAAGAGAGGGTGTTGATGAAGTTATATAGCCGAAAAGGTTTGTTCCCCTTTTCCGCATTTAACAGTGATATGTTATTTTATAGCCAAACAATAATATTTGTTCGAGGCAATACCACGATATTAATGACACCACAATCAATCTATTTAAACATGATATTAAAAGAAAGTCAAAGGGTTGAAATTTCTTTCGCCATGTCTAAAATTGAGATTTGTATATACATTTATCTATCAAGAGATCGGATTTCACTCTGTTATCCTAAAAGTATATTGAATGTGATGTCAAAAAAAAAAAAAAAAAAATCAGAAATTCTTTTATCCCTAAACTATTTTATAATTATATATATCTTTTATATGACAATTTATGATTGAGTTTTTCCACTATGAGCATAAAAAAAAAAAAAAACACGGGACACCTTGGTTGGAGTTTCCCAACCAAGTATTATAAATAAGTACTATAATGGCACGCGCGCAGTAAGAATATGAAATGGGGATACATAAAAAAAAAAATTTACTGTTTGGTGACTACTAACGATGAAAAAAAAAAAAAAAACACGTGGAGTCTTCTTTGACATTTCCCAAATGTAATTAAATCGAATCTTCTTAAGACAACACATATAATAAGATTAAGAATAAATTAAAGTTTAATGTGTAGATTAAAAATACAATTGAGTCATAAAATGAAACAATTTAACTCAAACCTTCAAAACAACAAAAAAAAAAAAAAAAAAAACTTTTCTTTACGCCATAATGCAAAAGTGATCGAACACGTGGACACACTTTACAGTTTCCCAACTGCTTATTATAAATATGTATATATATCTTTTATATGCATTGATGATTGAGTTAGTTAGTTATCATACTTAATAGTAACTCCACGTAAAAAAAAAACCCCACTCACGTTAGCCTAATTGAAGTGATTGAACGTTTATTTTATTTTATTTTAAATAATATACAATTCATTTAGGTCTAATTCCTATTATTTTAACTAGAATATTCGCCACTGCATATTTATAATACAAACACTGAGCCGGTGAACCAACAGGTTTAACCGGCATGTAAACCAGTGGTTTACCAGTTCAACAGTGGTTCAGCATTTTCCCAACCTACAACTGGCTTGTGAACCGTTGGTTCATCAACCAGCGAACGGTTCATTTTTATTTTATTTTTACGGATTTCTTTTGCTTGCACGTAGAAAAAAATTACTAGTTTGCTCTTGTGAAAATTCGAACATAGGTCCAAGTAGGGAGGTAAAAGATTTGACCTGCTCACGAGAAGTTCGATGCTTGACTCTTGAAAAGTTCGTTCATATATGATTTAACTGAATAAGCATTGTAATTTTTTGCCCCTAAAAAAAGAATTGTATTTTTTTACGGTATACGAAAGCGCGTTGGGAAAGGTGACACAATACAAATTGGTAAGGATATGTGGTTGCCATGCCTCCCCTCTTTCCGTGCTCATCCGCTATCCGAGGAATTCTCTCAAGAATTAGTTAGTACTCTTATAAATCAAGTAACCAGGAAGTGGCAGGTTGATTTGGTAAGGGCAAATTTTAACCCTTATGAAGAGGAGAAAATTCTGAGCATTCCTTTATCCCTTAGTAGATCTCAAGACAAGCTTTTGTGGCATTTTTCTAGCAGCGGTATCTATTCCGTGAAAACTGGTTACCACTTGGCTAAGGAGCTCAAGTCCTTTTCATCTAGGAGCGGTAATGCGTTATGCATCATCATCTTCTAGATTCAATATATGAAACCGTATCTAGACAATTAAAAGTCAAGCTAAGAATTAGTAATTTTATATTTGGAAAAGTTTGAACAACGCTCTACCTACACTCGTTGGCATACGCAGTATGGGGGTTGGGAATGGAGTATGCCAAGTGTGTAACAGACGCGAGGAAACTACTTGGCATTGCCTTTTCAAATGTGATATTCCTACCGTTGTATGAAAAGAATACCAACCAAGGAACATCTTATGTAACATGCAGGTCCGCTCATTTTTCCGAGTTCTTTGCGAATTTGACTGACACCAGAAGTGAGGTAGAAATTTTCTGAGTAATTTGCATTATGTGGAATATCTAGAAAGCAAGACGCTCTTCTATAATGGAAAAGAATACACGGATGTTTATCGCATTCTAAACTCCACCATCGTGGAGGCTGATGTACATCGCAAGGCTTTAAAGACTTTTCACACCCCGAAAGAGCTTGTCTTGCTACCATCCGTTTGGTCATCCTGGACCAAGGTTGTGTGAAATTCATTGTTGATGCAGCATCGGAAGTAGAGAGGCAGCATTTGTCGGTATCTTGAGAAATTCTGAATGAATGATTATTAATTTTTTTCATTAAAGCGTGATGGAGCATATGACATGATTACGTGGGAAGCCCTCTTAATATACCACGCTATATTATATGTGATCTCATGTTTTTTTAATGTGATTTTTGAAGGCAACTCTCTCTCTATTTATCAGCGGCTTCTCTCACTTGCTGAAGATCTCTCACTAGTCGGAATTATAATCGAAGACCATAGAGTCTGATCGCGTGCAAATCATTTACTAGCAATAGAGTTAGGTCTATCGTAGTAGAGTACTGGCGAGTCAAGGTCAAATCCCACAGAGACTCGTAAGGACTCAAATTAATCGAGATTGAATTGTCACGATAACAGTCTACGACCAACTATATTATAAGAAGAAGTAAAGTGGTGCCAATAACAAATAGGATTATGCAAATTCAAACAGAGCAAACAAGAGTTTCTAAGGTATTAGTCTAATTATGAGTTTTTGCTATTCCCCCCATAACATGCATTAATCATCCCCGTTGGTAAATTATAATTCATTGACAGCTACAGGTGCAAACTCCTAACCCTATCTACTTCCATTGTAAGGACTGCAGACAATCTATATGCAACTACCCTCCTTCGTTGGTTGTATTAGTTCATAGGCAATAAGTTTTAGAGTTGCCGGCTCAAGACCAAAAACCTCCCTAGGCAGCTATCGACTTTGACTAGCACGTTCCTAAGGATCCATCAAGACAATGTCCTAATTAACACTTCACCTTGCAAGTTCTTCATGCTAATTTACGATGACATGCAAATAGTTGATCAAAGCATCGACATGTAAATTAAATCATCGATCAATGTAAATTGGCGCCGATTATCATGAACTAGTAATTTACTAGGTATTCAGATCTAGCGATATAGACCGTCGCAGATCTGAAGAACGCAATCATTATTTCATGATTTCTTCATCATCTAATCAGATCTATATATACATGGGGTAAAATAAACTAACTACTACATAATTAAACTAAATAAACAATTAAAACATACTAGTCAAATAGAACAACGACAGATCTATATCTTGGAAAATACAAAAAATCATACCCTCGAAGATGAGTGTAAATCTCCCTCGGATCTCTTCCTAGGCGGCGAATCCATCGTCTCCTCGACCAGAACTCATAAAATAAATAAAATAAAGAACTAAGAACTTTTATTGCATAATTCATGTAAGTTTTGAGGTACAATTGGTCAATCTATTGGACACACTATTGGACACACTCAATTCTGAGGGCGATGCCTCTTATTTATAGCTAAATAAACCGACTTAGAAACACCTAGAACTACCCCTCGTCCAAGAAAACGCGTTTCGGAAGGTTCTGGACTCTCGATAAGTCGGCGGTACCTCCCGATTAATCAAGGGTATTTTTGTCCTTTTCTTTCTGCCGACTTAGCTTGGAAGGTTCTTGAATACCCCAGGCCCAATCCTTTCGTTCAGTCCGCTCCAGAATTGTCCACAATGCTTAACCCAATCTTTCGTATTCTGAAAATACTCAAATAAAGCACGACATAATATCGAATACGGGAAAATAAACGTAAATGCAGAATACTCGACTCACGAACCCGACATATGATATTTAGCTCGAATGGTTCATAATTATAGGTTGAAACAACTATTTTTAACTCGTAATGGATAGAATGTTGATGCCATGGGATAGACTATTTTAAGCGTCATTAGAGTCATATTATCTTGTTTCTCTTTTTCTCTTTTCCTTTGTTAAAAGAAAATGACATGTTCCTGCACGTTTTTTAGCCAACGAATGCCTCAAGTTAAGTGGGTGTGTAGTATGAGACTCTTCCCCTCCCTCACATGTCTCTTTGCCTTGTACCCCTTGACATTGCTTAAATAAAAAGTTCAATCTCCACCTAGAAAAAACCAATTTAAATTATAATCACTTATAATCGTCATCAAATATTATAATTAATTTAAATAAACATCAAAATTATTTTTCCATCATTTGTAATCATCTTTAAACATCACAACAAACTTAATTCAACATTAAATTTGACGTTAAATCCCTTATAACATTCATTAAACACTATAATATAACTAATTAAATAACAATTACTTATAATCATCATTAAACACTATAATAAACATCAATTTGATGTTCGTACATCAAATTTGACATTCACTCATTTATAATCATCATTAAAAACTATAAAAAACTAAAATTAATGTCAATTTAATTTTCCGTCACTTGTAAGTATCATTACAAATACACTAAATGTAAATAAACATCAAATTTATTTTTATTCACTCATAATCATCATCAATTACTTTAAATGACTTAAACAAACATCAAATTGTTATGTATAAATCAAATTCAATGTCGAATCACTTACCTTCATCATTAAACACTATTATAAACTTAAATATATATCATCTTGATGTTCAACCATTTTATGTTAATCACTTAATTAATTTAAATTTATGAGTTATATTTGATTATACATTGTACTTTAAAACTATGATGGATTTGATTCTTTTATGTATATAGTACATACATATATACTGATTATACAAATAAATGATACGTAGACAACCTAATTATGAAATTCCTCAACTTTGAAATATGGCTCAAGCATTATAAAATTAATTAATTAATTAATTATTATTATATATTATTATTATTATTACAATACAAGTGTAAAAGATATTTATCAAGATCATATTAATTATTAGTATTACAATAAGAATGCAGCCAAATTACTTATTGTAATGCTTATAATATATGATAAATGTATATATATAAAACTCTATATATAAACATAAGTTGAATGATTTATATTGTGAAATTACAAATAAATAAAACTTGTTTTGGTGTTTGCAGAAAAATGGATATTTGTTGACCCATGGCCTGAACCATGATAGAACATGAAACATGACTAACCGTGTGCGAACCTTCGAACCATAAATTGGTTGTTCATAATTAGTTGTTTCTGAATCGTGGTCAAGTTTAGAATGAGTCTTTAAGCAAATAAAACATGATATTCTCAGTTATATCAGGGTAGCAATAACGGTGTATCAAGGTGGATATCTGGTTGATTTTAGGTGATTTCTCCGGTGAGAGGTGGTGGTTATTATGAGATGGATGAATATATGAAGGGCGGACACAATGCTTATGGGTGCGAGCACGTTAGTTGACAAATCGACAAAGTCTAGTCTGCTTGTATTAATTTTCAGATGATTTATGTGTTACAGGGGTGCCACTGCGTATAGGCGGATTTCTAATGACGATTAGGCTAATTGTGTCAAGACATAATTAACTATGACATGGCATAATTAAGTACATTCAAGAGAATAAGTAAACAAAGGCGTCGGACACATAGGCTCGATGGTCGCGATGCTACCCTCTTGATCACATGGTGGTCTTGCCCTTGCTAATGTCAAGGGTGAATCTTGTTCTCCGTGTACAACGGGCACATGTTGAGGATGGTCGGAATCGGCCCCTAGCTAAGGAGGCGCCTGTGGGCAACCCGGACAGACGGTTAGCGGCCTGATCTTGCATATATGCATGCGGATTGAAGGCGATTGTAATTGATTGTAGACGTGGGACCTCTGATCGGGTCGATTGGTAGATCTGGTGAGACCGCTTGCGGGTTTGGTATATCAATAGCCCCTTACTCCGTGCCTTGCCTGTTTGCAAAATAAGGGAGGCGGGGAGTAGAGTTGTTGGCGACCTGACATACCGCGGCTTGGTAATCTCCGTTAGTGAACATAGATGCTGATCCAGGGTGATCTGACTTAGATCAACGACTATAGCGCAAGCGACTTGACGGAATATGCTGTGCTATGGAGCAGACATGCTTTGGCACCACGCTATTAAGCAGACGGGTCTGGAAACTTTTATGGCATAAAGCGACTCATTGCAAAAATGCTGCGCTATGAAGCGGCTTTGGCACTGCGGTGTTAAGTGGACGGGTTTATTGTAGCTGTTGGCTACGTTAGTCGCGGGAGTTATTCAAGGCATAACCTCGATTTCTTAACTGACAAGACGGTTGGCGTGACCAACGACGTCTGTTGATTGGCGGGAAACACTTCGATAACCGTGTGATAGTTATTGCGTTTGAAATTCAAAATTAGGGACGTGACGTTTCGGATCCCGCTCTTCCTATATAAAGAGGAAACCCCCAACACTTAATCACTTTTAGCATTTTTGATTTCCTCTTAGCAAAAATCTCCAGTGAGATTTGAAGATTCCGGCCGATTTAAGTAGATTCCGGCATACTTGCTGCAGTTTCCGGCGTGTTCTTGAATTTTCTAACCGATATTCAAGCGTTCTACCCAGAGTTTTCTAGATTTCCAGGTAAAGTTACGATCTTTCTTTAGTTTTCCACCTTTGCTGATCCATATGTGCTATTGAGCATAGAGTGGGTGTCCAAATCGCATCAATTATAAAATTCTGGACCTGTTTTAGTATTTCTTCCTCTATTTCATTCTAAATCGTATTGTTTCTCATGTTATGTTTTGAGTTGTTGCACCCTTTGTGAAATACCTGTATCTGCTCTAAAATTTGACTATTAATCTAGAACTCCGGGTTGTTAATTTCATTTTCCGGAGATTAGGATTGCACTTTGTCCCTTCAGTTATCTTTGTATGAATTTTAGTTTTAGACTTCATTTTGGGGGGAGGGGAAACGGAGGGGCGAGGTGTCGAGATTGGCGGGTGCGCCTATCTTGGCCCGACTTTCGAGTCTAGGTGATTAACTGTCCACCTCGCCCTTTTGCTTTTTCAGGATGTCATCTGAACAAACTACTAGTGAGAGGGATAACCTTGAAGGCCATAAAGTACGGGCCCGATGAAATATATGCCGGCAGATACTAAGATGATGTGGACGAAAAACGTGGATGAGCGGTCAGAAGCGGTGGAGGTTGTTGAGCAGACCGAAAGTGAACAAATCAAAGTCGGGGGAGCTGAACTTGACGAGCAGGCGGAGGCATGCCTTAGTTGAAACGCTGCTCGGTCATGGCGGAAGAAGCAGGAGAAGAAACTGCGGCCCCCTAAGCAGTATACGGTTGAGGGGCGCGCAGATCTTCGAGTGCCAGAAAACCTTTGGCAATGAGGTTGAGAAGCAATGGAAAAGTTCTAGCTGGTCGACGATAATACCTCTGCCTTGGCCGCTTATGTCTTTCCCCGGACTACCGCTTTATGGCTTTCAAGAAGAACAAGGCGAAAGAAGCGGTTTTGCAGCCGGTCCCCACTAGACTTTGTGTTCTTGCATTATGACCACTTTGTGGCCGGATTCCGACCACCATTTTATCCATTCCTCATGAATTTCATGACCGTTACTAAAACCTTACACGGTGATCTCACCCTCGGGCTGGCGAGAGTGTTACTAGCCTTCATCATAGTGTGCCGGCTGTTGGGCCATGAGCCTACCTTGGGGGTATTCAATTTTGTTTTCGGATTATCCAGGTTAAACACCGACGGGCAGCTCGGACCGCAAAGGCGCATCATCTCTTTTTTTACCTTCCAGACAAGGTCAATGCCTGGAATACCCATTGTATGAAGATTAAGTCAAGGACTGGCTGGCCTTTTCTGAATATTGAGTCAGGCTCGACGGACTAAGAGTAGCCCTTGTTGATGTTGTTCCTCTTCCTTCTGATCCAGACTGGTATGGGGAGTGTCATCACGAGATATGTTTTCTTTCTCAGTGTACGGCGTGTGGGGACAACCCTGAGAAACACGCGGAGCTTGGTAACCTCTTTTCTTTGCATATGCTTGGATTTATTTTGCCTATCTTATTTCTGTAGCCGCATACCGTGTTTTCAAATATTGTTCGCGTTTTAACGTGTTTGGTTATTTGTAGATATGGTGAACGTGAGCCGTCTCCGCAATCAAATCGTCGATAAGAGGACGGAAGGTGAAATCGAGAGGGTGAACCTGCTCGCCGTGACCGGGGAACATGAGCTGCCCAATATATTTGTTCCTATTGCTACACCGGCTACGCCCTTGAACCTTTGGGGAAAAAAATAAAGTTGCAGAGCCCGCTCCCGTGAGACAAACAATCTGCGGGCGCGAAACCTGATGCTCCGTCAAAGAAACTAGTGTTCGAAAAATGGCCTATAGTGATAGACAGTCCAGAGAGGGACAATGCCGCAAAAGGTCCAAGATTTTTGCGGATACGGCTAAACAGGCCCGGGAACGGCCAACTGTTTAGAAGTCTATTCCTTCGGTCATGAAATGACTTCAGGCCAGTTCCTCATCCCACCCATCACAAATCGGGCGGCTGGTTGTTTCTAGAGTTTAAGAGGCCAAAGACAAAGAAGGAAGCGGTCATCTTGGCCGATGCAATTGCTAAAGTTCCTCAGCTGAGGCATCTGCAATTAGATGGTCCTTTGCCATGTAGATTGGAAGGGGTATTGGTGCCCGTTAAGTAATTACGGATCGGACTCACCCCAAGACCGGCCTACTAAAAAGGTGTGAAGACCAAGCGGGACTGATGGGCATGATCACTGCACTGGTAAATTGTCCTCTCCCTAAATTTGTGTTTTATATTGTCAATATGCATTTGATTTTGACATGTTTCCTCTTTCGCAGTTGAATACCTCAGTGGCCCAAAGAGACCACATGGATGCCGAGGTTGACCAAGAGTTAGTGTTGGAAATATTATTTATGTTTTGATGATGATTCGTCACGAAATTTGACAAATCACTTACAACCCATGATGATGAAGTCGTAACTAACTGTTATAGTGCATAATAAAAGAAGAAGCAAGAAATGGTCTAGAGACAAATGTATAAGTTCTATCTAGAGTCTGAACTTTGTATAGGTTGTTTCAGACAAGCATTGTAATAGAATAGGAACCAGGAAAACAGCTGAGTCACAACAAGAAAACTGAGTTATAACAAGAAAACTGAATATGCACTTGAAAAACTGAGGGTTCAAACTCAGTTATGATAAAATTGAAGAAGATAAGTTCGCTGAGGGACACAGACTCAGTTGGCTTATCTAGAAGACTGAAGAACTGAGGGACACAGACTCAGTTGTTGAAGATTGAAGAACTGAGGTGGCAAACTCGGTTAGAAGTCGATTAAGTCGTGACTATAAATCGTGATTCGAGCAAGTCTGTGGTGACACAAATCTGAGTTATAGATCATGTAAAATCGAATAATCTTAAGGACAAAGATTATCGCCTACCGAAAAGAAGAAATCGAATGGTGTAATCTGACTTAGTCAATTAAAGTCAGATATTAAGTAAACAAGGTACTCAGTTTTGAAGAAGAGTAGAAAACTGAGTTAAGGCCTTGATTGAATTTAAAGTATCAATACGACAAAAGATCATACATATGAACGTTGGCTAAATGACAAGTGTAACGGCTACAAGAGCTAGTAACCGTCACATCACGCCTATAAATACACAAGAAAATCACTCAAGAAGAAGTGAGAGGAGGATCAGAAAAAGAGCTTTACAAGCATATATTCAAGATCCAAATCCAGATCCATAAAATCAGATATATCTAGAAAAAGGGGAAGCCAACGAAATTGCCTTGAAAACTTCAAAGAAAGATTCAGTAACCCATCAAGGGGGAATGAAAGCATCTTGGAGCTACAGAATTAGATCCAGAAGAATCAAACAACTCACTGAATTAATCCTAGATTAATTCTAAACCTAACCTTTGTGAAAAAGGGTTGGCTGTGCATAGTTTGAGAAAAGCAATTCTACCTTTTCTCATACGGTGTTGCTCTGACATTTTAGTGCGATCTGGTGCAATTTGGATGTATGTGAGTGGTTAGGGTCAGAAAGCGAGCCGAACCCTACCGAACATGTGCAGGGTTTGAGTTCGCTCGAAGGTTCGAACTGGGTTCGGCTCGGCTCGAATCGATCGAACCTTAGTTTAGCAAGTTCGGCTCGGGTTGAAAGTTCGAACATGCTCGAACCGTTCAACATGTTGAACGGTTCAACATGTTCGAACCTTATATATATAGTTTTTTTTTAAATATACAATAGTTCGAGCGAACGTGTTCGATCTGGTTCGGCTCGATAGACGAATATCAAATACCTAACGTTCGCTCGACGTTGAAGGTTCGAATCGAACTCGAATCGAGCTTTTTCGAGCGAATACAAATAATCGAATCGAATCTTGACGCGTCATTTACAGATGAGTGGTGAGTCGTGAAAGAGCAATTCCACCTCCGAAGATCGGTGTGCAAAATGAAGGAGCAATATCACCTTTCTTCATTTTGTGTCAGCATAAGAAACTACGGTGTCGTGAAGGATCGTCATAGTGCTAGGATTTTGTAACGGTTATCTCATTATTCTAATGATACCTCCTACGCCACGGAGAGAAGGGGAGACGTGCGGGATTACACCACCCGGAACTTCCATAAACAAATTATGTGTTGATTTACTTTATGCATCCGTGTTGCATTATCTCTCAAAGAAACACCGGACAATCGAAGTCAAAGACAAACCGATACATAGAAGGTCTAGTTTTCTATTTACACATCTATTGCACTAAAGGCTAGTTTTATCCATTGCCGATTAATGAGACTAAATATAAGTCAAGAATAACTTATATTCAATTGAGCTAATCGAACTCCGCATGAAGTTAAAGGGGACAGAACAAAATCGAAGATCGATCTAAGTTTCAGAGAAACTCAGTTCCTGGGACTTTTCCAGCTCAGGATTAGTTATTGGTGACAAGTTTATTCACCCCCCCTCTAAACTTGTGTTAGCCTTTCCAAGGGACCAACAATTGGTATCGGAGCAATTCTTTCATTTGAAAGAAGATCCAAGAATACCTTTTTAAACTAGTTGTTGAAGACCCCTCACTGTATCAGTTCACTTAGTTTCAATGTCTACATCTAGAGCTAGAAGTTGGCTTATTCACCCCCTGACTAATTGCTTGCAAAATATATCTGATTTTCAGGATCAAATGATCGAAAGGTTCAGTACGACAGATTTATATACAAATTCAGAACCTCAACTCAGTGATGATGTGGATACAAACTTCAATATTCATATTAACAAATCCAGAGGAGTTCCATCACTAAGAGACCTCTCAAAAGAAGAAGAAAAGGAGTTAAAAGTGGTTGTTGATATTGAAGATTCATCACAGCAACAAAAGAGTGTACATTCGAATCCTAAAACTGCATCAAATCATCAAGGAAAGGTACATTCTTCAAATTAGTTATCATTTGCTGAACTCAGTTTGAAAAACTCCGATCTTGTCAAGTTAACTGAAAAACTTACGTTGGAACTAAAATTAAAAGACAGAGAACTTGACAAAGCAAAAGATTGGAATGAGTTTCTTGAAACTGAGGTGTCAAATCTAGCTGAAAGATTAATGTCCAGTAAATTTGACAAAAGCAATGATAATCCCACACCCCTACCCAGTCTTGAGACTTCAAAAAGTATAAACTCTAGAAATCAAGATACTGGAAGATCTAGTGGATTACATAATGTTAAATCTAAAAGAATCCTTGTGAAATCAACTAAGATTGAGCGTAATGGTTTATCCAGAAAAGAGTTGAGAAGGTTTAATTCTCTCAACAAAGAAACTCAAGTAATATTTCAAGAACTAACTCAACCGACCCAAAAAGGTATGGGTACCAAAGAAAACTTAAACTGCTTTTGCAGAAAAGTCGATTCACTTTGCAAAATCCTCAAAAACTGATGTATATTTGAAACCGAGAAGGCAAAGGCCGATGAAGGACAAATTGGTCAAAAGAAGTAAAACTTTCCAAATACCATCCGACGTTTGACCGACATGGCAAATCACTCAAAGCCACGTGTCAACTGGGAGAAAAAGTAGATGTACATCCCTACATAATCTCATTGATTGTGACACGACTCTCATTTTGAAAACGATTGCAAAATCTTGACAAAATCCTGCCCACCCAAATCAAGCATTCTTAACTCAAAAAATCAATGGAGCGATACAACATTGACGATGGAATCACCACTAGCTTGGAAAATTTCTGTCAAAAATTCTCTAACTCCACTCTTTCAATCCAAATTACAAAGAAGATCAAAAAGATTCGAGGATTGGAAAATTTGAGTGATACAAAGGTCACTACTTTGTGTCCAGATGGCATCAGAGATTTCTACAGAAATGCCGAAATCATCAACAATGGAAAAAGCTTCAAAACGACTGTTCAAGATAAAAGCTTCACCGTTGATGAACAGTTGCTTTCCCTGGTGTTCCGTTTAGATATAATTGGAGGCTCTTCATCTTTCACATTCGGAAATGAAGAAAAGAGCAAACTTTGGAATGTCACTGCAATCAACAAGAAGGAGAAGAACTTCATTGGCTCCATCTATCAACTAAAGAAAGAATTCGCACTTTTGACAATACTTCTTACCGTAAACGTTATTGGTCACGTTCAAATATCTACACTCTCTCAACCGATAAAATGAAGATGATTTATGCTATTTGGTTTGAGAAAAGATCGATTGGAATAAATTTGTTCTCAATCAATTGATAAAGCAAATTTCGATTTAGAAGGAAAGAGTCAAAGAAAGAAAAGATATTGGAGAATCATTTTCACTGAAAAAGGGATTTCCTTATCTAGTGCAAAGGATACTAGATCATTTCTCCATATCAAAAGTCACAGAAACCAAAGCAAAACTCAAATCGCGCCCACCGAGACAAAGAAAAGAAAAATCATTGAAGAAAAATGGAATGAAGTTTGATTCAAGTTCAAGTGGAACTGTGAATATAGACGAAAGAACCCTGAGAAGGCAGAAGAGGTTGTGGAACAAGCTTCAGTCAAAGGGAACTGGAACTAAGAATGTGATCCAGATTGAGGATGATACTGAAGAGAGTGAACCGAATGAAGATGAGGAAAGCGAAATCAAAAGAGATTGAAGAATCAAGAAACTGAATCGATGAAGAATTGAAGGAAGTGAATTTCCCACTACCATGTATGGGGAATACATCAAGAGAAAAGAGAAGCCGTGGAAGATGCTCGTCACAAATTTGAGTATGAAAAGGAACCGATAGCTTCATGATGTTCATTTTTACTATCTCGAGGCCATCACCTCATCCCAAGCTCACGAGGCACCCACATGCAAATCGAAATTGAAGAACCTCTCGCTCAAGAAACCAAGCTAAAAACTGAAAATTTGAAGGATTTCATTGAATGTTTAATACAGAATCTATAGAGAAACTGCTCAACCTCGCGTGAATTAATTGGAAGAATACATTATTCAGGTTTGAACAAATACTCAAACATCATCACCCTACGTAAGTTATTTGAAGATTGCTTTCGCTTATCTTCAAACAAGGGGGAAGATGAAGTTGTAGGTGATGAAGTTGTAAGAGAGGATGCAGCTAAAGCTGAAGAAGCTTATGCCAGACAACTGATGGAAGATCGAGACAGACAAGTAGATGCTGATCTACTAACTACTCAAGTTGATGAATAAGCAGTTGATAGTCTTTTTGAAGAGCTGATTGCAGAAGGAGACTTTAAAGAAACAAGAACTGAGGATGATGAGGAAGCCGCAGTTAAAGCAGTGTTGAGTATCAGAAAGAAGCTTGTAATATGTGTCAAATCTCTTGAGAAGCTGGCAGATAAGAAGACACAAACAAAGGGGGAAACTGAAAAGAAATCAGAAAGTAAAGAGGAAAAAGAAAAACTTAATCTCATTTCAAAAGAAGAAGAGAAATTGATGGAAGAAGAACTCAAAGAAATTCTGATCAAGTTCAAAAACCAAGAGAATGAAGAAGGAAACAGACTGCTGAATGAATATCTGGAAATCAAGCCGAGAGATGGTGAATCAGTTGAAGAAGGAAAAGAAAGAAGACTTCTGGAAACGAAGAGGAGCATCCTTTTTGGAGAAAAGTTAATGGCACTGGAAAATGAAAAGATGTAATCTAATTCAGTTTTTAACTCAGTCTGTTCTATTTTAAATCTTGTGATAAACTTGGCTGTTCTATTTTGCTATCTTAAGATGTTTTGTTATGATTTCTTGCACTATTCTTTCATTATTGCTTTTAGGGAGGGTTATGATACATCATCAAAAAGGGGGAAATTGTTGGAAATATTATTTATGTTTTGATGATGATTCGTCACGAAATTTGACAAATCACTTACAACCCATGATGATGAAGTCGTAACTAACTGTTATAGTGCATAATAAAAGAAGAAGCAAGAAATGGTCTAGAGACAAATGTATAAGTTCTATCTAGAGTCCGAACTTTGTATAGGTTGTTTCGCATAAGCATTGTAATAGAATAGAACCAGTGCAAACAAATTGAGTCACAACAAGAAAAACTGAGTTATAACAAGAAAAACTCGAATATGCACTTGAAAAAGTTCGAGGGTTCAAACTCGGGCTTATGATAAAACTCAAGAAGATAAGTTTGCTTATGAGGACAAGAATCAGGATCAAGAACTGGGACTGGCTTATCTAGAAGACCAAGAACCGAGGGACACGCACTCGATTGTTGAAGATTGAAGAACTGAGGTGGCAAACTCGCTTAGAAGTCGATTAAGTCGTGACTATAAATTAGATTCGTGCAAGTCTGTGGTGACTCAACTGAGTTATAGATCATGTAAAACCGAATAATCTTAAGGACAAAGATTATCACCACCGAAAAGAAGAAACTGAATGGTGTACTCGACTTAGTCAATTAAAGTCGATATTAAGTAAACAAGGTACTCGCTTTTGAGAAGAGTAGAAAAGCGAGTTAAGGCCTTGATTGAATTTAAACTATCAATACGACAAAAGATCGCATATATGAACGTTGGCTAAATGACAAGTGTAACGGCTACAAGAGCTAGTAACCGCATATATTCAAGATCATCACCCCTATAAATACACAAGAAAATCACTCAAGAAATCAACACCAAGAATTAATCCTAGAGAGAGGATCGAGAAAAGAAACCTTTTCATACGAGCTTTACAAGCATATATTCAAGATCCAAATATAGATCCATAAAATCGAAGGATATATGATCTAGAAAAAGGGAAGCACCGCGACCCTTAGCGGAATTGCCTTGAAAACTTCGGTCCGCCGTAACCTTGAGATTCACTCAAACAACGGTGTTTGAATCCACCAAACACCAACCACCAAAGCTATCAAGTCTCTCGATGATTACAATGACTTTAATGCCTTTATATAGGCTATGAACTAATTGCATCTTGGACAAAATAACTATAAATAAAAACTAAAATACTATCTAACCAATGTGATAATCAAAGTTATCCGAAAAGACTCCAAATAAATTTGACAAGTCAAACTGCACATCATTCCTCCCGGCTCCAAAAGGATTCGCCCTCGAATCAAAAGGATGTCGTAAAATGCACCATCAAGGACAAACAGTCGAATCAACAACGCAACATCAACGATTAATCGGCTTCAAAGAACTAAAACCTCGAGATTAAGTGCTCAATGCAAATTATTTTCTCTCGAGCAAAGAACATAATCCTAAAAGGATCAATGAAAGTGTGCTTCGTTTTCCATCAATGTCAATCGACAAAAACATCCATAGGCAATATATTGGTTGGATTGTATATCGATAAAAGGATGATCTTCATGAACCTCGCAACGAAGACGAAATAGAACTTGAGAACAAGTGGTTGGTGAAGTCAACCATCTACGCCTCATCTCGCTTTCGATTTTCTCCACCACTAATGTGATATCCTCGGTCCGCACCACAACATCACACTCCATTTCATTCTTTAGCTCCACCACACCTCCACTCTCGCCGCTTTTCACCTGGCTCAATATTTTCTCGCCTCCACCAATTTCATGATTGTTTCATACACATCACTGCGGGCACCACATCAAATGATACAATATCTTTATAACGTCCAATGGATATTGGAATCCGTGCATACCGTGTAACTTTAACTCGATGACTTCCCTCAACAATGTAGTAATGATGATGAAGTCTTTCCGTCCGCAAATTTAACTCCTCAACCACATCTTTACCAATTAAATTTTCTTCTTCATCGTGATCAATACACAACTCATATTCATAATCACCAATAAAACATGATGTGTAAAACAAGTTGTTACCTTGACCAACACGGTTACCTCTACCACCACGATCACCTCTACCACTGCGGTTATCTCTACCACCACGGTTAAATTGCTCAGTTACTCCCTTTAACATATTCTTCATCTTATTCATCATATCATCAAAACGTTGTTCTATTACCAAATTTTGATTCATCATATCTTCAATATTCCGAAAATAGAAATCCATAGGACTCTCCTTTGACATTACTCAAGATCGAAATTCACCAATAAATAGCACACGGCAATTATCCAGAATGTCCAAACAAGAATATATCCGGCAAGGATTTTTTTTTTTTTGGAATGATCGAACAAAGTTTTTTTTTTTTTTTTTTTCATAAAATAAATCAGAATAAAAAAAATGCCAAGCAGGGAAAACAATCAAGATGCGCAATTGCAGGAAGATCTTTTTTTTTTTTTTTAAACTTAACAATCCACCAATCGGATTGGGAGACCGGACAGGAAGCCTCAATCAATATTAACAAGCAGCAATGAAGGACCGACTTGGGTGAATGAGATTTGTTTTTTTTTTTTTTTCTTGACTATACGAATTAGAAAAAGAAAAAGAGGTAAAAGCAAAAGACAACAATAGGAAAAAGCAAAGAACAGCAATAGGAACGAGAATTGCTGGAAATAATTAAATTTTTTTTTTTGGTTTTCTGGAAAATTTGAACAAGAACAGGAATGAAAAAGAAATAAAAGGGGATATTTGGATACCGTCAGTGTCTATCTCTGATACCAACTGATGTGATCCGTGATCGAATCAGATCTGAAAGTGCCGAAGGACCGACTGAAGGTACCAATAAAACGAGCACCGCGACCCTTAGCTAACCCGTAACTAAGAACCTTGGTATGACCTCAACCCTTAGATAACGTGTATCTAAGAACCTTGGTATACGAACGCCACAAGGTCTGCTCAGAACCTTGATAAGTTCCGTTTGGAATCCACCAAACAACGGTGTTGGAATCCACCAAACACCAACGTGAGAAAACTCACCAAAGCTTAGAAGCTTCAAATAAAATATATATATCAAAATTTGTCTCTGATGATTACAATGACTCTTAATGCCTTTATATAGGCTACAGACTCCAAGACTAATTGCTAATCTAGCAATGTGGGATAAAATAACTATAAATAAAAACAAAAACAAAAATAAAATACTATCTAACCAATGTGGGATAATAAAAGTTAACTAAAAATAAATAAAAGACTCCAAATAAATTTGACAAGTTTCTTCTCGATGGGAATCACATCAAGGACTGTCATAATGCTAGGATTTTGTAACGGTTATCTCATTATTCTAGTGATACCTCTTACGCCACAGGAGAAGGGGAGACGTACGGGATTACACCACCCAGAACTTCCATAAACAAATCATGTGTTGATTTACTTTATGCATCCGTGTTTGTTTTATTTATTGCATTATCTCTCAGCAAACACCAGACACTGAGTCAGCACAAAACTGATACATAGAAGGTCTAGTTTTCTATTTACACATCTATTGCACTAAAGGCTAGTTTTATCCGCTGCCAGTTAACGAGACTAAATATAAGTCAGTAATAACTTATATTCAGTTGAGCTAACTGAACTCCGCACAAGTTAAAGGGGCAGGAACAAAACTGAAGATCAGTCTAAGTTTCAGAGAAACTCAGTTCCTGGGACTTTTCCAGCTTAGGATTAGTTTTTGGTGACAAGTTTATTCACCCCCCCCTCTATACTTGTGTTAGCCTTTCCAATGGACCAACAGTTAGAGAGCACCATTAGCAAGGTCAAGGAGTTGGAGACTGCGTTGAGTGAAATCGATCTACGGGCCGGGACAGCTGAGATCCGGATTGAGGCCTTACAAAAGAAGTTGAAGGATGAATTGGATGCCGTCAAGATGGAGCGAGTTCAGCTTCAATCCATTTGGGAGAAAGATGTTTCTACCCTCAACAAGGCTCTCGAGGATGTGAAGGCTGCTGCGGACAGGTCCAAAGAAGTATGGGAGAAGGAAAAACTAGTCTCAAGGAGAAGGCAGAGGCTAGGGTGAACACTGCCCGGGTTGAAACAGTTAAGGCCTTCAAGCAATTTGAAGAATACAAGAATACCCTCCCGGATGCCGGTGTGGCAGGGTATGACGAGGGATTCTATCACATTTCCCGCTGCATCAAGTAGGATCAAGGCAGTGGTGCTCCTGACCTAAAAACTCTTAAGGATTGGTCCTTCACGGATCAATTCGATGCGAGGTTGAGGATTTTCCACTCTAAAACCCCTTACACTGCCGAAGAACTTACGTCCATAGCTGAAGAATTGCAGCGCAGAACGCCGATCCATGGAGTCCGCCGCAAGTGATTGAGTAGAATTTGAGAGCTCTGGTCGGTCTCAGCCATTCCCGCTGCAACTACCGAGCAAACTCCGGCTGCTGATCCAACCAACTCACTGCTTCATCCATCTCTGAGTGAAGAACATGTTCATGATGAGAGAATGCATCCTGAAGATGAAACGACCCAGCAATGATAGCCTTTTCTTGTTTTTATTCAATTTCTGATGCTGTAACCTGAAACAATTTCCCTTAAGATGTTGATTCGTAATAACTTGACAACTTGATAGTTTTGTGGCCGTTGTATGCCCCTTTTATGAATGTCTATTCTGAATTTTCCTAAGTGTTGATCTTGCTCGCTGATTGTCTGCTTGTTGATCGCATTCCTAACTTGATGTGTTGCCTTAGCTTTATTGCTCGAAAATATTGCATTTTTATCCGGTGATTATTTATGTAATCATACTCTATGTGGTTGTCATTTTAGGCTAATAACTTATTTCTACAGCTTTTGCCAATGTTGATGTTGAACATCCTCTCTAAAGGTTTTTCCTTTTCTTTATTGTTCTCAAAAGCAATTGAAACACTTTATGTTTAAAAAAATGTTAAATTTGAGAGAAGAACAAAACTAATCTCAGAATTGAAGAAAACTAGAAGATTTGCAGAACATAAAAAATGTAAGGGATGAAGATAACTAACTTTCAAATCAAGAAAAAGGCGGGAAACTTCACCGCTAATCATTTATAACAATTGTTGATGCACAAGTATAATTCAAAGTTCTAATTACAGTTTGGTATCCTCAATTCCTATTTATAGTTGCAGGGGAGTGCCAATTGGTAGATGTGACAAACTAACCAACTCCTTTTCATATGTGTTTGATAAAATGACCCAAAGGGCGAAAAACCATTTTCCCTCTTTTAACCTCAACACCCCCCTCAAGATGATCATGGCTAAGAATGAAGACATGAGAAGATTGCAAAAACCACTTTTGACCAATTTTAACCTCAACTAAGTATGATATAGGTTTTTGAGTGGATAAGCCTGAAATAATCTGATCAATGTGGCTTTGTCCACAGGTTTGGTGAGAATATATGCAGGTTACTGATCAGTATGAATAAGAAGAGGTTTGAGGACTTTGTCCATGTACTTTTCCCTCACAAAATGACAGACTATCTTTGTGTGTTTAGTTCTTTCATGGAAAACTGGATTTTCCACAATGTGTAAGGCAATGTCACTATCACAGTACATAGGTACTATGTTTGTATAGATGATTTAAAAGTCCTGTAGAGATAGATGAGCCATTGGATTTCATAGGAAGTGATAGCCATGGCTCTGTATTCTACTTCACTGGAGCTTTTAGACACTGTAGGCTGTCTTTTTTTACTTCCATGATTTGAGAGCATCACCTAGATAAACTAAGTAGCTTGTCACTGATCTTCTAGTTATAGTACATGTAGCCCAATCTGAGTCACTAAATGCCTTGAGTGTAATAGAGCCAGCACTAGGGAAGAACAACCCTTTGCCACGGGATGACTTTAGGAATCATAGTAATCCATGTGTTGCCTTTATGTGTGCCTCGTTTGGCTTGTCTAAAAATTGACTTAATTGTTGGGTAGCAAATCAGATATATGGCCTTGTGTTTCCCAGATATAACAATTTTACAACTAGGCTTTTGTATTCATTATTTGATGCTAAGGGTGGAGCTTTGACTGATGTCAAAACCTAGGGTGAATCCATAGGAGTAGCGGCTGGTTTACATTCTAAGAAGCCAAATTCCCTCAGTAAATCCAAGCAGTACCTTCTCTGGTTAATGACAATCACAGCCTTAGATCTAGCCACTTCAAACTCTAGGAAATATTTGAGTTCCCTTAGGTCCTTGATTGTAAATTCATTATGCAAAAAGTGCTAATGAAATTAGCACATGTGCCTTTGGTGAAGAGACTATGGTCATTTTTGGATTGTTTGTACCCATGATCTAGTAATTTCTGAGTCCATTTGGCATTCCATTGCCTACTAGCTTGACTCAATCCATACAAAGACATGTTCAACTTACAAACCATGCCATTACTTTGTAATCCTGGTGGAGGTTTCATATAGACTTTCTCATCTAGATCTACTAGGAATGCATTGTTGACATCCATTTGATGCAAATATCAATCTCTTTGAGTTGCTAAAGCCAAGAAAAGTTTGATTGTGGTTTGTTTGTGCACTGGTGAGAAAGTTTCTGAAAAATCAATGCCTTTTGTTTGTGTAAAACCCTTAGCTACCAGGCTTGCTTTGTACATTTCTATACTGCCATTTGATTTCCTCTTAATCCTGTATACCCACTTGCAACCAATAGGTTTTGTGCCTTTAGGAGGTTTAAGCAAAGTCCAATTATTAGTTTTCACTAGTGCTTCTAATTCTTTATCCATAGCATCTAGCCAATTAGGATCTTGTGCTTCTTGATGATAATTATAAGGTTATGTCTCGGAATTAATATTGTTGATTAATCCTTTATAACTTGTAGAAATATTGGCATAGGACATCACAATATCATGGGTATGTGGTGAAGTCCTATTTGCAATATTTTGGTACACATAATCTTGCAAATAAGTAGGACCGGATCTAGTTTTTGTTGACCTCCTTTGATTTTGGACAGTTGTTGTGTTTTCATTTGTAGTAGGAACACAAGTGTCAAGCGAGGGATGAGAAGAGAAAAGCAGAAGGTTCAAAACTTGATACATGTAATGGAAGACATAAAGGAACATCAGACAGAAGATTAGTAGCATCAGAAAAAGGAAAAGAATTCTCATGGAAAGTAACATCTCTATAGGTGGTCACATTCCTATTGGTCAGATTAAGGACTTTGAAACCCTTAATATGAAGGTCATACCTTAAGAAAACAAATGCACTGCTTCTTAGGTCAAACTTACCTCTGCCCTGTGAATAAGTTGAGACAAAACATAAACAACCAAATACTTTTAGATTATCATAACATGGATCCTTTACATACAAGAAATGATAAGGTGTTTTGTTAAGCAAAGGAGTAGGAGTGATATTAATCTAGTAAACATCATGCTTTACCCAATAACCCAAATATTCTAATGGCACATTTGATTGAATTCTCAAAGCCCTTGCAACATTCAAGATATGTTGATGCTTCCTCTAAATTATGCCATTTTTCTGGGTGTTCTAACACATTCTTTCTGATGAACAATGCCCTTATGTCTATAGAATTTTTTTAAATTAACGCCTTCCCCCCCATGATCAAATTGGGAGTGGGTAGTGCTTTTCATTGCTTAATCTTTCTTGTTTCATCTCTTAGAACTTATTATAACATCACTAGATTAGATTGATCACCTAATTTAGTATTCTCACATACCAACCTTATATATGTATTTTGCGGGGAGGTATGGGAAAAGTGTTCTAAGATCGCGGCGTAGATTCGGCTAGTTGTTAAGCCCGAGCCTAAAGTGAGGTTACTCGTTTTAACGTTTAAGCGGCTCTAGTGCATAACATGTCTTGTTAGTGAATCTTCTTTAGGGAAGGGTAGTTAACATGGCATAAGGTGTTAGGAGAGAGTTGTTCATACCGTAGCACCTGGATTATGAGTGCACACCCGTGAAATTGATTGCGAGAGTTCGTTTGTTATAATGCACACTCCCGGTATTGTCTACCTTGAGGGTTGAAATTAGCTACTTCGATCATGGTTCGGCTATGTCCCTTAGTATAACATTTAAAAACCGAGTAGTTAATCTTCTTTCTTTCTTTTCTATCTTTAGACTCGTTAGTAAGAATCACCTTAGTGTCGTTGTAGTATACAAACACTTTAAAAAGATTGATCACCTAGACTAAGTAACACGTTTGCTTTGGTACTCACAAACTCTTTTCCCTTAGGTTTGACCTCGTACTCCTGTAGCTATTCTAGCAATGACCCGGTACACTGCCGGTTAGAAAGTTAGTTTGCCCACGGTTTCGATCCTTTATAAATTGTTTTTGGAGGGTGAATTTTAGCTCAATCACTTGCACATACTTGTTCGTTTACATTAATTACTAACTTAGAATGTTTTACCAGCTAATCAAGCTTACGTAAACTGTCTACTAACCCACACTTTACTTGTCTGCTAACTGAAACATATTCCTGTCTTGACTGTCTTGTCTTTGTCTCTTACTTACTTAACATGTCTCTGTTCTTGTTTTGACTGTTTTGTTTTACTCGTGGGACTTAAAACCCACGGGTCTTCATAGGACTTAGCATAAGGACTTGGTGCAACACGGCTAATACGACTAGCCATATCTCCAACTAGGGACTTAAGTACACAAGGTACTCCATACAATATGTTGTCTTAAGAACGACATGGCTAATACAGTAGTCATACCTCCGACACGGGACTTAAAACCCATTGTACCCCGTACAGTACGTCGTAAGGCCACTAACCATAAACATGTGGGAACACATAATGCACAAAAATTCGTGTCCAACCAACGGGAACATACAATAGCCATAACAACACCGACCTAGCATCTTATCCCTATTATGCGTACCCAAAAGCGTATAACTGCTTACATAAAATAACTAGAAATAGAATAATTTTATGAAAACGCAGTTTGACAAATACACGGCAACACATAAATATGTCTCGTTTCGTGCAGTTGCATGAAAACAATACTCAAATCACGATAAAAACATGACATTTAAACTAAAAGAGGAACCTTTTGATAAGAAGAACTCCTTACCTTTAAATCGAAGCCGAACTACGAACCAAATAGCATCTAACATCAGTCTACGAAGAAACACCATGATTGGAAAAACCCTAACAATTAAATAGTCAACTTTTAACGCCAAATCTAACTTTAGAACTCTTAAAAGACAATAAATATCATAACTTAAACTTACTCGTAAACCGCTCCTGAATCGGATTGAAAATCGATGTACCGAATTGTGATCGGATCATCTTCTTTTATTTCTCTTTTGTAGGTACCACCGCCGATCCCGTCTGCCTTCAATACGCCACCTCCTTTTCTTTTTTCCTATTGGTCCATTCTTCTTTTAAACAATTGATCCACCGAATTCCCCAAAACACATCCTGTTTGTGCTATTGAGTAAACATCCAATTTGCCTGGACTACTTGCCTACCTCTCGTCCGGTGTTTCTATTTTTCTTTCTATTTATTTGATACAACACATTAGATTTATTTATAACGTGTGTAATCATTTTTCTCCAAGTAAGTCGTATCAATCTAATTCAATCAACTCTTATCTTTTACGAGATTTATCTTAATTATCGGATTCCAATAATATATCTTCATAATTATCTCTTTAAATAAAAAGAGTTACAATCCCTGTCAAACGCGTTTTTTCCAGTGATTTATTAAATCCTTAAAAATCATTTATTCTTAAATGACAAAAATACTCTTAATTAAAAATTTGGGATTTTACATCTACCGTGTAGGATTTTTTTTTCTGAATCCTTGGGCCTAATCCAGGCTATAAACACACATCGTCTAGGCCCATGAGACATTGGGGTTATCTTAGAGGTTATTTGGACTCTTTCTAAGCATTGCCCGGGATATCCTTTGTGTATGGGAGAATTCTTACATGCTTACTACGTTTGTGTGGAGCTTCTGTATCGTTCAATCTGGAAAGATACGCTTTATTTTCAGATTGAAATTATGGCTGCAGATTGAACCACACATACACTCCACATGAATAGAATGACTATATAAGAACTTCCCTTGTGAATGTATATGGATCTGCCAATTCTGACAGCCGTTGTTTAGCTCGGTTTGATTGTTGTCTTAAAAGAAATGTTGTATGGAACAATTCTTTTCCAATTTGGCTTCTTCAAACCATAGTATTAATGATAAGAAGATATTGTAAACTCCAGACGTAATATTTAAAATATTTGCGGAGCACCATGTAAGTTTGGCTGGTATCGTAGGCAACAACTCGATCAAGTTTGGATACTTGTGGCGTGGAATAAAATTTTCAACAGTCTTTAAACTATTAAAGCAAATAAACAGGTAAGGCAATTAAAAGAGTGCGTAAATAAATGTTTTTTTTAAACACTTCAATCAAAATCATAGCCAGCGTCCAAATAATCCCTATCACTTCGACGGCTATGTTTTGGACTGTGTGTTAATATAATAGAAAGCAAATTTTAAACTTGATTGAGTTAATTTTGACCGTTGACTATCGGTTTTTTTTTTTTTTTTTTTTTTTTTTTTTTTTCCGAAACGAAACGAAAGATAAATTAAAGTCAGAGAAGGAGAAGATTACAGAGCCCTAGCTATCTCTTCTTCATGAACCAGGCTATTGATCCATGAAGGGAAACTACCAGTCCAAAAGGCTGGATCAACAAGTTTTTTAGCAAAAGCTGCAACCCTATGACTAATAATGTTTAAAGATCTGCTAATATGTACAATGCTGCAAACATCAAAAGAGTTTATGAGGTGCTGAATATCTTTGACAATCATCAAAATATCAGGGGAAGGGGTCTGAGCCCCAAGAACCATCTGGCAAAGCATAAGGGAATCATTTTTTATAATCAGGTTGTCCCAACCCTTACTCTTAGCAAGTCGCAGAGCCCACCTCACCACCACCTCGACCAGATCTTAAAGCGAACATAAGTTGTGAAAGGAACGGCCCAGATTTCAACCAGATTGTAATTCTTGTCAAAAACAAATGACACCACCACCAAATCAAAAAGAATCGACTAAGACATCGATCATCTGCAAAATTGTGGTTTGCTGCAAGGAAGAGGGATCAATATCAGCCATAGAAGAAGGTAAAATACTGATTATTTTAGATAGACGAATCGAAATCATACTCGTGACATTCATAAATAGGTTTTCGGATCTTTGTCATAACTGGGCTTATATGGGCCCGGCCCTATTTTGGAGTTCGCATCATCCGACCTGAAGTTGCCGACCTTGATGATCCGTTCATCCTGGTCGTTCAAGAATAAGATCAGGTCGCCTCCGACTTCTAGAGATGGTTACAACTCTTTATATTTTAAGATCTCACAACTGATCCTCTATTAACTGCTACGATCCATGATTGATTACCTCCACGATTTATGACTAATTAAGTCATAACAAACCCACGTTGGCATCATACTGTCCACAATCACAGGCCCCGAAATCAGGGATTCGAACATTTAACTCCCATATGCCGGATGCCTATATAAGGGGGTAAGGGACTATTTTCCACTATTTCAGAGTTATACGTTATTGGCTTGATCTCATAAAATACTAAGTATATAGGCAGTCCCAACGACACAGCTATAAACAATCAACAAAACCACCAAACTGCTAGTTGGAATTCTCCCAAACTTATCCAATTGCCCGATAATCACACCCGACAGTTTTCAAACATCGTCAATTGGTGCTAGAGGGAGGTCCTCGAAACAATCACATGGTTCTTTGTAACATCGCGAAACGATTATGATTGTCATAGATAAATCAACTTCGTCATCCATACTATCATGAAAAGTGTCTGATGAATTTCCCTAGAAAGAAGAAAATCATACTAATGGGCGAGGTTTTCTATGGACCAGAAGATCCTCTTCCTTTGGCCGTGAATAATGAAGGCTTGGTTAATTATTAAGGCAATAATCCATAGGCATATCGTAAAATGTGTTTCGGTGGACACAAGAAGTGAAGTCAATATTCCCAACTTCAATGTTCTCTAGAACATTCGGCTCATAGAGAGAAACCTCATGCATGGATCATCCTCTCTACTGGGATTCACCGGATCGCCCGTACAGACTATGAGTACGATTCAATTGAACACAACACTTGGACACAAATTCACAGAGCAGAACCCTACACATAGACTACTTTGTGGTCGAAGGATCATCATTATACTATATTAATATGGGCATACCGGCTTTGAACGAATTGAGGGCAGTATATCACTTGCCCATAATGGTATGAAAATCCCCACCATCAAGGGAACGGCGGAGATCAAGCTGATGTGGAAATAGCGAGGAGCTGCTGCACATGTTGGAAAGGTGTCCTAAACCCAATCGGGTTGGACCGGATCCGACCGGGTCGGGTCATTTACAGTCTATTTAGTTCATGTAATAACTTTATTATGATTAATAAAAGCACTTATGTTATTATATATTGTTTTTCTTCATATTATTTGTTGTATATATATAGTAACGTCCGTAGTATCAATCTGTGATAGAGAAACCATGATAGTGATTATGGTTGTTGAGATCTCTAATCACCATAACAAGATTGGTACTTAAATGTCTCTAGTCTTATGTATTATCAAATGGGACATTGATAGTATAATCGGACTAGCAGACGTATTAGATGTCTTCTATCTTTTAAAATGTAGGATAGATCTCGCTCATCGAAGTGTAGGGACACTTGGATGCGTGGACGTGTATTGTAGAATGCGTGACGTTAGGGATCGACCCACTTACATTAACTCATCACAAGATGTGGCGGTTGTGTAATTATCCTTTGACCGAGTCTTCATGGCATCACGGTGTGGATTGTCATGCTTTGACACTATTGAGATTTCTCCTAACCACGGGCGATCATGCGGTAGTGATTGGGTTTGATATTGAAGCATACGGAGTATACATGATTGGTCGTCCGGGAATCGCGTATCCTATGATTGGGATCAAATATCCAAAATGGCCTTCTTATAAGGAATGTCTAGCTCTCGAGGATCTTTGCAAAGTGGGAGTAAATGTGTTATTCCGAGAGAGCATGATATCTAGATTATAAGATATGATCGTTAATGTATTGACACTCGAGATACGATCGTATGGGTATTATTACAAATGATAGGATTGTAAGTTACACGGTAATCGCTTTCACATGAAAGGTAGTAGTCATTGCTTTTGACTCTTCCGATGATTGGGGTCACGGTGTGTTGCTACACGCTATCCCGTGATCGTTAGGTATGAAGGGCATTTTGGTAAATTGCACTTTGTGTCTACGGCCAACATATTCGAAGCCTATCGGTCACACACACATATGAACATCGAGTCGGATTAAAATGCGGTTATAGTTGATAACCAAATAAGGAAAGTTTATCTCTGTACTATAAAGGTTATAGTGGTAAATTAATATGGTGGTATTTATTTATTATGAATAAATAAAATACAAGATATTAATTATATACAAATTATATTAATTAAAGAATATTCCTGAAGCCAATTAATTGGCATATGGGCGCCACAATTGAGTGTATGAGATACACTTGGATTGTCAAGACTTTAATTAATAAGATTGCCATAATATTAATATAAGATATTAATTGATTTTGGAAAAATAGATTTATGGTAATAAGATAATTATAATCAATATGAGATATTGGCAAAATAAATTATAATTAAAGAGATAAATCAATCTAGTTGATTTTCCTTATTTTATTGGAAAAATGTTTTCTTCTCCTCCACACATCATATTGGCGCCACCTCCTCTATATAAAGGAAGTGGGTGTCGCTTCTTTCAGACATCACAATTGCAAGAGTTCATAATTCTTGTGTAAAATAGAGAGCTATCCATAGTGAGTTTGTGAGGGAAGAAAAGGTCCGCCCTAGCGACCGGAGTTTTTTCGATAGCAATCCAAAGGGATTTCGCAAGGGTTCGTGTGGATTAGCGATAGAGGCCGGACGCGTGGACGGCTTGCGCATTGAACTACTCTCCGTTGACGGTCAAAGCGACGATCTAGTAGATCATCAAGGTATAACCGTCAAACTACTTAACGTGTTTATTGCATTAAACGAAGAACGATCTAGAAAAGGAAATCAAATTTTAAATTTCACTGCGTTATACTAGTGATTACCTAACAGCACAGTCACCATAAAAGAGGAGAAAAATGAGCATGTCCAGCAAATCTTGTTAGAATATCTCCTCCCAGAAACGGAAGAACCTTTACAACTCGATTGGGTTTAGGGTATTACACTAATAGACTTATGTCTTTATTGCATAAATTGAGTTGAATTTCAAGGATAAATTGAGTTGAATTTCAAGGATACTAATAGACTTATGTCTTTATCACTTGCCCCGATTGGGTTTAGGGTATTACACTAATAGACTTATGTCTTTATCGCATATATTGAGCTGAATATCAAGGATACTTAACTATAGCTCTTGTCCTACGAGTTTTGTTTGGATAAATTGTCTCCGACTTGGGGACCCCAATTTACAAGGCTTATCATTTTCATAGCCTTGTCCCGCGAGTTATTGTAAATTTCATGAGGTATATCCGACCTGTGGGTCTTTACTAGTACTAACTGTGTTATTTTTTCCCCAGGAATTTTGGTCCGAACCTTTAAATGAATTGTTCCCGTATTACGAGTTTTTATACTTTTTCTAACAAGTTATGTTTGACTTGCAGATCCCGACATGCATGTCTTATCTTTTGGTGTCTTATCCTGCAAGATTTATAGCTTAAGATGGTGGATAAAGCCACTGAAATAGAACTAGTCATTCTGCTTTGATGAAAAGTACATTTTCAAGTTTAAGTTTCATTTGCATTGTATTGAGTCCTCTACCCTTACTGAATTCATTCTATTGAAGTGTAACATAAACCTTCTCATTTTGTAATACTTGGGAAGGTTAAGATTTACTCAAATTATCGCTGGGAATTTGAAGGCTGTGATACGTTGATTTTATATAAAAGAGACTCGGTCATGCTCAGCTCATCCGGAAGACAAAGACCGAGATTTAATCAGTTCATCCATCTATAATTGACGAACAGAGACATAGACCAACTCATCTCTCCTAATAAAATAGAAGATAAGAAATCCAAATAATTCATAATAGTAAAGAAATAGGCTGAGACCTACCCAGCTCATCCAAAATATGTAGAAAAAGACAGAGACATGCTCAGATCGCCCGTACATAATAATAAGAAAGAGACTAAGATTTACTTAGCTAATCCATATTCAACGAAAAATGACTGAGACTTGCTTTGCTCATCCATGCTAATAAAGAAAGAGATCTGCATTCGATAGATATTTTCTTTAAGACATGACTGCAATACAATGGTTTTTGTATAGGTACCCTTTAGTTCTTGGGTCCTTGCGGGTTGGATCGGATTCGATCGAGTCCTTTCGAACACATACCTTTCGAACCCTAGGTTTGATAGAAGCCTTCTTTGTCCGAGAGGACTCGGGTCATTCGCAGTGACGTGGGCCGGGGTGGTACGTGTTCGATTACATTCGATTAACCTGATCTTGCCAAAACATCATTTGGGCCAAGAAATGGTCAAATTGGGGGAATCTCTGTGTATAGGTGGGTGTTTGATGTATGTGTGGATCATGATATGCATTCGGGTAAAAACTGGGTGGAGCATAGTTGTTATGAAGGCATGTGTTCTGTTGAGCATAGTTTCTTGAACCTCTCCGATCATAAGTGTATGCACAAGTGTGGGAGGAAGAACGCTGTGAAGTGTGTGAAGGGTTTGATAAAGCGTTATTAGGTGCAGTGTTTGCCTTTTCTTTCTTTTATTTCTTTTCTTTTTGATGGGTTGTGTGCTGAAATAGTGTCCTAAACCCAATCGGGTTGGACCGGATCCGACCGGGTCGGATCATTTCTACTATTTCTTTATGTTTATACATATATTGTATGGATTTTCTGTTGTCATATATTTGCTCTTTTAAAGAACCAATTTTGAATTGTTATATGATAACGTCTTTAGTATTAAACTGTGATACAGAAACCATGATAGGCGATTATGGTTGATCTCTAATCATTTTAATAAGTTTTCTACTTAAATGTCTCTAGGCTGATATGCTATTAAACAGGGCATTGATAGTACATACAGGCTAGCACGTATTAGATGTCTTCTGTCTTTAAGGGCAGGGATAGATATCATCTATCGAAGTGTAGAGACACTTGGACTGTACGTGGACGTGTATTAGAGAATGCGTACGTTATACTGACCCACTTACACTGTTAAGTGTCACACTATGTGACGGTTGTGTAATTATCCTAAGGACCGGAGTCTTCATGGCATCACCGTGTGGATTGTCATGCTTTGACACTATTGAGGTTTCCTCTAGCCACCGGGCGATCATGCGGTAGTGATTGGGTGTGATACTGAAGCATGCGGAGTATACATGTTTAGTCATCTGGGAATCGCGTACCCTATTAGTAGGGTGAATATCCGAAAGGGCCTTCTTATAAGGAATGTCTTACTCTCGTGAATCTTTGCAAAGTGGAAGTAAATGAGTTACTTCGAGAGAGCATGATATCCAGATTATAAGATACGTCGTTGATGTTTGACACTCGACGTATGACCGTATGTATATTATTACAGCGATATGATTCTATTTACACGGTAACTGTTTCACATGAAATGTAGTAGTCATTGCATTTGACTCTTCCGATGATTGGGGGTCACGGTGTGTTGCTAGATGCTATCCCGTGATCGTTAGGCATGAAGGACATTTTCATAATTTGAACTTTGTGTCTACGGCCAACATATTCGTAAGCCTATCGGGTCATACACATAAGAACATCTAGCCGGATTAAAATGCGGTTATAGTGATAACCAAATAAGAAAAGTTTTATCTCATACTATAAAAGTTATAGTGGTAAATTAATATGGTGGTATTTGTTTATTATGAATAAATATAATACAAGATATTAATTATGTTGATTAATTAAATATACACATGTGTATGTGTATGTCTATATATATATATATATATATATATATATATATATTCGACATGCATGTATTTTGCAAATTAATTAATCATAGTATTATATTAATTAAAGAATATTCCGGATGCCAAAGGTGGCGCCAATGATAGGTGTATAAGATACACTTGGATTGCGTAATTTAATTAATAAGATTACCATAATATATTGGATATTAATTGATTTTTGAAAAATAGATTTATGGTAATAAGATAAAGATAGTCAATATTAGATATTGACTAATATCTTGGATCCATTTAATATAAGATATTAAATAAAAGAGATAAATCAATCAAAGGTATTTTCCTTATTTTATTAGGAAAAAAGTTTTTGTTCTCCTCTATCTTCTAAGAAGCTTTTCTTAATCAGATTAGGACATAAAGGGGTGCCACTTGCACCTATATAAGAAAGGAGCTGGCTAGCTATTTTGTACATCATAATTCCAAGAGACTAATAGTTTCTTATGAAAAATAGAGAGCTTCTTAGAGAGATATTTGAGAGAGAAAAAAAGTCGGTCTAGAAACCGAGTTTTTCTGGTAGCAATCCATGATAGGACATAAAGGGGCGCCACTTTCACCTATATAAGAAAGGAGTTGACTAGCTCTTTTGTACATCACAATTCCACGAGACTAATAGTTTCTTGTGAAAAATAGAGAGCTTCTTAGAGAGAGATTTGAGAGAGAGAAAAAGTCGGTCTAGCAACTGAGTTTTTCTGGTAGCAATCCATGATGGGATTCCAGCGGGCTGTTCGTGTGGATCACCGATAGAGGCCGAACGCTTAGGCGGCTTCGTGCATCACTACTCTCCTTAGACGGTCAAAGCGTCGATATTTTAGATCAAGCAAGGTAACCACCGTCTACCAGCTTATTTGTTTATTGCTTAAACGAAGTGGATCTTGGGTAAAAAGGAAATAAAATTTTGAATTCTGTTGCGTTCCCGCGTAGATTTCCTAACACTGTGCAAGCGTGGTGTGTGCTAAGGCAATTGGCCTAGGCACCACGACTTTTGTTGAAGTGGGTGAGGTTTGTGTCTCGGATGATTCTTCTACATAAAAAGCCTTACCCTTAGAATTCTCAGAAGTTGAAAGTTGGAATTTGAGCTGAGTAATTTGCTCTTCAAGTCCTGAAATGACTTGTTCAAGTGTCGCAACCTTTTGCTTCAAAGATTCGTTCTCAAGTTCAGTTGCTTGGTGTTTAAGAGTTAATTGACTTTGTTCATTGATAAAGGTGACAAGTTCAACGTCTTGTTGCGCCTTCAGTTCATTTAGTGTTTTGTTTTTACCCTTTAAAGTGAGGTTCTCCCTAGCTAATTGTTTGCTAAATGTGTGCAGTTCATCTATAGTTAGGGATGTGTTGGATACCTCACTATCAATCGAGTTCAGGGTTGAGAAAAACCCATAAAACAACGATTATCTTTTTCGGATGTCTCGGAAACTAGCATCGTTGTCTGATTCATCGAGCGTCCCAAGTTGCCATCACCTTGCCATTTTCTTGCCTCCGCCTTTTTGATCACTTTTGTTCTTTTGACTTGTGTTAGGCTTTGGCTTTCAAGACTTCTTGTTGGGGCACTCATTGGCAATGTGACCCTTTTGATTGCACTTGAAACAAGTCATACCTGACTTCCAGCCACTTTTGCTTTGGGACTTATGCTTCCCGGTGGACTTGTTTCTCTTTTCATTCTTCAGAAACCTTGTGAATTTTTGAACTAGCATAGAGGTTTCTTCATCATCTTCGCTTTCGTCATCCGCTTGCTCATCTTCTGATTCAGGTTCCGCTCGAGCCTTGAATGCTGGAACACTTGACTCAATGTGCTTAGACTATGTGCATTCAATCATTGCTCATAAACCAGCAGGTTCCCGATAAGTTCATCTTACGAGAGGTTAGCAAGATCCTTCGATTCCTCTGTCCATAGCGTTAGCTTCCCATTCGGGAGGGAGGCATCAAAGCAACTTGATATTCTGTTCCTCAGTTGAGATGTTTTTACCAAGTGAGCTTAACGAGTTGATGATGTCGGTGAATCGATTATTGATATCGGTAATTGATTCATCGGGTTTGAATTGAAAAGACTCGTATGCATGGTTTAACTAATTTATCCTAGATTGCTTAACCTTGATGGTGCCCTAATGTCTTTTGATTAGAGCCTCCACAATTTCTTCGGCAGTCTCGCATACGGCAACAACACGGTTCTCGGAGGGACTCAAAGAGTTAATGAGAATGGCGACGGCTTTGGCATTTAAGGACATTAATCTAAAGTCCTCGGCGTCAAATTCATCTTCATTTTTATTAATTTTTCTAGTGACTCCGGCCTCGGTGACAGAAATCATGGGAACAAACGGACCTTTATTAATGATTACCCAAAGTTGGTAATTCGTTTGTTGCACGCGAGTAATCATCGAGCGCTTCCACTGAATAAAACCAGTACCGTCAAAATATGAAGGCCTTACCAAGGATAATCCTTCCCTTGGGTTCATGGTGTTATTCAATAGATCCATTACAATGCAAACCGATGATTATGCAACAACAATGAAATGCAATATGGATTACAATGAAATATAATGTAATGAATTACAATGGAATTTTTGTTTTAAAAAATCTGAAAGTGAATGTGTGTGAGAGTAGAGACTTTAGCACACTTATTGAAATTTGATTAACTTGGTATAATAACTCCAAAACAATGTTATGGCGACCAAGGTAAATCAACGAAATACAATAAGGCACTACAATCACACCAAGAGATATAAAGAATATGATCACTAGGCGACCGAGTTTTGATACCAATTGTTGGATCTATACTGCACGTAAAACACTCTAGAGGGAGGGGGGGGGGAGGGAAGGTTTGAATTGAGTGTAGGGATTTTTTTACTACTTTTCGGCTTTATATAAAAATATAACTAGTAGGAGCAAATTGATACACTTAATTACTAACAATTAATTCCGGAAGCTGAATTAAGGGTTATCCGATTGTGTGTTTACCTAGGTGATCAAGATTATTTCTAAGTGTGATATAAAACGGTTTAAACACAGGTTTAGCAAAAGCACACAGACGTAGGTTATCAAAATTGTTGGATCGATAATGTGCATAAAACACTCTAGAAGGGGGGTTGAATCGAGTGTCGGGTATTTATACTACTTTTTCGAATATATCAAATTGTAACAGGTTATATCAAGTTCAGCAATTATCACACAATTATTAACTAGTTAAACCGGAAGCTTATTTATCGAGTTATTCGATTGTGTGAGTGAAACTAGATGATCAAGAATAAATCTAAGTGTGATTGCTTTAATCGAATGAGCACAACTTTAAATAAGTGCAGAAAATAGGTTGATCAAACTATTTGTGACAGATTCAACTTATACAAGTACAGATATATAAAAGTTCAAGAATTGGTTTCACAAAATTGAATCAGGAAACCATATACGCACAAAAAGAATACTAAAATTTAATTATGACAAGTTCAGGTCAAAATACAAAAGCACATAATAAGGCCTATCTTATTACAGATTTAGGTATATCAGCAATGCAGATTCAAAAGCTACAAACTGAAGCTAAATTGAGTGCTTCAGTTGAACTTGGATAGATGATAACCAGTGTTGGATTTCCAGATTATCACAAATCCAAATTCAGACTGAATACGATGCACTAGTAGACACACAGGGAAAGACCAACCCTACACTGGTCAATCAGATTTAGCACTGAACTGATGGTCAGATTAGAGTCTCTACTCAGGTTTGACTATCAAGACAGTAGTGCTGCTGATCACAAACTAACAGCAGGTCCTAAAAAAATACTACTGCAAAAACTACAGACCTATTACAATATGATCACTAAAGCAGGCTTCACAGGCACATGTTTGCATGCATCAAAGGAGCAAGTATGCAGCAGATTTAGCAAGAGAAGCTCAACAATGGGGCAGAAACACAGTAGTCTTATCACAAGGAGAGGCTGCTGAATTTCCCAACAAGTTTTAGGGGATAAACAGACCAGACAAGGTCAAACCTGTATTCAAAGGCACAACCTTGCAAAGGTGTCGAAAATTCAGTCTGTGATGCCTTATGCCCAAGGCAGTATACTGGTATATCAAGCAGGTGATCGAACTAAAATACAAATAAACACTAACATTTATTACAACCCATCTTGTCTTAAAAGAGGAAACCAGTGGAACTCACGAACCACATGGCTTCTTTCCTAAACTTACTCTCCATGTTCATCATCCAACTCACCATCCAACTCACCACGTACCTTCTGTTGGAAAGGTGTCCTAAACCCAATCGGGTTGGACAGGATCCGACCGGATCCGACCGGGTCGGGTCATTTACAGTCTTTTTAGTTCATGTAATAACTTTATTATGATTAATAAAAGCACTTATGTTATTATATATATTGTTTATCATCATATTATTTGTTGTATATATATATTAACATTCCTAGTATCAAACTGTGATAGAGAAACCATGATAGTGTTATGGTTGATGAGATCTCTAATCACTATAACAAGTTTGGTACTTCAATGTCTCTAGTCTTAGGTACTATCAAATGAGACATTGATAGTATAACATGACTAGCACGTATTGGATGTCTTCTATCCTATAGAAGGTATGGATAGATCTCGTCTATCGAAGTGTAGAGACACTTGGACTGTACGTGGACGTGTATTAGAGAATACGTACGTTAGACTGACCCACTTACATTAAGTGTCACACTATGTGGCGGTTGTGTAATTATCCTTTTAACCAGAGTCTTCATGGCATCACGGTGTGGATTGTCATGCTTTGATACTATTGAGATTTCCCTTAGCCACGGGGCGATCATGCGGTAGTGATTGGGTATGATATTGAAGCATGAGGAATATACATGATTGGTCGTCCAGGAATCGCGTATCCTATGATTGGGATTGAATATCCGAAATGGCCTTCTTATAAGGAATGTCTAGCTCTCGAGAATCTTTGCAAAGTGGGAGTAAATGTGTTATCCCGAGAGAGCATGATATCCAGATTATAAGATACGATCGTTAATGTATTGACACTCGAGATACAATCGTATGGATATTATTACAGCGATAGGATTGTAAGTTACATGGTAACTGCTTCACATGAAAGGTAGTAGTCATTGCTTTTGACTCTTCCGATGATTGGGGGTCACGGTGTGTTGCTAGGCGCTATCCCATGATCGTTAGGCATGAAGACCATTTTAGTAAATTGCACTTTGTGTCTACGGCCAACATATTCGGAAGCCTATCTGGTCACACACATATGAACTTCGAGGCGGATTAAAATGCGGTTATAGTTGATAACCAAATATGGAAAGTTTATCTCTAGACTATAAAGGTTATAGTGTTAAATTAATATGGTGGTATTTATTTATTATGAATAAATAAAATACAAGATATTGATTATATACAAATTATATTAATTAAAGAATATTCCGGAAGCCAATTAATTGACATTTGGGGCGCCACATCTAGGGTATAAAGATACACCTGGATTGTGCACTTTAATTAATAAGATTATCATAATATTAATATAAGATATTAATTGATTTTGGAAAAATAGATTTATGGTAATAAGATAATTATATTCAATATAAGATATTGGCAATATTAGTTATAATAAAATAGATAAATCAATCTAGAAGATTTTGCTTATTTTATTGGGAAAATGTTTTCTTCTCCTCCACTCATCATAGGGGCGCCACTTTGCCTATATAAAGGAAGTGGGTGTCAAACTCTTTTGTACATCACAATTGCGAGAGCTCATAGTTCTTGTGTAAAATAGAGAGCATCCTATAGTGAGTTAGAGAGAGGGGAAAAATGCCGGTCTAGCAACCGGAGTTTTCCAATAGCAATCCAAGGAGGATTCCGGCGAGGAGTTCGTGTGGATTAGCGATAGAGGCCGGACGCGTGGACGGCTTGCGCACTGTACTACTCTCCATTGGCGGTCAAAGCGACGATCTTATAGATCATCAAGGTATAACCGTCAAACTACTTAACGTGTTTATTGCATTAAACGATGAACGATCTAGAAAAAGGAAATCAAATTTTAAATTCCGCTGCGTTAAACTAGTGATAAGCTAATAGTGGTATCAAAGACAGATTTCGAGTTTAAGCAATAAGCACAATTTAATTGAATAGTAATTAATCGATAGATGCAAGATTTAAATCACGAGTCATTTAAACAAAAAATAAGAGAAACGATTTGGGGCTCGGCCGACTAGCGTCGGCCCCCTACTCTGCGGCGGCGGCGGCTCTAGGGCTACCGTCGTCGGCTGTCCTCTTCCAACGGGGAGATCGACCCTTTTTCGTTTTGTGATATTTATTGTGCATAGATATCTCGTTTGTTTAGTTGTGTCATATGGCCAACCAATTGTTCAAATAGTTTGGGCCATTGGGAAACCATAGTGGCATATTAACCAAAATATTGGCCTTTCTTGGAATAGGCCTAGGCCCTTTTCAAATATTTGATTTGTAAAAGGCTTAGGCCTAGGCCACTTCCAAAATTTTGATTTTGGAAAGTGGCCAGGCCTAAATCAAAATTATTTGGCCTTTTCAAATATTTGATTTGGAATAGGCCTAGGCCCTTTTCAAATATTTGATTTTTAAAAGGCCTAGGCCTAGGCCACTTTCAAAATTTTGATTTTGTAAAGTGGCCAGCCCCATACCAAATTTGGTTTGGAAGGTGCCTTTTGGTTTAGGAAACCAAATGCATCCATTTTGGTTAAGAACCAAAAGGAAAGGAAACAAATTGGAGACTTTATAATTTTAATTTTATTTTGAATAGTTCAAATTTAATGAAATTGAAATTAAAATCGATTTAAAATTAAATGTTAATTTTAATTTTCGATTAAGTCATATAATTAATTAAAAATTATTTAATTTATTTGATGTGATAAAATAAGACGCATATAGTTAAATTAGAATTTAATCTTTTTCATAAGATAAAATTGTATGGATTAGATGTGTAGATATAATGTGATTATATGGACCCCAATTGATCATGAACTTGACCAATAGGATAGACGGGAATGTTTTTTTTATGTTGGTTTTTGAAATTGTCCTAGGCCGTTATGAAGAACGTGACCTAGTTTACTTTTTTTTGCATTTATCCCATTCCCGTTAGCTCCCCCGTGTGTGGCGTGTGTAATTATTTATTAGATAGATTATTATGTAACAAGAATGGAACAAGAAGATGAAGACCAAAGAGAGATAAAGAACCCATTGGCGTACAACAATAAAGATCCTATTGGCGGTTGCAGACCCCTTAGTTTGTGACCCTCGGTTTCGTCACTTTGTATTCGAAACCGCACCTAGGAAAAGTCCATGATCATACCGGTTATTTTGTGCGCGGAATGTTGTGTATGTTTTATTTTATATGATATCTTAGTAATATGCACATAGTAGATGAGACCATAATCAAACAAAATTAATTAAGTGAATTAATTTAAATTATTCCCACGACAAAAATCAAGCCAAATTTGTCTCCCAATATTATAATGACGGTGAAGAGCCCTTGTTCGGATCCAACTGATCGGCCCTCATCGGGAGTTGACCTACCACGGGTATATCGTTATTATCTAGATATGATCATCACGAAATCTCATGAATATTTGGGTTATGACTCGACTAAAATCTTGCGGTGATTGGCCCTCGTCAGGACCGTCTGATTTTAGAGACAAGGGGTTGACTATCACATAGAGATGTGAAACGTCAAGGAGTTGACTAGTCAGCCACTGGGAGCCGTATATGATGCGACTGATATGAGTATCTACCTTTCAAAATTATCTTGGTTTATAGGCCCTCATCGGGAATCGAGATAAGTAGATGGGATCCCAGCCACTAAAGAATTAATTAAATTCTTGAAAGCCAATTGGAAATAGTTGGCTAGTGGGAGTAAAAACCTTACAAAATTTTAAGTGCAGATTTAGGGTTTTTATACATGAGCTTTTACTTATTCTATCTTTATTTATTGTTGTAGAAAATGTCAAACAAATTGAACCTTCATTTTATCATCGACAATAAGCTTGACGAAACTAATTTTCTCGATTGGGAAAGAAACCTCAAAATCGTTTTGAGGCACGAGAAGATTGACTATGTCTTGGACGAGGCCCTACCAGAGAAGCTCCTTGAGGTTCGGCCGCAGATCTTTGTCGAGAAGTATAACAAGCATTGTTCTGACAGTACTGATGCTACATGTATCATGCTTGCTTCGATGACACCTGAACTGCAAAAACAGCATGAGTCTATGGACGCCTACACAATCATTGTTCACCTAAAGGAGCTCTATGCTTCTCAGCCTCGTGATCGAGAGAGAGTACGAGGTCTCGAAGGCCCTGTTTAGTTGTAAGATGGTATCTGGGACTGCTGTGGTGTCACATGTGCTTAAGATGATCGGGTACATTGAGAGGCTTGGGAAGCTGGGCCACAAACTGGAACGAGAATTGAGTATTGACTTGATTCTACAAGCTCTACCTGGTTCATTCTCGTAGTTCGTGATGAATTATCATATGAAGAAGATAGATTTCTCCCTTGCGGAGTTATTGAACATGTTGAAAACTGCTGAGGGCACTGTGAGGAAGGGAAAGAAAGTGTTGCTGGTTACTTCTAGCAAGGGCAAGGCCAAAGCCCAGAAAAAGTCCAAGAAGGCGCAGGCTGCACCTAAGCCAACGCCCAATATAGAAAAAGACAAATCCAAGGATGCTTGCTTCAATTGCGGTGAGACCGGACATTGGAGGAAAAACTGCAAAGGCTTCTTGAGTACCAAGAAGAAGCATTCTGATGCTTCGACTTCAGGTATATTTATGATTGAGATCAACATTACTTCTTCTAAGTCTAACCACTGGGTATTAGATACTGGTTGTGGTTCTCATATTTGTACGAATATGCAGGCACTAAGAAGACTAGAGATCTGAAGAAAGGAGAGGTGGACCTACGCGTTGGGAATTGAGCAAGTGTTGTTGCACTAGCCGTAGGAGTTTATTTTCTTTCATTGCCCAGTGGGCTAGTACTTGAACTTAATAACTGTTATTTTGTTCCTGCTCTTACGAAGAGCATTATTTCAATTTCCGCATTAGATGTTGATGGATTTTCATTTACGTTTGAGAATAAATGTTGTTCTTTTTCATGTGATGGAATTTTTTATGGTACTGGCATACTTAGCAACGGTCTCTACATATTTGATATGAATGTTGACGTAGTTAATATAAATAACAAGAATGCCAAGACAAATGACTTGAATGAATCCTACTTATGGTATTGTAGACTTGGCCATATAAATAAGAATCGCATTTCCAAACTCCATAAAGATGGAATGTTCGATCAATTCGATTATGAATCGTTTGATACGTGCGAAGCTTGTTTACTTGGCAAGATGACAAAGTCACCTTTTAGTGGCAAAGGGATAAGATCCAATGAATTGCTTGAGCTCATACATACAGATGTATGTGGCCCAATGTAAATTCAAGCCAAAGGAGGATACTCTTATTTTATCACTTTCACTGATGACCATTCCTGTTATGGTTATATATACTTAATGAAGTATAAGTTTGAAGCCTTCGAAAAGTTCAAGGAGTTCAGAACTGAAGTGGAGAAACAACTAGGTAAAGAAAAAAACCCTTCGATCCGATCGAGGTGGAGAATACCTAGATGGAGAGTTTCAAGATTATTTTGAGGAGAATGGGATTCTACCTAAATGGACCCCTCCCGGAACGCCACATATGAATGGCGTATTTGAGAGGAGGAACCACACCTTGTTAGACATGGTGCAATCTATGATGAGCTACGCAGTTCTCTCAAAATCATTTTGGGGGTATGCTCTAGAAACCGCATCCTATACACTGAACCGAGTTCCATCAAAGACGGTTGAATCCATACCATACGAGGTATGGCACAAGAGGAAACCGAGTCTAGCATATCTTAAACCTTGGGGTTTTCCGACTTACGTGAAGCGGATGATGCCTGACAAATTAGAAGCTAGATCTGACAAATGTCTATTTGTGGGTTATCCTAGAGAAACTAAAGGATACCAATTTTACCATCATGAGGAACAAAAGGTGTTTGTTTCCAGGACTGGCCACTTTCTTGAGAAAGAGTTTATTCTGGATAGGGTCAGTGGGAGTAAGATTGATCTTGAAGAAATTCGAGAACCACTTACGGATAACAGTCAGTTGATGGAAGTATATGACTTGCCGCACGCAGATGTGACGTCAGCCTCTACCGTGGACACACTAGCACCTCGAAGATCCACCAGGGAATGCCGTGAACCCGAAAGGTACACTGGCATGTATCTCATGGAAGATGAGGACCCTAGAACTTAAGAGGAAGTGCTATTAAGGCATGACAAAGAGAAATGGTTGGAAGCCATGAATTCTGAAATGGAATCCATGAAAGACAACCAAGTTTGGAACTTAGTTGATCCACCTGAAGAAATAGTTCCTATAGGGTGTAAATGGGTCTTTAAGAGAAAGACCGACATGGACGGTAACGTGACTACCTACAAGGCTAGGTTAGTGGCAAGAGGATATAAGCAAAGACAAGGAGTTGACTATGACGAAACCTTTTTGTCTGTTGCCATGTTAAAATCCATTAAAATTTTCCTCGCTATTGCAGCATACCATGATTACGAAATCTGGCAGATGGATGTGAAAACAGCCTTTCCTTAACGGGAACACATGCAGGGAGGTGTATATGACACGACTGAGGGTTTCACAACCAATGACGCTAGGATGGTGTGTAAACTGCAAAGATCCATTTATGGATTAAAGCAAGCTTCTCGGAGTTGGAATCTTCGCTTTGATGAGATAATCAAACAGTTTGATTTCATCAAGAACGAAGATGAGCCCTGTGTTTACAAGAAGGTTAGTGGGAGTGCCATTGTTTTCTTAGTGCTTTATGTAAACGACATATTGCTCATAGGGAATAATGTGCCTATGTTACAGTCAGTCAATGCTTGGTTATCCAAGAACTTCAATGAAGGACTTGAGTGAAGCAGCCTATATTTTAGGAATAAAAATCTATATACATAGATCTAAAAGGTTGCTTGGTCTGTCGCAATCCACCTATATAGACAAGATGCTGAAGAGATTCAACATGGGGCAGTCCAAGAAAGGATTGATGCCCATGTCACATAGGGTCTACCTGTCAAAGAGAATGAGTCCTATGACAGAGGAGGAAATGGCACAAATGTGTAAGATCCCTTATGCTTCGGCAATCGGGTCTATCATGTATGCCATGTTGTGCACAAGACTAGATGTCTCGTACCCTCTTAGTATGCTTCGGCAATCGGGTCTATCGCGAACCCCAGGTCGTTTGGTCTAAGGGAGACCAGAGCCACCAACACTAAGACAAGCCAAAGCCGCAAGGCCGAGATCGAGGGCACAAATCCCTCAGCGAGTCCACCAAGGCTCTCAGTAGGCTGCTAGGCTCTCAGCCTGCTGACTTGCTAGCTGTCCTCCCTCTCCAGCTGGCTTGCTCCAAACCTCTATAAATACCCACATCATCTCCATCACAAAATGGGGGAGGGGGGACTGAAGGATGCAGGTTCTTAGATCTAAACGAGTTAGATCTATGCGCAGCGGATGGATCACGATTTATATGAAACAATTCATAATTAAAGGACTTAAGTACTACAAGGGGGTTTAAGATTATGTTACCAATAACGGGAAGAGTCGCCTTGATCTTCCGATGTGTTCTCCAAACGGCGGTTGGTGGACACCCTTCTTGATACACGAGCCTCCTTGATATGCAACACCCTCTAAAACCCTAGACAAGAAAAAGAAAATTTTCTCTCTTTTTCTAATAGTGCTCAAAATTTTGCCAATACATTAAGGCTTGGGAGAACTCTCTTTATATAGGAGAGTAATCCTTGTCCTCCAAGGATTAAATAATTAAGAGATAATTATTCCATTAATCCTTTATTCCAAATAAAAGATAAATAAAATGATTATCCCAAACAAATTAGGATAAATCACATTATTATCTAATATTCCATGAATTATCATTTAACAAATAAAAGATAAATCACATGTCAAATAATTATCCAAGAAAACTAATTTCTCTCTATTTAATTGACATATATTGGCGCCACATTAAGGGTCAAAAAGCCCACATAAAATGTCTTTTATGTGTATTATATTATTTAGCCCAACTAACTAATATACATGCATATCAATTAATTAGCCCAGCCAATTAATTATCACTGAGGCCCAAGTAACAAGATTATTAGTCCGAATTACGTAGCCACATCGGGACCATGGACCTATAACCAAAGTAGCTCCAATAATTAATTATTAATCGAGCAGAATAAGTACATTAATTATTAATTCCGGGATTACGCCACCATAAACCCAAATCGAACTCTACCGATTACAGATGTATACTTATACTCAACCCATAGAGTGAATAAGCGTCCATTGATATAATCACTACATACGGATTAACCCTCCATAGACTCAGCCCATTCCGAGTGGGAAGTCTCCGTGAACTCGACTCGAAATATCTTATCCTTATTTACCATTAACCCCGATGATCAATTAGCACACATATCCGACTAGTAGCAAATTAGTCAAATGTGAACTCCGGGATCGATCACTTTCTTAGGGCTAACAAACAAGGGATCTGTCTCTCTACTTCCCGCAGGAAGGAATGGACTCTATGTCTGTGAAAATTAGAACTACTCACTCATCTGGAGATAGTGCCAATGAGAAGTGGCTTGGAACATATATTAAAGTGAACCGTAACTAACACATCAAACACTACCCCGGGACAAGCAAACCTCAGTGATCACCTCAGATTAAGGTTGATCCATATATGATCATCTAATGATTTAATAAGATTCCTCGATTACGGAATTATACCAAGAAATTCGATTAAATCGGTCCAAATTTCTATATGAATGCCATCATATATAAATGCCCCACGTAGGTACCCTCTACCGACAGATCTGATAAGACTATCACACCCTAAGGTGTTCTCAGGCGCATTATTGGTGTTTTAATCAAGAGACCCTAAACTCGATTAAGTTCACCACGGACTAACAGCTTTAAGTATATCACCACTAACTCAATCCTCACGTGTATGACATACACTGAGTTAAGCGGTTACATACTGATATACTTAGGGTTTGCAGCAGTGTATTATTTACAAGCACAAAGCAAGTAATAAGGTGAGATAAATTCTGTCATCCATTATCAAAAACAATTACACAAATTGTCTTTCGGGCACTACACCTAACAATCTCCCACTTGCACGAAATGACAAGCAACGATTGTTTTTAGAGCACACCCTTTCTCATCTTATTCACAACACTCTCCCATTTGCTCTAAAAGCAGATGAGACATATCCATCAATGTCGTACCCTCCAAGCACTCGACTTGGTACACTGATTAGTTAGGTTGTCGACTCGAGACGATCTTTAGGATTGAAACGTCGCCGGTCCTTCCAATCAGGTGGTACTCTCTCTCAATATGCTTATGACTTCTTATGACTGAGAAGATCCTTCTAAGCTATCTCTTCACTGTTTTCACGATGAAGTGATATCGGCTTATCATACCTGGAATTACTCCCAAACCAAAAAGGAAATTCTAAGCACTATGAGTAAACAATGAGCCCGAGATCAACTTAATGATCATCCTTAATCTGACTACAAGTCAGAATCAATGTAGTCAACCATATTCAAGTTTGCACCTGAATATACAAGCATATGATTCCTCGTTTTCTAAAGATACTTGAGGACGTACTAAACCGCTACTTATTGCTCAAATCCAAGATTCGATTGCAATTGACTCGTGTTAAGCTGTCTTGCCCTTATCCCAGAGAGACTCTATCCCATTTTCTCTTTATCCGAAGATTTGGAGAATCATTCCTGAGAGGTAGGGTAGGACTACTCTCGCTGAATGTTGCATCCGTATATGCAAGATCATCTTATTCAATAAGATGGATGGGATAGCCAATGACACATTCTCGTGAATTTGACCGAATTAAATTCTTAGAATATAGTCCACTCTCTCATCCAGAGAATCTTGGCGTGTCGGGCTTTAGACTTGGATAACACACTCATATCAAGTTTCCAATCTGTTTTCATGTTACCTTTCATGAACACTAATACTACTACTTTACCAATATTGATACCCAGTCTACTAAAGACTTATCAATATTCTGGTCAAGTCCACATATTTTAAAACATGCGAATTTTAATGACCAAGAGGTTCTCTTACATCCACAAAGGACATAAGTCCCGGCAGTCAACATGCCATTTGTTCTAACCAAGACCCTTCTGTTCCGAATGAATCCAGACTCCATTTTACGGCAAGAAAGTCTCAGGGAATCACCCCTATTTTCTGCTTTCTAACGAAATCTAGCAAGACTGAGTGGTGAGAGAGTTCAAGGTCCAGTTAACTCTCTACTTTTAGGAATCACCCTAGACCACTCGACTTTGTCTTTGAAAGTTAAACTTTCCTATTCATTCGACTCTTTCGGCGTAGAACCAATTACTCCCACTGGGCCCGAGACACTCAGTGGTTCTACAAGAGGTGGCGCACTGGAGTACCAAAACTCCATTCACAGGGATAAGGTTTTCGAACCAACCTCTCTGATCAGAATCCTATACAGCCCACAAAGAGCCACAGGTTATCAATCACCCCAATAGACTATAAAGTCCACACAACCATAATGGGTCAATGGTTAAACCATACTCCCACTGCGTTCTGGGTGGATTGACATTCTGATCTAGTAGTATTTATCAGTGTAATCACCAACAACCGATGTTGGGCGTGGTCCGATTAAATCGATAGTAACTTCCTTTGGGTAACCGTATCTCAAGCGTCTAAGGTCATTACTTATAGATTCTATCGAAGCCTTGTGATGAAATTAACCGCCACTTTCTCGATCTCAAGAATCTTACAACCAACCTTCACTCGTCTCATTAAGGCATTTCACGAACAAATCAAAATCACGAACGTATGCGCAAAATCTCCAGTCCTACCTTCAAGCATTAAATGCTAAATGCCTACATTTACGGAAGTGGTGTGAACCGAATTCAATCCTTATCCATAAATTCACTAGCATCTTCTAGGTAGACTTCTCGGTTTACATAATAATGTTAACCGTTATTTTGCAACCAATTATCTTAATCGAGTCTAGCGGTGTATTGTAGTACATCAATAACTATATAGGGAAGTCTATGGTTTCTTTCTCAAAGAGAAACATTCCACTTTAGGAGGCGGTGAGCATCACCCCAAGACTATGCTATAGCCTATTTATGAGCATGGAATACTCTATTCTCTGCTAAAATCGAGAGACTCCTCCTCGTATTCTTTTGATAAACTAAATCACGTTTGAGTAGTTATCGACAAAATGTCACCACTCAAAAACTCCCACTAGCTTGTGTCTCACTGCACCTCCCGAAGGTCATGATGAACAAGCTATGTTACCCCTTCAAATCTATTACCCTCTCCCGATTGAGAGGAAACTTAGTCATTGTTCCTGGACTGGGAGACAGAATCACCCTTAGCGATCGTCAGTCTTATCTCTAGGATATATGCACTAATTAATAGATATTGAAGGGTCGTTTATCTTAATACGGAAACCTTTTACCTTTAATAGTTTTAGATCGTTACACATACCTATTCACTTTTCTTAGTGGTTCTGTCTTTATCAAACAAAGTCCGAGTCACGATTCGTTCTACAAATGTCATCTCCACTTTGTTTAAGGCAAATCAGTAGTGTCGAGATGAAAGTGAATCCATTTGTTTCAACGAATCAGAAACAGAAAAAATAATTTTTTTGTGATATTCAAGGATAGAATCGAAATTCATTTCCTTATATCACTCCCACTATTATAGCCGAAATAATCGCCCCGTTGTCTACTTTATTAATTGTTAATGCACAGACTTTCCTTGTTCTTCCAAAGAACTAAGCTACCGAGTCAAGTTACTCGGTTTAAGAAAGTCGCTAAGATTCATTGGTTAAGTGATCCAAATCACTTTCCTTATCCTATACTTTCTTTAATTAATTTTTTTGGTTTAGCCTCAAAATCAGTAGTTAAGATGATTAACACTTATAGACATTCTTTCCCATTCTCAACTTTCCTTAAAAGGAAATAGTCTTGAACTAGCAGTTCAATTGAGTAGACACTACTCGTGAACTGTGGGATGTCTAATGAAAGCGTTACCCAGTGGGACTAATTTTCTAATAAATTAGAAAAACAACAGATAAAAGCTCCCACTAGTTTATCGGTTCCAAATACCGTCTAACTAGCGACACTTTAATTTATGATTCTCTAAGTTTTCTATTAGAAAATTTCTCGTGTAGACACTACACAATTAAAATTCACTAGAAGAATTTTATCGTCCCAATCATCTTTCAAACTAACTATGGTTGTCTCTCGTTCAACACGAGTGACAGCAATGACATACTTATTTACGTCACTTAAGTCTTGAAGGCTCAAGAGAAATATCTCTTCCGAAAAATTAATCGCATGTAAGATCAATAATTACAACGTTCTAGTTACTTGCCACTTTTTAACGAAGTCATTACTAGTCAATTTTACACTAGCAATCTAGCACCCTAGAGAGATATATAAATAGTTGTAAATAAAATTGACAGAAAATAAATCCAAATCATACACTACTAATAAATTTTAGGAACATAAACTAAGTACTTATAGTCTATCCTACCGTTCCAAGGATTTAATCTAATGCCTCAGTGCCGCCTTAGGGTAGGTCAAAGAGGTTTCGATTAATATTGAAGATCAACTTGAGAATCGAACATCTCATTTGTGACCGTCAATCACCTTTCCTTTTTCAGCCAAGGTATTACCAAAAATACCCTTTATGAGTGTGACCCATCTGCCTCTCATTTTTAGGCGGACCCGAGTGTGCCGCCTTAGGGTCGGTCAGTGACCCGGCGAGTACCCAAAATCCTATCCTTTCGGAGACCAAGCCTTGAATTTTGATAGCGGTGAAGGCCTTCCTTAGGGGGCCGAAATCAAAGCCGGCACGAGGCGTCACCATTCTCTCACGTTGCTTGTGTCAACAGTAGAGGCCGTGGGGTCGGCTGTCGCCTCTCCCGCTCCCACTCAATATTTTGAAAAAGTGGTGGTTTTACTGATCACGTTTTTGGACTTGATGTTACATTAAGGAACAATAAATCATAGGCCTGATTGTTGTCGGTTATGTGGGCTAGCCCACCCGACCTATTCGTTAGAACATATGTGGCCGTCGGACGGGTCAAGGCTAGGAGAGCTCCGTTGAGCCGTAGTGGCTCTTCGGATGGCTCGAGATGCTGCACCCGTGCAAACACCACACGTGGAGGATGAAGTCGATTGAGCCGTAGCTACTGTTGACCACCCAACCGTGGTTAAACCACTTTCGAACCTGTTTGCCCGTGATTATCCAATCCTTAAACATCAAACTTTCACGTAGACACTACGGAACAAAAACGTAATCTCGTTTAGGTAATGTGGAATTCACCGAGAATCCAACACCTTAACCACGAGGTTTCGGGATTTTACTCCTTATGCTTTCGCAGAGTGGGATTAACCGAGAGAATCCATCACCCAACCTCGACGATTGAAAAACCCGTGTTCCTCGGTTTTTACCTAATTAGTTTCTAATTAATATCAAACAATTAATTAAAACTAATTGCGTGTTTTATACATGCCTAACTAATTCCTCGAATTAATATGGAGTGGAATTCATGATATGATGCATGTCATGGCAATTTTCCGGTTCTACACATACAATCTAAACATGTATACTAGTGCGGAAAATAAACACCGAGATGGACCGTTGGCACCCCCGTATCTAATCTATTAGAAAATAAATAACCAAAACCCTAACTAGGGTTTACTTCTTTCTAACATAATCTGCAGCTGTTCAAAATCTTCGACAATCGGCAAACCAAACGAACTCGGATCGCGACGAAACTTTCCAGATCTGTTCCTCACTCCTTGGACTTCAAGATGGACGGTTGGATCGGAGCTTTGACTTGTCAATTTTCTCCAGTGAGCCGCCCAACTTGCTGCTGAATCAGACTTTTACAGCAGCGCATCAATGACTTCCCGAGACCGATTGGGGTTCTATATGAATCCCGATCGTCCTGAAAATTTTATGTTACGTCAAAAACTCCATGATATGCGATCTGACCGGTCGGATTTTAATTTAAACGGTCCAATTGTTCCCAGAAAATTGAAGAAGTCACAGTTAGTGTTTCTATGAATCCTGCGTTTTTCTGTTACAGCAGCCACTTCGCAGCAACGAACGGATACCCAAACGGACTCTGATCGACACCAACATTTGTGGGATTTTTCATCAACATCTAATCTTAATTCTGACCGGAGGGATCATCCTTTTAACGGCTCAAACAACGGAAAAAAACGAAAACACTATACAGCTACTAAACAGATCTATTTACAGGAAATTAAACTTGCAATAATAAATAAATTACATAATTTCCTATACTCATATGAACGAATTTTCATCGTTTATATGAGTTTACAATAGATCTAACGGAAAAACGGTGTCAACCCCAATCCATCTCTTCAACCATAGCAATTTAAAAATTATTAATGCATAATAATAAGTAAAATATCACCTACATGCAAATCCACTCCTTTAAATCGTTTAACTACGATTACGATTATATAAATCGTGAAACCTTTCTCTGATACCACATGAAGGATGTAGGTTCTTAGATCTAAACGAGTTAGATCTATGCGCAGCGGATGGATCACGATTTATATGACACAATTCATAATTAAAGGACTTAAGTACTACAAGGGGGTTTAAGATTATGTTACCAATAACGGGAAGAGTCGCTTGATCTTCCGATGTGTTCTCCAAACGGCGGTTGGTGGACACCCTTCTTGATACACGAGCCTCCTTGATATGCAACACCAAGAAAAACTCAAGAAAAACCCTAGACAAGAAAAACAAAATTTTCTCTCTTTTTCTTATAGTGTGGTCTAAATTTTGCCAATACATTAAGGCTTATAACTCTCTTTATATATGAGAGTAATCCTTGTCTCCAAGGATTAAATAATTAAGAGATAATTATTCCATTAATCCTTTATTCCAAATAAAAGATAAATAAAATGATTATCCCAAACAAATTAGGATAAATCACATTATTATCTAATATTCCATGAATTATCATTTAACAAATAAAAGATAAATCACATGTCAAATAATTATCCAAGAAAACTAATTTCTCTCTATTTAATTGACATATATTGGCGCCACATTAAGGGTCAAAAAGCCCACATAAAATGTCTTTTATGTGTATTATATTATTTAGTCCAACTAAATAATATACATGCATATCAATTAATTAGCCCAGCCAATTAATTATCACTGAGGCCCAAGTAACAAGATTATTAGTCCGAATTACGTGTCACATCGGGGACCATGGACTATAACCAAGTAGCTCCAATAATTAATTATTAATCGAATGTAATAAGTACATTAATTATTAATTCCGGATTACGCCACCATAAACCCGGCCGAACTCTACCGATTACAGATGTATACTTATACTCAACCCATGTAGTGAATAAGCGTCCATTGATATAATCACTACATACGGATTAACCCTCCATAGATCATCCATTCGAGTGGGAAGTCTCCGTGAACCCGACTCGAGATATCTTATCCTTATTTACCATTAACCTCCTCGATGATCAATTAGCGACATATCGACTAGTAGCTAATTAGTCAAATGTGAACTCCCGGATCGATCACTTTCTTAGGGCTAACAAACAAGGGGATCATTTCTCTACTTCCCGAGGAAGGAATGGATTCTATGTCTGTGAAAATCGAACTACTCACTCATCCTGAGATAGTGCCAATGAGAAGTGGCTTGGAACACATATTAAAGTGAACCGTAACTAACACATCAAACACTACCCGGGACAAGCGGCACCACGTGATCACCTCGAGATTAAGGTTGATCCATATATGATCGTCTAATGATTTAATAAGATTCCTCGATTACGGAATTATACCAAGAAATTCATATTAAATCGGTCCAAATTACTATATGAATGCCATCATATATAAATTCCCCCGTAGGTACCCTCTACCCGACAGTCCGGATAAGACTATCACACCCTAAGGTGTTAGGGCGCATTATTGGTGTTTTAATCAAGAGACCTAAACTCGATTAAGTTCACCACGGACTATCATTTGATATATCACCACTAACTCAATCCTCACGTGCATGACATACACCGAGTTAAGCGGTTACATACCGATATACTTAGGGTTTGCAAGTGAGTATTATTTACAAAGCACAAAGCAAGTAATAAGGTGAGATAAATTCTGTCATCCATTATCAAAAACAATTACACAAATTGTCTTTCGGGCACTACACCTAACAGGGACGGCATTCCCAGAACTACGCATGACTTGATCCCTTAAAAAGTGTACGTAGGCAGCATCTTCAAGCTCAGCTCATAAACACAAAAACACCAAACACTCCCCCATCCTGCTCTTGAAGATCTTCATCTTAATTTTGAGCACCACCACTTGCACCACCGAGCACCGCCATTTTTATATCAACAAATAGCCAGATATCCACCGTTAAATCCACTCAATCAAAGGTGATGACTTTTTTGGCATCATCAGTTGGCTCCGTTACCGGAAAACGACATTTTCCACATCTTTTCCGGTCAGATTCAATATTTACAGCGGAAACTTCCAGCTCCGGTGGCCCGAAACCACCCACCTTTTGTTTCCCTCGGCGGCTGAAAACTGCCCCTTTTTGGTTCTCCGGTTGAACCTTCAACGGGATCTTCATCCAGTTCATCCGGATTTCCAGATCTTCAAGCTTTCAACAAGATCTACATCTAGATCCTCAAATCTTCAACAAGATCTTCACCATAACATCAAGTAGGTGACGGCCTTCCATAAGTCTTGTTCAAAATTTTTGAGTTTCCGCTCGAATCATCGCCATTCTCGTTGATTTCTCATCCAAAGCTTAGTCGGAAGCCGTTGTTCATTTTTCCGGTAAAAACCTTTATCCCCAAGCAAGAAGGTTGGTTGTTTTGAGCTTTGCATTTGATTAAATAAACAAGAACACATGGTTTGCTGGGTTTGTGCTCGAGAAATCGCCACTCCTAGTACATCAACGAGAAGGATTTTTTCATCACAAAGCTTCTTCCAGAATATTGTTTTTTGCATTTTCTAGGTTTTTTAAGTGGAAATCACAAGTCTATCAAAGTTATAATGAAATAGGAGTATATCCTTGAACCTCCCGATTGATACATCCCAGTGGTCCTTGAATTTCTTATATTCCGTACGTCGGACCGCCCTCAGATCGCCGGAAAAGTCTCTATCAACAAGATGCAGAGCAAGCCTCCGGCAGATCAGATAGTACGAGTTATTGTTTGTCAGAGACAGTTGGCCACCCACTTTTCAGAGTACTTTTTGTCTTTTTACGCAAAAGCGAATATGATAGTACGATATAGTTGGTGGCAAGGGCAGATCCATGGGGCCGACCAGAATGAGTCCGCCAGAATAGGGCCCACCAGAATGAGTCCGGCTAGAATGAGCTCTCCAAGCTCTCTAAGTTACGAGCCCTCTAAACTCTCCAAGTTGTGAGCTCTCAAGCTCACCAAAATGAGTGCGCCAGATATGAGCTCGCCAAATATAGGGCCGACCAGAATGAGTCCGCCCAGACGGGGCGACCAGAATGAGTCCGCCTAGAAGTAGGGCCGACCATAATGAGGCCTCCAAGAAGGGGACCGCCGGATATGAGCTTGCTAGATACGAGCTCTCCAGCTCGCCGTAAATGAGCTCTTGAGCTCTCCATGTACGAGCTCTTTAGCTCTTCAGAGTTACGAAATCTCAAGCCCTCTAAGTTATGAGCCTACCAAGAAGGAGGCCGACTAAAATGAGGCTACCAAGAACGGGGCCGTCAATCTAAGCCCACCAAAACGAGCTCTCAAGCTCTCCAACAGCGAGCTCTCATTGCAGACTTTCCAGAAAAGTTACTTGCGATTTCAAACAAAGGGGGCCGCATATTGGAAATCTCAAAACAAACACCAAGTTTTAGATCTCGACATCTATTTCAATCAATCTCGACGCAAAAACGCCCTCAGGCTTGCTTGAAACTAGGGGGCCGCACATAGGATTTTTTGATTCAGTCGTCGAGCTCATCTGAAACAAGTAAGACTTTCAGTCCATGTATTTTTAGCACATTGATGACGGTTAAAATAGTCTATCCTAAGACATCAATATTCTATCCATTATGAGCTAAAAATAGTTGTTTCGACCTACAAATATGAGCCATTTGAATTGAATATCATATGTCGGGTTCGTGAGTCGAGAAATCTGTAATTACCGTTTAATTTCCCTGTATCGATATTATTTCGTGCGTTATTTGATGATTTTCAGGATACGAAATATTGGGCTGAGCATGATGGACGAATCTGGAGTTGACTAAACGAAAGGAATGGGCCTAGGGTATTCCAGAACCTTCCACGTTAAGTCGGCTGAAGGAAAAGACAAAAATACCCTCGGTAACCCAGGAGGCGGTGCCGACTTACCGAGGATCCAGATCCTTCCGAAACGCGTTTTCTTAGACGAGGGGTAGAACTAGGTGTTCCTAAGTCGGTTTAGATAGCTATAAATAAGAGGCTTCAACTCAGAACACAAGTGTACAATTTTCAAGACAAATATTATGCAATAAAAGTTCTTTATTCTTTATTTTATTTATTTTATGAGTTCTGGTCGGAGAGACAACAGAGTCGCCGCCTAGGGAGAGATCCGAGGGAGATCTATGCTCGTCTTCAAGGGTATGATTTCTGTCTTTTCCAAGATGTAGATCTATCATTCTTCTATTCGACTAGTATGGTTTAATTGCTTATTTAGTTTAATTATGTAGTAGTTAGTTTATTTTACCCCATGTGTTATAGATCTGATTCGTTGGTGAATAAATCATGAAATAGTAGTTGCGTTCTTCAGATCTGCGACGGTCTATATCGCTAGATGTGAATACTTAGTAAATTACTAAATCATGATAATCGGCGCCAGCTATGTTGATCGATAGATTTAATTTACATGTTAGTAGCCTAATCATATATTTGCATGTCATCGTAAACTAGCATGAAATACGGATAGTGAAGTGCTATGTTTGGACATTATCTAGAATGGACCCTAGGAACGTGCTAATCAATGTCGACAGCTGTCTATGCGGGTTTGCGGTATGAGTTAGCGTTCAATATCGACAGCTCTAGTTCTTTATGCGTATGGGCTATTACGGACCAATTAAGGAGAGTAGCTTGCGTATAGATCGTCTACTACCATTTTCGGAGTAGATGGGGTTAGGAGTTGTACCCGTAGCTGAACAATGAATAAATTCACTAGTGGAGAGGACTATTGCATGTGCGGGGGGAATAACTACTTACTCATAATTGAATTAATGCATTAGAAACTCTAGTTTGCTTCGTTGAACTTGCATAATCTTGCTAGTTGATTGTTACCAGATTTACTACTGTCTATACTATTGTTGGTCGTAGACTGTTATCTGACAAGCTCAATCTTGATAATTAGACATTCTTACGAGTCTCTGTGGGATCGACCTTGATCTGCCAGTACTCTACTACGATAGACCTAGTCCTATTGCTAGTAAGTGCCTTGCACGCGATCAAGATTTTTGGCGCCGTTGCTAGGGACTCGTGTCAAGAATACTTTTTATTTAAGATTGAGTTTTATGTATATATTTGAGTCTGTTTAATCGAGTCTGTTTTATAGTTTGTTTATACTGGAGTCATATAATATCAATTTTGTTAAAAATATGGAAAAATTACTTCCGGTTTACTGAGGGTCTACCCCGATAAACCGAGGGTCCCAGTTTCAATAGAATCGTTTCTGTCAGTTCAGAGTCGAGTCAGTAGTCAGAGTCTGTATTTTTTAGTCTGCCAGGCATGTGTAATAGCCGCCGGGGCAAGTCACTAACCTTTTTTATTTTTTATTTTTGTGTCTTGTAGTACGCTACACGAAGTTCAGCAGCCAAACTCGAGAGATTCTTACATGAGATTGAAAAGTTTTCTAGAAAAAAGAGAAAGGAAACGTGATTACGCACGAAGGAGATCACAACGAGAGAGAAGAAGAAGATATAGAAACCAACATGGCACAGAACAGACAGAACGGATAGAATGGAGCAGGAGTCGTGGTACAAGCAGATAGGAGAACTCTACAGAGTTATGCAATGCCGACGATCGAGCAATTCGTTCCAGCAATTGTTCAGCCTGAGGATGCAGCTGAGGTATTTCACCCGAAACCAAATGTGATACAAATGGTGACTAATTACACTACTTTTCATGGAGTAATGAACGAAGATCCTAGTGTACATGTCCCCAAATTTCTGGAGATAGTCAGCACGATTAAGCCAGCAGGAGTGCCTGAAGATAATATCAAGCTGAAATTGTTTCCATTCACTCTGAAGGACAAGACAAAGATATGGTTATTGTCTCTAGCACCTGGATCGATCCAAACTTAGACCGATTTGTTGCAGAAGTTTATGAATAAGTACTGCCCACCTGGGAAGTCACTACAAATGAGACAAGAGATTATGAATTTCAAGCAGAAACCAACTGAAACCTATGAAGAAGCTTGGATAAGATTTAAGGAAGCACAGAGGAGATGCCCTCACCATGATATTACTTTGCCCGTACGAATGCATATTTTCTATCACGGATTACGGCCAAGTGAGCAAATGAGAGTCGATGCATTATGCAACGGTTGTTTTGCGTTGCCATCACATGAATAATCCGAAGAGAAATTGGATCAAATCGCACTGACAAGTCAATGGGGAACACATCAAGTTGAAACCGCCAAAGTAGCTGAAGGCATATTTGGAGAAGATACTTCTCAAAAGATCATATACCAACTAATGGTGATGAATAAGAAGATAGATGGCATGCACGATCGCAAAACCAAGGTTGAGAAAGTTCAAGAAATTGAAGAAACCAACACTGTGGACGTGAACTATGTAGGGAGGCAAGGAAATCATTATAGGGGCGGATATCGCCAAGTTCTCATGACCACCCTGGTTTTAGACTGAGTGACCCTACTGGGGGTTTTCGACAAAGTGATTCAAACGGTGGAGAGAGACCGAGACAAGCTGGTGGATTCATGCCTCAATTCAACAATTCCGGTGGTTGGGAAGCAGCCATAGATAAAATAAGCTTGACTGTGACCGATACGGTCAATCAACTTACGAAATCCATGACTGAGTTGAATACAAACTTCACCATATATTGTCAGAAGAATGATACAAGACTGACCAATCAGGAAGCATTAGTGCAGAATCTATCGCACCAAGTAGGACAAATTGCAGAACAAGTGTCAGCCCGTCCTCCGGGAGGATTTCCATGTAATACTGAGAAGAATCTGAAGGACGTGATCATGACTAGAAGCGGAAAGCAACTGCCTGGACCAGTTATACCAAATGTCCAGGTGGAATCAGAATGCAGTCAACAGCAGAACACAGCCGAATCTGGAGAAATAGAGGGGCCGGTAACCCGGGACACTACTCCGGTATACCGAGTGTCTGAAAATTTAGCGATACAAGCATAGCATAGCGGCGATCGGCGCAGTAAGTCTTCACGAACTGTAACTATTAATCCTGCTACTTTACCCTATCCCCCTAGGAAATATAAGCCGAATAATGATGATACGTGTTATAAAAAGTTTATAGAGATGTTTAAAAGGTTGCAAGTGAATATACCTATGGTAGAAGCTCTGGCCAGAATGCCAGAGTATGCGAAATTCTTGAAAGAAGCAATTTCTACCAAAAGGAAATTGTTAGACCTTGAGACTATATGCCTTAATGAGGAATGCTCGGCAGTTTTTCAACGCAAACTGGATCCTGGGAGCTTCCTCATACCTTGCATAATTGGAGGAGTATGCCTAATCAAAGCATTGTGTGATCTTGGAGCCAGTGTCAATCTAATGCCACTCTTAATCTTTCATAAGTTAGGCATGAAAGAGCTGAATGAAACATCTATAACTCTTCAATTAGCAGATAGGTCAATGAAGCAACCTTGTGGAATGGTGGAGGATGTTTTGGTGAAAGTTGATAAGTTTGTATTCCCGATGTTTCATTGATCTTAGGAAGACCTTTCCTAGCTATGAGTAAAACCTTGATAGATGTTCATAAGGGTGAACTGATTTTGAGAGTGAATGAGGATAAAGTAGTGTTCAATGTGATGAATTCAATGAGATATGCTCAAGATGAAGGAGAAGCATGCTACATGCTAGATGCCATAGACGAACTTGTGTGGGAATTATATCAGCAAGTGGCACTAGACCCTGAAGTAGTTGAAACATTACTCCTGAAAGGTGAGGAAAGTTATGAGGAAACCTGGCCTGGGTGTAGTGAAGGTCAAGTGTGAGAAATAGAGCCGATATCTTCTATGGATGTAGGAGGAACCATTCATAGACCTTCCTGGCACAAGTTCTTTGACTTACAGTTGACTAGTAAGCTGTTAAGATCATCGTTAGAAGAGCCACCAAGGAACTTAACGTTGAAACCTTTGCCATCTCACCTGAAGTACGTGTACTAAAAAAATGATACTCTCCCCCTTATAATTTCAGCATCATTATCGCCCTTAGAGGAGGAGAAACTTTTAAGATTACTGAGAGAACATAAGAGAGCGTTTGGGTGGATAATTGTAGATATTAGAGGAATAAGCCCATCAGTATGCATGCATAAGATCTCTGTAGACCCTGAAAAGAAAGCGGTAGCACAACCACAAAGGATGTTGATGCCACAACTAAAGGATGTTGTTAAGGAAGAGATCATAAAGATGTTGGAAATGAGAATCATTTTCCCAATTGCAGACAGTGAGTGGGTAAGCCCGATTCATGTGGTGCCCAAGAAAGGAGGATTCATTGTCCAACCTAATGAGTTTGATGAGTTTATCCCTATGAGATTAATTACTGGACATCGAGTTTGCATGGACTTCAGGAAACTGAATGATGCAACTCGTAAGGATCGTTTTCCCTACCATTCATTGATCACAAGTTGGAAAGATTAAGAGGTCATGCATGTTATTGTTTCTTAGATGGATATTCTGGTTATTATCAGATCCATATTGCCCCCGAGGACCGAGAGAATACAACTTTCACATGTCCCTATGGAACCTTTACGTACAATCGCATGCCTTTTGGGTTATGTAATGCATTAGCAACTTTCCAAAGGTTCATGATGTCATTATTTACGGACATGGTGGAAGATTTTTTGGAGATTTTCATGGATGATTTCTCTGTATTTAGAGATAGCTTTGATAAATGCTTGGACAATTTGAGTAAAGTGTTGAAAAGATGTGAAGAGACCAACCTTGTACTTAACTGGGAAAAATGCCATTTCATGGTTACAGAAGAAATAGTGTTGGGTCATAGGATTTCAAAGAAAGGAATGGAAGTTGATATGGCAAATATAAAGGTAATAGAGAAGTTACCCCCTCCAACGAACTTAAAGACGTTGCGAGCCTTTCTTGGCCACGCCGGATTTTATAGGAGGTTTATTAAGGACTTCTCTAAAGTTTCTAAACCTTTAACGGAATTACTTGCAAAAGATGTACCTTTTGTGTTTTCAGAAGAGTGTAAGAAATCATTCAACACATTGAAGCGAATGCTTATAACCGCCTCAATTCTGGTAGCCCCAGATTAGAACAAACCTTTTGAGCTTATGTGTGATGCAAGCAACACGGCAGTTGGAGCAGCCCCGGGACAAAGGGAGGATAAAATCTTTAAGCCTATCTTTTACGCCAGTCGTACCCTTAATAGTGCCCAGAGGAATTATGCAATTACAGAGAAGGAACTTTTAGCTGTCGTTTCTGCATTTGATAAGTTTCGACCTTATCTGATAGGATCAAAAGTCACTATATTCACTGACCATGCAGCCTTGAAATACCCTCTAACCAAGCAAGACTCCAAGCCGAGACTGTTAAGATGGATTCTACTCTTACAAGAGTTTGATGTTGAGATTAAAGATAAAAAGATCTGAGAACCAGGTGGCTGATCACCTGTCAAGATTTACTTGGTTGGAAGAAGAGCAACCAACTGAAATCAAGGAAAGCTTTCCTGATGAACAAATTTTTGCCATCTCAGTGGTAGCTCAAGTTGAATCTCAGACCCGACATCATACAACAAGAGTGGGCAAGGTATACCCTTGGTTTGCTAATATTGTCAATGATTTATCAGGAAGGTACCTACCACCGAAATTCACGAATACAGATAAGAAGAAGTTTTTCACGTATCTGAATCATTACCATTGGGACGATCCCTACCTGTACAAATTGTGCCCTAATGCCATTCTCAGGAGATGCGTCCATGATGATGAGATTCCAAATATTTTGCACATGTATCATGCTAGAAAAGCTGGAGGTCATTATGGGCCAGATAAGACAATAGCAAAGGTACTGCAGTGTGGATTCTATTGGCCAACAATTCATAAATCTTCTTACGAGTTTACAAGATCCTGTCATTCCTGTCAAATGACTGGTAATATTTCTAAGCGGAACGAGATGCCACTGCAGAGTATCTTAGAAGTGGAGTTATTCGATGTATGGGGAATTGATTTTTTTTGGGCCTTTCACATCGTCAGAATCAAATCGTTACATCCTGGTTGCAGTCGATTATGTTTTCAAATGGGTGGAAGATGTAGCTTCACCTACTAATGATGTCAGGGTTGTCCTGAGATTTCTTAAGAAAAACATTTTGACGATGTTTAGAGTGCCCAGAGCCAAAATTAGTGACGGAGGGAGTCATTTCTATAATAGGTTGTTTGAGAAGTTGATGATGAGATATGGGGTTAGATATAAGGTTGCAGCAGCATATCACCCCTAGACGAGTGGACAAGTAGAAGTCACGAACCGAGAGATTAAGAGGATCTTAGAGAAGACTGTGAATCCCATGAGGAAGGATTGGTCTTTGAAATTAGATGACGCTCTTTGGGCGTACAGAACAGCTTATAGCACCACGATTGGGATGTCACCTTATATGATAGTGTTTGGAAAAGCATGTCATTTACCGGTAGAACTCGAGCACCGAGGGCTGTGGGCTACAAGATTTCTAAACATGGATGAGGATTTAGCCGGTGAAAAGAGGATGTTAGAATTAAATATATTGGAGGAGTTTAAGATTCAAGCGAATGAGAATGCTAAGATTTACAAGGAGAGAATGAAGCGTCTGCACGACAAGAAGATTCTGAACCACACATTTCAAGTTGGAGATAAAGTGCTGGTATATAATTCGCGTCTTCGTCTTTTTCTTGGGAACTTGAAGTCTAGATGGTATGGACCACATGTAATCACGAAAGTCTACAATTCAGGTGCATGTGAAGTTATACATGAATACTCTGGGTAAACTTTCATAGTTAACGGCCACATGCTGAAACATTACCTTGAGCACAATTATAACCCTGAGTTGTAAGTCTTTACGTTGACAGAGCCAGAATATGAATAATGTAGCCCTATTAGTACAGTCGAGCTGGCGACTATAAATTCAGAACTATTTCTAAAACCCTTATTTATTGCTTTTGTTTATTTTAGTTATTTTGAGTCAATAAAGTAGCATGACAATCGCAGGGTTTTTTTCATCACATATATCTTCAGCCATCTGACTAGAGATATATATGGTTTTTTCCTTCACGATTCTCATGTGATACCCTCGTAAAAGTTTTCGCGTCTTGCTTAGGCTGATAACAGAATAAAATGGCTTAAACTGTTTTTGTGCATTCCTCCGGTATGCACAATTACTGCCATCTTATTTTCTTATTGCCCTTCGCATGTTACTCACAGTTTTTGGAAGAATATTGGAAATAAGGTAATGACTTGGAAGAGGAATGACCTAGGAGCTAATTATTCTGCTCCGGGATTTGTTTTGACTCAGCCGACATTTCCAGAGCTAAGTACTTTTTCTTCTCTTTATTAATAGTCATTGGGGACAATGTCTATAATAAGTGGGGGGTAGACGTCTTAGCTGGGTAGTCGAAAAAGGGAATTTTTTTAACACTGTTTTTAGCTTGCTATGTGCACATTTTCGAGTAAGGAATCGGTAGAAAAGGAGCCCAAGTTCAATTTGAAGTGAGCTATAGCATATTCAATTTCGTATGGAAGAATTATCATATGTTATGTTGCAAGAAGTAGTAACTTATTAATTATTATTCTATCATTGCAACCAATATTTGAGCACATAATCTGAGTGAGAAGTGTTTAAGATTAGATAATGAGTTGTTTTAACCGGGAATCATTATTTGTCTGTCTATATACTTTAACAAATTGTTGTAAGACAAGATAAGCAACTTGGATGATGAGAGGTAACCGGGACAAACGGACTTGTGAGAGAAAGAGAAAAAAGTGAGGCAATCTGCCAAGGAAAAAAAAAATTTTAAAAAATGAAAAAATGGAAAAAAGAAAAGAAAAATCATGCAATAAAGGCAGTGAGGGCAGCGAACTCGTGTAAAAAGGGAACGACCCTCGCATAAAAAGAAACAAACGAGGACTTAAGAGCGATGTCAGTCCCTGAGTCCGCCCGACCAAATTACTGTACCATGTTGTGTAACCAAGTCTGAAAGCAAGATGAGCGAGTGTATGTGCAAGCAAGTTAAGATTGTGTGGTTAATACAACTTGATTCTTCTCACGAACACACTATAACGACTGATTCATCACACGACACATTGAGGCGTGCTAAGTAGTGATTAATGGGGAGATTATGGATTGTGGCTTAATGTATGCTTCTGCCAGAAATCTTTATTGATTATGTGGTAGTTGATGGGGATTTCTCTTGGAGGTACATTCCGTCTAGATATTCTGCTCGAGGACGCGCATAAGGCTAGTGGAGGGGGGGGGGGGTAGTTGAGGACGGTTAAACTAGTCTACGGCATCAATATTCTATCCATTTTGAGCTAAAAATAGTTGTTTTGACCAACAAATATGAACCATTTGAGTTGAATATCATATGTCGGGTTCGTGAGTCGAGAAATCTGCACTTAGCGTTTATTTTCCCTGTTTCGATATTATTTCATGCGTTATTTGATGATTTTCAGGATACGAAATATTGGGATGAGCATGATGGACGAATCTGGAGTGGACTGAACGAAAGGAATAGGCCTAGGGAATTCCAGAACCTTCCAAGTTAAGTCGGCTGAAGAAAAAAGACAAAAATACCCTCGGTAACCCGGGAAGCGGTTCCGACTTACCGAGGATCCAGATCCTTCCAAAACGCGTTTTCTTGGACGAGGGGTAGAACTAGGTGTTCCTAAGTCGGTTTAGATAGCTATAAATAAGAGGCTTCGCCTCAGAACATAAGTGTACAATTTTCAAGACAAATATTATGCAATAAAAGTTCTTTATTCATTATTTTATTTATTTTATGAGTTTTGGTCGGAGAGACAACGGAGTCGCCACCTAGGGAGAGATCCGAGGGAGATCTACGCTCGTCTTTGAGGGTATGATTTTCTGCCTTTTCCAAGATGTAGATCTATCGTTGTTCTATTCGACTAGTATGGTTTAATTGCTTATTTTGTTTAATTATGTAGTAGTTAGTTTATTTTACCCCATGTGTTATATATCTGATTCGTTGGTGAAGAAATCATGAAATAGTAGTTGCGTTCTTCAGATCTGTGACGGTCTATATCGCTAGATGTGAATACTTAGTAAATTACTAATTCATGATAATCGGCGCAAGCTACGTTGATCGATAGATTTAATTTACATGTTAGTATGATCAACTATTTGCATGTCATCGTAAACTAGCATGAAATACGAATAGCGAAGTGCTCTGTTTGGACATTATCTAGAATGGACCCTAGGAATGTGCTGATCAATGTCGACAACTGTCTAGGCGGGTTTGCGGTAAGAGTTAGCCCTCAATATCGACAGCTCTAGTTCTTTATGCGTATGGGCTATTACTGACCAATTAAGGAGGGTAGCTTGCATATAGATTGTCTACTACCATTGTCGGAGTAGATAGGATTAGGAGTTGTACCCGTAGCTGAAAAATGAATAAATTCACCAGTGGGGAGGACTGTTGCATGTGTGGGGGGAATAACTAATTACTTATAATTGAACTAATGCATTAGAAACTCTAGTTTGCTTCGTTGAACTTGCATAATCTTGCTAGTTGATTGTTACCAGATGTAATACTGTCTATATTATAGTTGGTCATAGACCGTTATCGTGACAAGCTCAATCTTGATAATTAGACGTTCTTATGAGTCTCTGTGGGATCGACATTGATTTTCCAGTACTTTACTACGATAGACCTAGTCCTATTGCTAGTAAGTGCCTTGCACGCGATCATACATGTATATATATGTACAGATACGTCGGGCCTAGATAACGGACTCAAACAAGATGAGATTACAAATTTTATTATGGAAATATATCAGCACGGAAATCAAGACGTTGAGATCATGGACTTTCATAAACGAACGAATCCGGAATCGGATCTTTATTGAATTCGTAAACAAAACAAGAAAAACGTGAAAAGCATGCAAAAAGTATTCGATGTCCGAAATGGAAGGGAAAACAATTGATATTGGCTTCACAACGGCCATGAACTGGCTCTGGCGTTCACCATGTCGTCGGCAATAGCTTTCCGAAATTGGGTCCTGCGCACAAAGCGGACATCGGGACCGAAAGTTACGGCCGAAATATAACACATGTCTAAACGCTCCCTTTATGAGCTCTCCAAAAACGAGCTCTCAAGCTCTCCCAACATAAGCTCACTGGATATAAGGCTGCCGGATGTGAGGCCGCCAGATGCGAGCTCTCTTATTATAAGCTCTTTATCAACGAGCTCTCTGATTATAAGCTCTTTATCAAAGAGCTCTCTTATTACGAGCTCTTAAACAAATCTCTCTATTTACAATCTCTCCAAACAGGCGTATGATTGCACAGACTCAACACTTGTTTCAACCAAGTTCGCCCTCAACCTTGTTTGAAACAAAGGGGCCGTAGGTGGAAATTTTCAAACAAACGGAAATGAACCGAATTCGGCATTTATTTCAACCAAGCCCGCAGTGACCTTGCTTGAAACAAGGGGGCAGCACATCGGATTTTTTAATTTGAAGACCCGACAACAACAGGTCCGATTCTTATGATTCAGTTGTTTTTAGGGAGCTCGATACTCAACGCTCTCAACCTCGCCAATAACAAGGGGGTCGTATGCCCGCATATATACTGGCTAGCGGACCCAAACTACGGACTCAAAAGATAGGAATATTTCGAGCAAAAATAAAGATACAAACTAAAAAACACTTGAAAAAATCATTACAAGAAAGAAAGAAAATATGCATTCAAAGGCCGAAGAGCGGCCAAAAGTTAAAGTTACGATCAAAAGAGTAAAGGTCTCTGTCGTGACCACCATGTTCACCATAGATTCACCAGGTATAAAAAGAGGCCACCAAAATGAGTACCCCAAAGCTCTCCGAGTTACGAGCCCTCACGCTCCTCAAGTTAAGAGCTCTCAAAATACAAGCTCTCATCGGGTTTTATTTCTACAAACTGAAATGATTACAAATCTTATGTTTGGAACTCACCTTACCGGATATGGCGGGTCGAACTATCTTATTTTTGGAACTCTCCCTACCAAAAATGACGGGATGAGCCTTCTTATTTTCGGAATTCCCCAGAGGTCAACTCGTCATCAAAATGGGATTTCTCTTCACCAACAACAAGTCCGCCCACTTAATAGCACGGCATAAAAAGGCTAAGGCTGAAATCCCAAAAAAGCCAAATCCTACGAAGTTAAGGCTATCCGCCCAATTATAACTTTAAATCGTCTAGAGGCTAAAAGCCCAAATAAACCAAATCATACGAAGTTAAGGCTATCCGCCCAATTATAACTTCAAACCGGCTAGAGGCTAAAAGCCCAAATAAGCCAAATCATACGAAGTTAAGGCTATCCTCCCAGTTATAACTTCAAACCGGCTAGGGACCAAAGATCCTGAAACGCCAAATCATATGAAGTTAAGGCACTCCGCCCAAATACAACTTCAAAAGGCTAAAGCTATACGCCCATTATAACCATCCAAAAGATCAAGGCTATCCGCCACATACGACCACTAAAGGCTAAGGTTAATTGCCACTTAAGGCCTTCGATAAGACCGACTTCAGCTCGGCATCATATTTGGAACTCGCCTTTGAGCGAGCACTTTATAAGACTGACTCTAGCTCGGCATCACATTTGGAACTCTCCTTCGAGCGAGCACTTTATAAGACCAACTCCAGCTCGGCATCATATTTGGAACTCGCCTTCGAGCGAGCACTTTATAAGACCGACTATAGCTCGGCATCACATTTGGAACTCACCTTCGAGCGAGCACTTTATAAGACCGACTCTTGCTCGGCACCACATTTGGAATTCACCTTCGAGCGAGCACTTTATATGACCGACTCCAACTCGGCATCACATTTGGAACTCGCCTTTGAGCGAGCGCTTTATAAGACCGACTTCAGCTCGACATCATATTTGGAACTCGCCTTCGAGCGAGCACTTTATAAGACCGACCCCACCACGGCATCGTATTTGTAACTCACCTTCGAGCGAGCATTCTATAAGACCGACTCTAGCTCGGCATCATATTTGGTATTCGCCTTTGAGCGAATGTTCTATAAGACCGACTTTCAGGTCGGCATCATATTTGGAATTCACCTTCAAGCGAATCTTCAATAAGACTGACCCCAGCTCGGCATCATATTTGTAACTCGCCTTCGATCGAGCATTCTATAAAACCGACCTCAGTTCGGCATCATATTTAGAATTCGCCTTTGAGCGAATGTTCTATATGACCGACTTTCAGGTCGGCAACATATTTGGAATTCGCCTTCGAGCGAATGTTCTATAAGAACGACTTTTAGGTCGGCAACATATTTGGAATTTGCTTCGAGCGAAGGTTCTATAAGACCGACTTTCAGGTCGGCATCATATTTGGAACTCGCCTTCAAGCAAGCACTTTTTAAGACTGACTTCAGCTTGGCATCATATGTGGAACTCGCCTTCGAGCGAGCCTTCTATAAGACCAAAGGATCCCAAGCCACCAAAGGCTAAGTCGATTCACGAAGCAAAAGCTACAAAAAGCAGAGTCAATTCATGGCACAAGCCACAAGAGGCGAAGTCGATCAACGGCACAAGCAACGAAATGACCTACTATGAGTACGGCATTTAGGCAGAGCTAACAGGCGATCCGCCATAATAGCGAGCCGTCACAGTATTTCAAGGAAACAGATCCGCGAACAAACTTTAATCTCCGCTTAACATTTCAAGAAAATGCTTAAGGCACGGAGTAAGGGGCCATTGATATGTCCAAATCATGATTCAGCCCATGGATCCTTATTCGGGTCCATCTGACCCCTTAAAATAGTGAATAAAGCCACCGGCCACCGTCATCCGCGAGCTTACAAGGCGTCGGCCCCGCTCCAAGCTTTTGGTCCTATGCGACGCTATCAGGCTAGGGACCCTAGGTCGTTAGGTCCGCCGGACACCAGAGCCGCCAACACTAAGACAAGCCAAAGCCGCAAGGCCCAGATCGAGGCCACAAATCCCTCAGTGAGTCCGCCAAGGCTCTAAGTAGGCTGCTAGGCTCTCAGCCCGCTGACTTGCTAGTTGTCCTCCCTCGCCAGCTGGCTTGCTCCAAACTTCTATAAATAACCACATCACCTCTATCACAAAAGGGGGGGGGGGTCTTCATTCCCAGAACTACGCATGGCTTGATCCTTTGCAAAGGGTACGTAGGCAGCCTCTTCAGGCTCAGCTCATAAACACAAAAACACCAAACACTCCCCAATCCTGCTTTTGAAAATCTTTATCTTACTTTTGAGCAACACCACTTGCACGGCCGAGCACCGCCATTTTTATATCAACAAATAGCCAGATATCCACTGTTAAATCCACTCAATCAAAGGTGATGACTTTTTCGCAGTCATTAGTAAGGAGGAAGAAGATCAAAAGGGAGATTCATGGTTGTTAAATGTCGGGAGACACGACATGAATCTATTTATCCAGTTATAAAACAATTGATTATAAACTTGAAACATTTAAAAGACTACTAGGAAGCCATTTCCAAAACGGTTACTTAACAATGCAAGAGAAACATGCTAGTTACTAAATCAGTTTATCTTTCACATACTTGTTCGTTTACATTAATTACAAACTTACAATGTTTTACCAGCTAATCAAGCTTGCATAAGCTGTCTACTAACCCACACATTACTTGTCTGCTAACTGAAACATATTCCTGTCTTGACTGTCTTGTCTATGTCTCTTACTTACTTAACATGACTCTGTTCTTGTCTTGACTGTTCTGTTTCACTCGTCGGACTTAAAACCCACGGGTCTTCATGGGACTTAGCATAAGGACTTGGAGCAACATGGCTAATACGACAAACCATACCTCCAACTTGGGACTTATGTACCCAAGGTACTCTATACAATACGTCGTCTTAAGAACAACATGGCTGCTGGATATACAGAAACCCGAATCCGGATCCGACCCACAATTGGATCGTCAGATCTGATTCATAGCACCGACCGAGACACTCGATTATGCACAGCGGAAGCTACAAATAAATTCGCATGTTATTTTACCACGATTTGATTCGCATAAGTAATTAATACAACTATGAGAAGGTTGAAGATTTACCTAAACATAGAGGAATAGTAAATTGACAGAGAGGGAGAAACCGCGGTCTTCCGGATTTTATCTCCTAGTGACGACTGGTGGACGTCGATCCTCTCCGTAGAACCTCCTCGAATATGCCCCATAAAAACCCTAGGTTTTTCTTCTCTTAATGACTAGAACTAGAAACTAATTTTTCTCTCATTTTTATCAAGTGTGGCGCAAATTTGTGTGTATTTTGTGCTAGGAGGAACTCTCTTTATATAGGAAAATAACTAGTCAAGAGAGTTATCCTTTTCACACCATAATTACATATTCCGATAAGGAAAAGATAATTGCCAAAAGATAAGAGATAATTCCCAAAAAATTAATCTCTAATTTTTCCATTAATTATCCAACAAATAGATAATTAATTAATTACACATGTGACATAATCTAGGAAAATTTCTTTTCCTAACTTATCCACATTTGGGGCGCCACTTATGTCATTAATTTTAATAGAAAATGTCTTTTCTATTTTACATATTATTTACCAAATAAATAATATTGCATATTCATTAAATAGACCAACTATTTAATTTATTTTCAAGGTTCCATAAAACGAGAAAACACTCGCGTGTTAAGGGCCAACACGGGGACCATGGACCTATAAACAGTAGCTACAATAAATTGAATAAAATATTCATCGAATAGAATATTTCTATGCAACCTATTAATTCCGGAATTTCACAACCATAAATCCGAATCTGAACTCTATCGATTATAGATATAACTTAGTCTCAAAACGCCGAGTAGATAAGTGTCTATTGATATAATCATTACATACAGACTAACCCTCCATAGACTATCCGTAATGAAGCGGGAATATTTCCGTAAACCATCTTCAATACATCTTATCCTTATTTACCATTAACCCACTAATGATCAATTAGTTCATAACCAATATGAACTCTCGGGATCGATCAGTTTCTAGGATTAACAAATAAGGGGATTGTCTTTCTACATCCTGCAGGAAGGAATGGATTCCATATCTATGAGACACACACTTCTCACTCATTCCAGAATAGTGCCGACGTGAAAGTGATTCGGACCGCGCCTCTTAACGATCCCTAACGAACACATCAAACCCTATCCTGACACAAGTAGGAGTCTGTAATCACTTCAGGATTAAGGTTAATCCATATATGATCATCTTGTGATTTAATACGATTTCTCAATCACGGAATTATATGAGAAATGCAGATTAAATCGGTCCAGTCCTATATGACTACATCATATATAAATTCCCCACTTAGATAACCAATATCGACGGTCCGGATAAGACGGTCACACCATAAAGTGTTCTGGGCGCATGAATGGTGGTTTAATCAATACACCCTATACTTTGATTAAGTTCACAACGGAATAACATTTCAAGTGTATCACCATAAAATTAACCCTCGCGTGCGACACACACTAAGTTATACGGCTACATATGATACGACTTAGGGTTTTCAGTAGTGTATTACTTACAAGCACGAAGCAAGTAATAAGATGAGAATAAATCTGTTATTTTTTAATTCTAAAAACATTTACATAAATTGTCTTTCGGGCGCTACTTCCAACAATCTCCCACTTGCCCTTATAGACATGCAACAATTGTCTTTCGGGCATACTATATCTTACAATCTCCCACTTACCCGTAAAGACAAGAAATGATTGTTTTTAGAGCACCACACCCTTATTCTATCTATCCACAACATTCTCCCACTTGCTTTAAAGCAGATGAGACATATCTCTAAATTATATACCCGCCAAGCGCTTATCAGTGACAATAGATGCCGAGCGACTTGGTAAACTGATCAGCTAGGTTGTCGGCTCGTGGCGATCTTTTAGGACCGAGCCTCTCTGCACGGTCTGTTGGATCAGGTGGTATTTACTTTCAAAATGCTTTTGACCTCTTGTGATTGCAAAGATCCTTTGCATAAGCTACATTTCCAATGTTTTCATAGCAAAGTGATATCGACTGACGAGGCCTGGAATCACTTCCAGATCCAACAAAGAACTTCTAAAGCCACACTGCCTCTTTAGCTGCTCCGAAGCTGCTATGTATTTGACAAACAGAGTCAAATTGGCAGTGCTGGATTGCTCAAGACTGTAGCTCCATCACAATGAGTAAACACTGAGCCTGAGATCGACTCACGATCATCCTTAATCCGACAAAAATCAGAATCAGTGAAGTCAACAACACTCAGCTTTGCACCCGAATACACAAGCATATGATTCCTTATTCTCTAAAGATACTTGAGGATGCACTATACTGCTATCAATACTCGAATCCAAGATTTGATTACAATTGACTTTGAATAACCTGACTTTCTCTATCCAAAAGAGAACTTAGCCAATTTTCTCTATATCCTAAGACTAAGAGAATTATTCCATGAGGGGTTGGGTAGGAAAACTCTCGTTGAATGTTGCATATGAAAATGCATTATATCATCTTAACCAATAAGATGGATGGGATACGGCCAACACCTTGTTCTCATGAATTCGACTGAATCGATTTCTAATAATATAGTCAACTTCTCTAATTCATAGAAGTTTTGTCTCGTCAGTTTCTGACTTCAGATAACACACTCATGTTGTTCTCAACTATTTCCGTGTTATCCTTTATAAACATTAACGTCTACTACTTTACCAAAATTGATTCTCCAGTCTACAAAAGACTCATCAATATTCTGGTCAAGCCCACACATTTCAAACATGTGACTTTTAATGACCTAGAGGTTTGCTTTAATCCACCAATGGATATAAGCATAGGCAGTCAATTTGCCATTAGCTTTAAGCTAAAACCCTTATGTTCTGAATGAGATCAGACTCCGTTGTTTGGCAAGAAAATATTCGGGGCATCACCCCTATTGAACTTTCTGCTTTCCAAGAAGTCAAGAATGGCTGAGTGGCGAGAGAGTTTCAGGGCATCACCCCTGGTTAACTCTATAATTCTCAGGGAATTACCCTTAGACCACTTAGTTTTGCATTGAAAAGATAAACTTTCCTATTCATTTGACTCTTTTCCATGTAGATCCAACTACTCCCACTGGGCCTGAGACACTCGGGCGTTTCTACATGAGTGTGAACATACATGGAGTACCAAAACTCCATTTACAGGTTTATGGCTTTAAACCAACCTCCTTTTATCAGAATCCTGTATAGTCCTTCCAAAAGACCATAGGTTATCATTCACCCCAGCAGACTGTAAAGTCTGCATAATCACAGCGAGTCAATGGATGAACCATACTCCTACTGCATTTGGGTGGTTTGATATTCTGATATGGTTCAGTAGTATTTATCAGCGTAACCCCCAACAACCAATGTTGGATGTGGTTATTAAATCAGATAGTAACTCCTTGAGTAACATTACTTCAAGGCCCAAGGTTGTTATTTAAACATTCTTTTAGAATGGATGTAACAGTGTAACCGTCACTATCCGATCTTAAGAATCTTATGACTAACATTTACTCATTGTATTAAGATATTTCACGAACAGTCAGCATCTGAATGTGTATGCAAAATCTCCAGTCCTACCTTCAAGCATGAAGTGCTAAACGCCTCTATTTATGGAAGTGAAGTAATCGTAGTTCACTCCTTATCCATAAATTCAGAAGCATCTTTTAGGTAGACTTCTCGGTATTTACATAATAAGGTATACCGTTATTTTGCAACTAATATCTTAATTGAGTTAAGCAGTGTAATGTAGCATATCACTAACTATACAAGACAATACATGGATTATCGTTTCAGTGAAATCATTTCACTCGGAGGTAGGCCTAGCATCAGTTCCAAATACTATGCTATAGCCTATATCTGAGCATGGAATACTCTATTCTCTGGTAATATCATAGATTCCTTCAGATATTCAGACAAACTAATCGGTGTTTCGAGCAGTTATCAGACAAAAAAGGCCACTACTCAAAACCTCCAACTAGCTCGTTTCTTCATAAGAACCCGAAGGTCAATATGAACAAGCTATGATACTTTTATAGCTCTATTACCCTTTCCTAATTGAAAGGTTACTTAGTCATTTTTCCTTTGAGATAGTGTTCTTAGACTGGGAGATAGGAATCACCCTTAGCCAGTCTTCAGGGTCTTATCCTTAGGATATATGCACTCATAGATGCTGAAGAATCGTTTATCTAAATACGGAAACCATTTGTCTTAATAGTTTATGATGTGTTACATATATCTTTTCAGCATTACTTAGTGGTTCTGACTTTATCAGACAAAAGTCCGAGTCCCAGATTCGTTCTACAAATGTCATATTCACTCTCTTTAAGGAAACTATATTATCGATTTGAAAGTGAATCCATTTGTTCCAACGAGTTTGAAAACAAAAATTAAATATCTACGATATTCAAGGATTAAAATCCAAAATTTCTTTCCTTATATCACTCCCACTATCTCAGCTGAAATAACTGCCCGTTGTCTACTCTTTAATCATTAATACCTAGCTATCTTGTTCTTACAAAAGAACTTAGCTTCCGGGTCATAATCCCGGTTAAGAAAGTCTTTAAGGATTCATAGGTTAGTGATCCGAAATCACTTTCCTTATCCTTAATTTATTTTCTTTTATTAATATTTCGGTTTAGCCTTTAACTTATTTAGTTTAGATGATGTATACTTGTAGAGGTTTACCTTCCCATTCTTGGCTTTCTTTAAAGGAAATGGCCACGAACTAGCAGTTCATTTGAGTAGACACTACTCGTGAACTGTGGTCTCTGTGGAATGTCTAGTGAGATTGATACCAAATCATTCTCATCATCTTTGAACTAATTTTAATTTATCTCCCGTTTAACACGAGTGACAGCAGTGACATACTTAATGTCACTTAAGTTTGTAGGCTCAAGAGGAACATGCTCTTCCGAAAAAATTAATTTGCATTCTCAATTATTGAGTTCAACGTTCTTGTTACTTTTCCACTTTTACGAAGTCATCATCAGTCAATTTTATCGTGTTTAGCAATTCAGATACTTTGAGATAATATGTAGTTGCGAAAATAAATCAAATCATACACCACAATCAATAAGAAATTTTAGGAATTATAAACATGATGTCATGCATGCAGTTTATCCTACCATTCCAATGATTCTATCTCACACCTCAGTGCCGCCGTAGGGTAGGTCAAAGAGGTGACGATTAAATTGAGACAACCTCTCTCAATAATTAAACCATTTAAGAATCGAACATCTCCTATTTAATTGTTGATTACCTTCTTTTTTCAGCCAAGATATTTCCAAAAATATCCTTGTGAGTGTGACCTCTTGTTTGATTTTTAAATGCCCGAGTATGCCGCGTAGGGGTAGGTCGAGTGACCAGACGAGTACTCAAAATCCTATCCTTTCGGAAACCAAGCCTTGAATTTTGATAGCGGTGAAGGCCATCCGTAGGGGGCCGAAATCAAAGCAGCACGAGGCGTCACCATTGTCTCATGTGCTTGTGTCAACAGTAGAGGCCGTGGGGTCGGTTGTCACCTTCCCCGCTCCCACTCGTTATTTTGAAAATTAGGTAATCTCATTAGGATTTTAGAATTTTCTAATAACCCAAAACAATAGATCATGAATATTTTAAATTAATCCTCCCACTAGTTCATCGGTTCCAAATACCGTCTAACTAGTGTCCATATATTCACGATTTTCCGATTTTATGGATTAATTAAAACTCCTTGTGTAGACACTACACAATTAAAATTCACCAAGAACTTTATAATCCTAATACATTAGGACTTTATGAATTTTCTAATAATTCGAAAAACAATAAATCATAAAATTTAAAGCTCCCACTAGTTTATCGGATCCAAATACCATCTAGTTAGTGTCCAATCTTTTCACGATTTTCCAAATTTTGATTATCAAAATTCCATTTATGTAGACACTACTTAACCCAAACCCCGAAGGATTTATAATCCTAAATTAAATTTATCATGTAAATTTTATATCCCGATAAAATTCAGTTTCCTTTAATTAATTTAATTTATTTTTAATCTAAATTAATTATCGTGTTCATACATGTCTAATTAACGTCAATATTAATTTTCTACATGTATGTATATGCTAGGAGTGGAATTCATGAATATGATGCATGACATGGTTATATCACATAAATAATCACAAAAGAAAATAAATGTGAAAAATAAACCACTGAGATAGACCGTTGGTACCCCGTATCTAATCTATAAACCTAAAAATAATTAAATAGATAACGCTACTTTTAAAGGATTTACTAATTTCTTATTTAATCCGCCGCCGCGCAGTGTATTAATTTTCTGCTCCATTTTCTAAACAAAAGTGCTTCAATCGAGTTGGTGCAGACCTCTTCCTTCGATGTCCAAGTCTTGGGTTCGATCCTCAGCATCATCATTATTTTTTTGTTCTTTTCAAATCAATTTTCTAGAAAAATCAGATAAAAAAGGGACGCATCTAGGGGAAGGGGACACCGCGGCACTGCTACTAGTTGTTCCATCTTCTTCGAAATTAAATAATTTTCAAATCAATTTTCAGGAAAAATCAGATAAAAAAGGGACGCATCTAGGGGAAGGGAACCACCGCGGCACTGCTACTAGTTGTTCCATCTTCTTCGAAATTAAATAAATACAACAGGGCCGCATCTTTTCTAATTTTTCTAGCTACTAGGAAATTAAATTACAACAAAATAAATTACATAATTTCCTATACCCAGAAAAATTTGGGTTAACAATAAATCTAACGGTGAACAAATACCAACCTCAATCAATCTCGTCAACCAAATCATTCAACCACGCATATATATAATAAACATATAAAAGATGCAATATTTATTCAATTCCATTCAATATTGATTAATTATGCAATCAAAATCGTAAAATTGCTTTAACCTGTCTCTGATACCACATGCTGGATATACAGAAACCTGAATCCGGATCCGACCCATAATTGGATCGTCAGATCTGATTCACAGCACCGATCGAGACACTCGATTATGCACAGCGGAAGCTACGAATAAATTCACATGCGATTTTACCACGATTTGATTCGCATAAATAATTAATACAACTATGAGAAGGTTGAAGATTTACATAAACGGAGAGGAATAGTAAATCGACAGAGAGGGAGAAGCCGTGGTATTCCAGATTGTATCTCCTAGCGACGACTGGTGGACGTCGATCCTCACCGTAGAACCTCCTCGAATATGCCCAAGAAGAAAACATAGGTTTTTCTTCTCTTAATAACTAGAACACGAAACTAATTTCTCTCTCCTTTTTATCAAGTGTGGCGCAAATTTGTGTGTATTTTGTGCTAGGAGGAACTTTCTTTATATAGGAAAATAACTAGTCAAGAGAGTTATCATTTTCACACCACAATTACCTATTCCCACAAGGAAAAGATATTTGCCAAAAGGTAAGAGATAATTCCCACAAAACCAATCTCTTATTTTTCCATTAATTATCCAACAAATATATAATTAATTAATTACACATGTGACATAATTTAGGAAATTTCTTTTCCTAACTTATCCACATTTGGGGCGCCACTTATGTCATCAATTTTAATAGAAAATATATTTTCTATTTTACATATTATTTACTAAATAAATAATATTGCACATTCATTAAATATACCAACTATTTAATTTATTTTCGATGTTCCATAAAACGATAAAACACTCGCGTGTTAGGAGCCAACCAACTACCATGTATCATAACTAAGTAATTTCAATAGTTTGAATAAAATATTCATTGAACAAAATATTTCTACTCAACCTATTAATTCCGGAATTACGCCACCATAAATCCGAAACTGAACTCTATCGATTATAGATATAACTTATTCTCAAAACGTCGAGTCGATAAGTGTCCATTGATATAATCATTACATATAGACTAACCCTCCATAGACTATCCGTAATGAAGCGGGAATATTTCCGTAAACCCTCTTCAATACATCTTATCCTTATTTACCATTAACCCAATAGTGATCAATTAGTTCATAACCAATACGAACTCGGGATCGATCAGTTTCTAGGATTAACAAATAAGAGGATTGTCTTTCTACTTCCCGTAGGAAGGAATGAATTCCATATCTGTGAGACAAACACTTCTCACTCATTCCAGAATAGTGCCAACGTGAAAGTGATTCGGACTGCGCCTCTTAGCGATCCTTAACGAACACATCAAACCCTATTCATAATTATCTTTTTAAATAAAAAGAGTTACAATCCCTGTCAAACGCGTCTTTTTCAGTGATTTATTAAATCCTTAAAAATCAATTATTCATGAATGACAAAAATACCCTTAATTTAAAGTTCGGGGTTTTACATCTACCGTCTAGGATTTTTTCTGAATCCTTGGGCCTAATCCAGGCTTTAAACACACATAGTCTAGGCCCATGAGACATTGGGGTTATCTTCGAGGTTATTTGGACTCTTTCTAAGCATTGCCTGGGATATCCTTTGTGTATGGGAGAATTTTTACATGGTTACTACGTTTGTGTGGAGTGACCGTATCGTTCAATCTGGATCACACGGTTTTATTATGTATTAAAACTATGGTCTAGATTGAACCACACATACACTCCACACGAATAGAATGACTATATAAGAACTTCCCTTGTGTATGTATATGGGTCTGCCAATTCTAACGGTCATTGTTTAGCTCGGTTTAATTGTGGTCTTAAAAGAAATGTTGTATGGCACAATTCTTTTCCAATTTGGCTTCTTCAAACCATAGTATTAATGATAAAAAGATATTGTAAACTCCAGACGTAATATTTAAAATATTTGCGGCGCACCATGTAAGTTTGGCTGGTATCGTAGGCACATAGAAACAACTCGATCAAGTTTGGATACTTGTGGCGTGGAATAAATTTTTAACAGTCTTTAAACTATTAAAGCAAATAAACAAGTAGGGCAATTAAAAGAGTGCATAAATAAATGTTTTTTTTTAAAACACTTCAATCAAAATCATAGCCTGCGTCCAAATAATCCCTATCACTTCGACGGCGATGTTTTGGACTATGTGTTAATATAATAGAAAGCAAATTTTATACTTGATTGAGTTAATTTTGACGGTTGACTATCATCTTTTCTATTAAATAAAAAACTGATTATTTTACTTAGACGACATGGGTACGACTCAGAGTCTTACTCGTGGTACTCATAAATAGGTTTTCGGATATTTGTCACAACTGGTTCTATATGGGCGGACCAATTTCAGAGTCCGTATCATCCGACTTCATGTTGCCAACCTAGCTAATCCGTTCATCCTGGTCGTTCAAGTATAAGATCAGGTCGCCTCCGACCTCTAGAGACGATTACAACTATTTATATAGCAGGATCTCACGATTGGTCCTCCATTAGTTGCTATGATCCATGATTGATTATATCCCATGATTTAAGACTAATTGAGCCACAACAGTCCCACGTTGGCATCATACTAGCCCTCAATCATAAGCCCCAAAATCAGGGATTCGGACATTTAACTTCCCTCACGCGAGATGCATATATAAAGGACTCTTTCCCACTAATTTAGAACTATACGTTATTGGCTTGATCTCATAAAATACTGAGTATGTAGGCAGTCTCAACGACACAGTCATAAACAATCAACAAAACCACCAAACTGCTCGTAGAAATTCTCAAAAAATGATCCAATTACCTGATAATCACACTTGACGATTTCCGAACATTGTCAATTGACGTAAGAAGGAGGGTCCTCAAAACACTCTCATGGTTCTTTGCAACATCGCGAAACGATTATGATAGTCATAGATAAATCAGCTTCGTCATTGTTAAGGGTGATTTTATACGTTTTATAAGGATATATTTTATATCAATTTCCCCCATATCCGTATGTTTCTCATAGAAATCGAGCTTTATATTGAAATATTGAGCAAATGAGTTTTAGAAGTATTAAAGTGCAAAATCGGGTTAATTATGTGATTTTAGTGGATAAATGTCTTTAGATGTAAGATGTTACATTTGCATGTTTTATCATGATGTGTACGCACGCTTGCATGAGGTGAAAGGAGCTTAAAAGATGTTCAAATGATGATTTGCATGGAAGGAAAGGGATAGAGATGAAGTTGGAATGAAGATCAAGATGAATTTGGAAGAAAAGAGTCAACGCACGCGTCCAAGTCCCGTCCAGTGGGATCAAGGCGTCGAATCTTGGGTGGCGTCCGGAGGAGCGATTTTGATACAGAGAGTTTGGACGCTGAAGCAAACGGGCGTCCACCTCCGTCTAGAAGAATGGACGAGCGTCCAGAGAAGAGGACGGGCGTCCACGGCCGACTTAAGCAGCAGCCGCCTTACTTTTCTATAAATAGCAGCGCGATTTCAACCCTAAGACACACATTATTGACTCTTATTGATACATACTCATTAGAGAAAAACCTAGGCGCCCAAAGCACCTCCTTTGGGGAGGTGGGGTTGCTGAGATTAGTTAGGTTTTGTTTCCGTTTTTCTGTTTGTTCGACGCCATGGTCTTTGTCTTGAAGCTATGAACTTGGAGCAGCCATGGGAAACTTTTCCAGCAGAGTTTTTGATTTCTCTTTTGGATATCTTGTGAGTGATTTTAATTTAAAGTTTGTTTCTTTCCTTTGTTTATTTGTTTATGCAATCGATATCGGAAGATGTATTGCTATTTGATGTTTACCGTATGATGGAAATCGGTGTAAACCTTAGATCACCATAGGAAAGATTAGACTTTTAACCTTGACATAACGGAAGTTGATAGGTTAAATTTCCAGGTTGTTAGATCTAATAAATCTTGCACCTTGTTTTGAGAGCGTTAATCTCTATAGATCGGAAGATGATGAGATTGATAGACGGATTACTTACGGAAGTAGGAATTCATACCTTTGATTAGGTGAACCACAACTTTGATTGAATCATCATAAGATAATCTAGGGAAGAATTAAGGGTTGCGGGATGGTGGATCATGGTTTGTTCTATGTTGATTTGCTTCAGTCATTATCATGTTCGTTAGTTTTATTGTTTTCCTAGTTGTAGTTTTATTTATTTATTATCGCTTTTATCCTCCCTGGCTTTGGACTGACAATCCTCTGTCCAGTTTATTTTATCGTTTTTAGTTTCGTTTTAGTAGTAACAACCTTAGGAAAATTAATGAACTAGATACCCCGATTCCCTGAGATCGACTCCGGTATTAATCGCTATACTACGATCCCTACACTTGGGGAAATACCGGATTTATAAATTTATTACTTGTTTGTTTTGTTAGATAAAATCCGTGACAAGTTTTTGGCGCCGTTGCCGGGAATCGGTCATGGTTGTCGATTCATTATTAATTTTTCTAAAGTTGTTCTGCTTTTGTTTTTCATAGGTAGTTTGTGTTATCTAGTGATTATTAATTTTCATAGGTTTGTGTTTAGGTTCCAATTAGGGTTTTGTTTAGTTTTCGTGTTTTGTTTGGACTGTTTTTAGTGTTTAGCAACGTTTATGTGCTTGATTTGAACGTAAACGGGCGTCTGAGCTATTGGGCGCCCGTCCGTCCAAATCGATCATCTCTGTTGTGTTTTGCCCGAGCGATTTGTGCGTCTAGTAACTTGGCGCCCGTCTCTGTTTTTCTCCAGGTAAAGCGTCCGTCCGATAACTTGGGCGCCCGTCGCTTTGTCTGTCACACCGCTTTTTTTTATTTATTTTTGTTTTAGGTAGATATCGTGGTTTAGGGTTTCGCTTTTTTAGTAGGTAGGTTTCGTAGGTAGGTAGTTACGAGGTTGAATCATCCGACTCCACGCTTTTCACGGTCAAATTTTTGGATAAAGGGATCGTTTTAGCACTCATTAGTATTTTGGCGTAACTTTCGGCTCGAGTGTCCGTTTGGAACGCAGACCCCAATTCGAAAGCTTCGTTCCGACGCCGACGACGTGGTAAACGCCGTAGGCCGTTCAGTGCCGTTTTCGAGGTCAAAATCCATTGTTTTCCCTTCCATTCTGGGCTCAGAAGATTTCAACATGTTTTTTTTAGTGTTTTCTGTTTTTTCTGTTTTAAATTTTTCGTAGTTAGGTTTGGATTTATAAATTTTTCTGTTTCCGTATCTTTTTAGGTAGTTTTCAATAAAAGTAGCGTTAAATAAATTGAGAGTTTTTATTTTTGCCGTGTTTCGATGACCGTTGGGTTAAGAACGTGCAAAAAGTTTTTTACTCAATTTATGAAACGTGAATTTAGGTTTCATAGTTTTGTTTTCGTTTTTAATAAACACTAGGATTTCTGTTTTAATGATATGGTATTAGGATATGATGTTAGGGTTGCTGCTGTTTTCTGGTATCAATCGAGTCTGCTGTGCTTTTCTGCTGAGTCAGACGGGCGTCCATAGTAAGTGAACGCCCGTCCGTCCCATAACGCACCAACTCTGTTCGGTTTTAGAGAGTCGAGACGGCGCTTGCACATTACCCGAACGCCCGTCTGCTCTTCATGTGGTTACGACGGCGTCTGTCTTGACCAACGCGTCGATCGATTGTGTCGATTCTAGTGAATAGAATTTGATTTTTAATGCTTTATTTGACGTGGATATTTTCATATGAGCTTCTGTGGCTAGTTAATTCTACGTAGATGTTCTGAACTTGCATGTTTATATCTTTCCATCTACTGATCCGTGTTAAATAATTGATTAATTTTTATATACATGCTACATTAATTGACATGGATGTTTTATTGTGAGCCTCTGTGGCCGTTGTGCATATGCGTAGATGTCCTGTTCTTTCACCGTTATGTTTTCTTTCCATCTATTGCAATCCATGTTGAGTAATTCACCTAGCTAGACGTGATTCTAATATGACTTATGCTGTTCCTGTTGTCGTCTATCTAGGGGTACATGATTCATCCATGCATGTTATAGTTAATGTCGGTTCTCGTACGCTATAACTGGTCTTATTGTTATTTAGTAGATACTGTCGGTTTCCGTATGCTACATACCGTTGTGATGAGTCTTGTTAGCTTTTAAGACTTATGTGCTTCCTTGTTGTTTTTGTAACTCATATGGGTAGCTACTGTCGGTTTTCCGTAATGCTACCATCTTAGGCCATATGAGTTATATCTGTTTAGTATAGCTAACTGTTGGTTTTCCATAATGCTATCACCTTTGACGAGTCTTAAGGCGCGTCTACCTTTGCATGTGTAATGGACAGAATCGCTGCGTTATCGTAAATCGTCATTATTTGGTGAGACGCGTTTATTATATACATGTCGTGTTTGCAAATGAGTGGGCTAGTTTTCTTTCTTTGATTTTCTTTTATTTTTGCATATCATTTAGTTGCATATCATCTAGTTGCCTTGTTTTTCTATTTTTCTTTTATTTTTCTTGAGCGTAGTTAACTGTCGGTTTCCGTAATACTACCTCGTTTTTCTTTAATTTAGTTTCTGCATAGGCCGTAGTCACTGTAGGGTTGTCCTCGAAACTCCGCTCGGCTGAGCCTGTCAGAATTCATTTTTATTTATTTTTTTTATTTTTAGGATTGCATATCATGTAGGCTGCATTGTAGTATATTTTCATGTAGTTGCACCTAGCCTACTGTTGTGTAATGTTCCATGTATAATTTCCATCTTTATATGGGCTTAATTTGAAAAATCTTTCTGACTTCTTTTCCATGTATAATCCTCTATCATTATTAGTTGGAGTTTGATGTTTTTGTTTGCACATGTGGTCTATATTATTCTACAAGCTTCTGTGGCTTTATTCTTAGATGTCCTGAGTTTAAGTGTTGATCTTTCCATCTGAGCTATTATTCCTTTTTGTGCTTATATCAAACTTCCGTTCAGTTGTGTTTAGATGCTTAGGTGTCCTGTACTTTCCCCTGTATGGTGATTTTTCCATCTGAGCCATTATATCATGTGCTTACTTCTTGTTTTAGCAATTTGTTATTCCCCTGTGTCCCCCGAGATTTTGCCTTGTTTTCAAGTGTGCAGGGTGTATGCATTAGCAATTGTGCGCTTTTAGATGAAGCCGCCCGGTGGATGGTCCACGATTCATCGCTTTCATCAAGCCTTTCTGATTTGATTCGAGCACTTCCGAATTGCCACTTTAGAACTACAATCGCCTAAGTTCTTTGCTTCTCTTTATTTTCTGCACAACATGAGGACATGTTGTTATTTAAGTGTGGGGGAGGGGAATAGCTATGTGGTATCTACATTCATTTGCCATACTATTATATTTCTATGAAAAGGTGCTAAATTTTAAAATTTTTGTTTTGTCCCAAGTAAGCATTGCATGTCTTCATTTGAGTTCTTATATCATTGATGCTGTATTCTGCATATTTAGTAAATTTAGATGTTTCACCCAACACTATTTTTCACATGCCATAGTAAATGATGAGCTATATTTTAAAGCTATGCCCATTTGATTAGAGATTTTTTTTGATGATTATCGCATGATTCTTTGCTTGCATACGAATTTTGAAATTTTAATAGTTTGTGTTTAGAGTTAAAGTATGACATACTGTGAATATCTGAAGGTTTGAATGTGATAGGAGGGATATAATTTAAGGTTTGTATACCAATCTAAGATGAATAATATGAATTTTATATATATAAGTGTCGGAAGTAGCTGCCAATGATTTGAGTGCGGTAGGGCATTATCACGAAATGTCCTATACCACTATGAGGTTAATAGCTCCCGACTGCCTGATGATAGTAGTCCAGCTAGGGTGTTATCACGAAACGTCCTATTGCTGGGAATGAGGGCATATGCTATACGTGTGTAATTAAGAGAACTTTAAGAAAAATTAGCAAATAGTAATGTGAAAAGATGGGTGAGAACCGTAGTTATCTTCTGACTATCCCCAGTATAAACTGAAAGATATGTTGTAGGGACTATCCTCTGAGTATGTCGGAAATATTTTAAATACTCCTTATTATTATTTTTCGAGTACGTATGTTTTGTGAGGTGCATGTTATAATCGTTTTTATATTTCTAATTTAAATGGGATGTTGGCTAGTTTTGTTTGAATCAATTTCAAGTGTGGATTTAGTGGAAATTTACTATGGCTATGCACACACGCACTTGGGTGAACCTCTAAACTATTGAATATGCTTTATGGTTGCATAAATGTTTATATGTCTTGAGTCTTGATTATGTTTTGTCTTGCTCGGGACGAGCAAGGTTTAAGTGTGGGGGAGTTGTTAAGGGTGATTTTATACGTTTTATAAGGATATATTTTATATCAATTTTCCCCATATCCGTGTGTTTCTCATAGAAATCGAGCTTTATATTGAAATATTGAGCAAATGGGTTTTAAAAGTCCTTAAGTGTAAACTTGAGCTAATTTCATGATTTTATTAGTAGTTATCTATGGTTTTACACTTTGCGTGTTCTTATGGTTTTGAAGGTACATTTACATGTCATGGAGAGGGATGAAAGGAGCTTAAAAGATGTTCAAATGATGATTTGCATGGAAGGAAAGAGATAGAGATGAAGTTGGAATGAAGATCAAGATGAATTTGGAAGAAAAAGAGCTGAACGCACGTCCAAGTCCCGTCCAGCCGGATCAAGGCGTCGAAATCTTGGATCAAGCGTCCGGAGGAGCGATTTTGATACAGAGAGTTTGGACGCTGAAGCAAACGGGCGTCCACCTCCGTCCAGAAGAATGGACAAGCGTCCAGAGAAGAGGACGGGCGTCCACGGCCGACTTAAGCAGCAGCCGCCTTACTTTTCTATAAATAGCAGCACGATTTCAACCCTAAGACACACATTATTGACTCTTATTGATACATACTCATTAGAGAAAAAACCTAGGCGGCCCCAGCCCCCTTTGGGGAGGCTGGGGTTGCGGATTAGTTAGGTTTTTGTTTCCGTTTTTTCTGTTCTTGTTCGACGCCATGGTGCTGTCTTGAAGCTATGAACTTGGAGCAGCCATGGGAAACTTTTCCAGCAGCGTTTATTCTTTCTTTGGATATTTTGTGAGTTTAATTTAAAGTTTGTTTCTTTCCTTTGTTTATTTGTTTATGCAATCGATAACGGAAGATGTATTGCTATTTGATGTTTACCGTATGATGGAAATCGGTGTAAACCTTAGATCACCATAGGAAAGATTAGACTTTTAACCTTGACATAACGGAAGTTGATAGGTTAAATTTCTAGGTTGTTAGATCTAATAAATCTTGCACCTTGTTTTGAGAGCGTTAATCTCTATAGAACGGAAGATGATGAGATTGATAGACGGATTACTTACGGAAGTAGGAATTCATACCTTCGATTAGGTGAACCACAACTTTAATTGAATCATCATAAGATAATCTAGGGAAGAATTAAGGGTTGCGGGATGGTGGATCATGTTTGTTCTATGTTGATTTGCTTCAGTTATTATCATGATAGTTAGTTTTATTGTTTTCTTAGTTGTAGTTTTATTTATTTATTATCGCTTTTATCCTCCCTGGCTTTGGACTGACAATCCTCTGTCCCGTTTATCTTTTCGTTCTTAGTTTAGGTTCAATGGTAACAACTTTAGGAAAATTAATGAACTAGATACCCCGATTCCCTGTGACCGACTCCGGTATTAATCGCTATACTACGATCCCTACACTTGGGGAAATACCGGATTTATAAATTATTATTACTTGTTGTTTTGCATAGATAAAATCCGTGACAGTCATCCATACTATCAAGAAAAGTGTCTGCTGAATTGATCGGGGTCAATCAGGTTATAAAATACTTGACCACCATAAACCAATACTAGCAAGAGGACTAGGCCTATCGTAGTATAGCTATAGTGAATCAAGGTCGATCCCACATGGAACCAATTGTGGATCATCTTATATACAAACAATTAATTAAACATGTCAAGGACATAGAGGCGGTCTACGACCAACATAAGACAAGAAAGGTAAAGACACGACTCGACACAACGTAATTAACCTCCCCAATTATAGTCTTTATCGTTTGGACCTAGATAATTTATATAATAAACTCGAACTTATTAATCGTCAATCCGCTTTGTATCTATCTTAGATTGGCTACGGGAGTCATCTCTTTAACTTGACTTAGCACCGGTTAGGTTGCTTAGATCAACTGTGCTACATTACGTGACTTCACCTTTTGGGTATCCATCTCATATAACTTGCATGCTTACGACACTAAGGATGCCGATATTAATCGTACACCTCGTCCAGCAACATTCCTATGGTTAGCGTTTCCTAAACGATTACTCAAGCTCTCGTCCAACTAGCAATTACCAAGTTATAGTCTCATGCTAATCTACGACGTGCGTATAAGCGGTGCATGCAATTCCCAAATATAAACCTACCTAGATATTGCCGAACGTCCGTGAAGAGCAATTCATAAGCCTACCTAAGAGTTTTATATTGGTATTTCCTTTTTACGCTTTAATTAAACTAAGCGAGTAACGTAGCCATAGCCATACCTACCGAGATAATAAATTCAACTAGGCTAAACCTACCATAAAGACGCGTGGCGAAATAATCGATGAAACAGGCTCGGTCGATCGAGTGTAAGACCTCGGTCGACCGAATGACACCTTTCGGTCAACCGAACGATTTCAACCTGAATACATCTTAGAATATATCTCTCGGCGTTTCATCATACGTAAGCAGTTAAGCATGAATTATTCGCACGATATTCATATAAACTAACATAGATATGAATTAATTAAATCAAGTAGATTCATGAATAAATACTAAGTGTATGGCGTAGGTTATGGTATCCCCATAGACAAAGAGTCGCCACATCCCTAACGTCATAGCCTAGATCTACATCATCTAGCTATGATTAACTAATTCAAACGATAAAACATAATTGGGAGGGATTAGTTACTTAAAAGAAAGAAATGTAGAAAATAAAGGCTTACATATTGCAAATTTTAAATTGCCGGAAACCCTCAAATTATTCTACATTGTATCAAAGTTATATTATGAATTGTAAGATTGAAGAAAGAATGAAGGGATTGTATGTATGTCTAAGGTGTGTTTTTACAAATTTAGTAGTCTATTTGCTTATATAGAGTTGTAACCGACCTAGGAGGATCTAAAAGATATACATGTGAAAATCCCGTGAGTGACCGAACCGACATACTCGGTCGACCGAATGATAGGGCTCGGTCGACCGAGCCTCCTCTCTTTCGTGTTAACGCGCTGCCGTCTATCTTGTTCCCCACTGCATCCTTCCGTCTTGATCGATTCCTCTGATTTATCTCTTGATTAATGCTCTGATTTTCTTCCTTATTATCTCGGGATTTACTGATTGAATGACATTTATCCTCTCGATTTGTCGTGATCTCAAAATCGACATTTATCGCACAATAAATCGGTCTTTTAATAATAAAAACAGCTAAATACCAAATATTATATTAATAATCACTTAACATTAAATAATAAATATAAACGAGTGATTTAATATGAAATATACATTATTAATCTCGATTTAAGGTCAATGTTGATGACTTTTACGGGTATAATTTGACCGTCATCAACTACCCCCCACTTAGAGTTTGATCGTCCCGAACAAAGCATCAATAAGTCATTCCCAAAAAACAACATTTTCTATGGTCAAATCATACTTACACAAGAAACTCAAGTCAACTCATACTAGTCATGCTCATAAGATATCCATTATTCACTACTTACTATGAATCGAAGTGATGTGTGCATGTGCATTTAGTTTTATATATTCGTGGCAAGATTAGAGTTTATGCTAACTTCGCAATCTCAACCTACCAACCTCAGCATTCATACTTCTTATGCCTCGCAATGGTCAGAGCACTAGAGCAATAAGCAAGAGCGTATCTATAGGGATTTTGGACTTGGATACCGAGTACTACTCAAAGACTCTTAAAAGTTGAATTTCTTCAATTCTTCTTATTTTTCAAATACTATCAATCTCAAGGAAGAAAACCTTTTAGAGTATCCCCTATCTTAGATCATGTATAGCATCGAATATTACCACAAGCGCGGGGCTACTTTGGTAATGTCACTACAAGCCCAGTGTCTAACATTTTGCTAAAACACAGGTACGTCTCAAGCTTATTACTCTGCTTTAATGGCTAAAAGATAAGAATGCATCAGCAGATAGATATTGATACTAAGTTCACATAACCAATGATCTATGCAATGTACACATAATTTCTTCAGTTATTATGATTTGCGCGGTATACTCGATTCACAGATTGAGTAATTGAATAATAAATAACTACTTGCAAAAACGGGCATGAATATCCTTAAATTTACCTAACATAAGTATAAAATGATCACGTACTCATGAAACTTGGTTCCTTTCCTATCAATTCTTAGCTAGGAACTCACAATTCTAAGGGTACGAGATAAATAATGTGGCATTTATTCAAAATTTTCAATTTTGTACCGTTTCATTCGATTTTAACACATATCACATCATAGCTAAGTCTCCTACCCCCCACTTAAACATGGAATTGTCCGCAATGACAAAAATAAATGAGAATTTAAGAAAAGACTTAGCTCTGGAATGGGTCCCAAGTAAAGGAACAATATCGGAGTAAATTTCAGCACGTCGTGGAGAGATAGACACATCCGGTATAAGCAAACAAACTCCACGAAACCGTCAAATACCATGTCCATGGAAGTTATAAAATAATGTGGCAGTAATGAGGTATAAATACCTAAAAACAGTTTAAGCCACTTTATTTTATACAACCAATGACAAGGGAAACCAAAAAGAAAATACTAAATAGAAAGAAAAATAAACAAGCAACTAAAGATGGTGGTCTTCATCTACAACCTCCACCGCCTAAATATTCTTAAAACCGGGTGGAGAAGACAAAGATCAAAAAGCATTACACGACGTGGGAAAACACGAGGGTGACTCGATCGAAAAGGTATTCAATCCAGGAAAAGAGAAACTTGGTAAGGTATAACAGATTGAATGCGACCTATTAGCTAAAGATAAAATCAAATACTTAACGCAAACTTCTCGCTTGCATTGGATATCAACAACTTAGGAGATGTAGCTACTCCTCAAAATTACTAATAACCCAAGTATCACGTAAAAGTCATAACCGTCATCAACAAGGTCGATCGGTGTGATAGTTCGAACAAAACTTATCATCTAGAAATGCCGAATAGTCGGAAAAGTGTGAAATTTAAAACTTCCAAAGAAAGATAGGTTGTATTTTGATTGAACCAAAAACTCTTAAAATCTAGCTAGGTTCGAGCTACACTTACCCCAACTAGTATCATGAAAATCAAAATGATAAAAGATAATCATTAAAGCTTAGCAATATTTCAAATTCCGCAACACATAGGTATTGTGTGAACAAGATGGAGGTAGAGAGTATGATGGGTTGAGAAAAAGATACACATAAGGAGGGTAAAACGGATGGAAAGAAAGAGAGGCGATGAAAGAATGGTTAGAAATGTGAACTGTCGGGGCAGATTGGTGAGAGGATCGAAAAAGTTTGAAGATGAAAAAGTGTAAAGGGAAAGATAGGGATAATTGCAGAATGAATTGCACACTTGATGACGGTCAAATTATACCCGTAAATGTCATCAACGTTATCCTTAAATCGAGCCAAATAATATATATTTCATATTAAATCACATGTTTATATTTATTATTTAATGTTATGTGATTTATATTATGTAAATTGGTATTTACTCGTTTTTATCCGATTTACTGTGCGATTAATGTTGATTTTACAGATCATTACAAATCGAGAAGATTAGTGTCATTCAATCAATTATCTCAAGATAAGGAAGGAAGGAAATCGGAGCATTAAATGAGAGAGTAATCGGATCGACATGCAAGCGTCGATGATGGGGAGCAAGGCAAACGAAGAAAACGTGTAGAACATGGAAAATATAGGTTCGGTCGATCCGAACCATTAGGCTCGGTCGACCGAGTGTCATCTTTCGGTTGACCGAGTGTCGACTTTCGGGCGGTTTAGGGCTTTTGTCGTGTTTACCTTCTAGAACCACCCTAAGTCGGCAAAAACCTCTATATAAGCAAGCAGCTACGAGAATTGTAATATATACCTTAGAATATCATTCAATAAAATCACTCTATTCATATCTTGATTCAATGTAGTTTATTGAGGGTGTTTCCGACAATTTAAGAATTTTGCAATATGTAAGCCTTTATTTTCTGTTTCTTTTCTTTTAAGTAATTAATCCCTCCCAATTATACTTTATCGTTTGAATTAGTTAAACATAGCTAGATGATGTAGATCTAGGCTATGACGTTAGGGATGTGGCGACTCCTTGTCTATGAGGATCCCATAACCTACGTCATACACTTAGTATTTATTCATGAATCTACTTGATTTAATTAATGCGTATCTATGTTAGTTTATATGAATGCTTTACTGCAATTCTTGTTTAATCCGTTGTGTATGATGAAACGCTGAGAGATACGTTCAGGGATGTAATCTGGGGACGAAATTGATTCGGGTGACCGAATGAGTTCACTCGGTCGACCGAGCCCACCTATTCGGTCGACCGAGCCCCCTGTTTTCATCCGTTAGATATCCATGTCTTTATGGTTAGGTTAACTTAATAAATTTATTATCTCAAGAGGTATGGCTATGGCTACGTTACTCGCTTAGTTTAATTAAAACGTGTAAGAAGGAAATACCAATATAAAACTCTTAGGTAGGCTCATGAATTGATCTTCGGACGTCTAGCGTTATCTAGGTAGGTTTATATTTGGGAATTGCATGCACCTGCTTATACGTACGTCGTAGATTAGCATGAGACTATAACTTGGTAATTGCTAGTTGGACGAGAGTTTGAGTAATCGTTTAGGAAGTACGCCTAACCATAGGAATGTTGCCTGCACGAGGTGTGCGGTTAATATCGGCATCCTTAGTCGTAAGTAGCGTGTGAGTTATATGAGATGGAGGCACTAAAAAAGCGCGAAGTCACGTAACAATATCACGTTGATTTAGTGACTTACCGGTGCTAAGTCAAGTTAAAGAGGATGACTCCGTAGCCAATCTAAGATAGATACAAATGGATTGACAGCTGATAAGTTCGATTTATTATATAAATTATCTAGGTCCAAACGATAAAGACTATAATTGGGGAGGTTAATTACGTTGTGTCGAGTCGTGTCTTTACCTTTCTTGTCTTATGTTGGTCGTAGACCGCCTTTATGTCCTTGACATGTTTAATTAATTGTTTGTATATAAGATGATCCACAATTGGTTCCCTGTGGGATCGACCTTGATTCACTATAGCTATACTACGATGGGCCCTAGTCCTCTTGCTAGTATTGGTTTATGGTGGTCAAGTATATTATAACTGATTGACCCGATCAAGTTTTGGCGCCGTTGCCGGGAGCCAACGGTCAATTTTATATATAAATAATTTTTATTCATGTCAAGTTTTCTGTTTTAGAGTCTGTTTTTACATTTTTGAGTCCCTCTGGTTGTCTGCTATGTGTAAGAATTCCAGAATCTGGAACAACTGGTTTCGCTCCCAGAGATCGCTCGTCGCTCCCAAATGAGCCTGGTTCTATTTTCTGGGACTTCGTGTTTCTGTTTATCCCCGTATGTTTAATCCGTAAGTCTGATAGCAGCATGGGAGACCATGTAAAAATCGATCTACGGTCTGCTTTTGTTTTTTTTCTTACGCTTGCGAAACCAGGAAAGCAATAATCTGAGTCGAGAATTTTCAAGGGCGCTGAGAAAATAACCCAGCAACATGCGGAATTACTACTCTAAGATGGGAAAATAAATGGAAGCAATACCTTTAAAGCACAAAGATGGCTCCGAAAAAATTTTAAAGGCTTAAATTCTTCATGGTACAATGTTGAAGGCAAGGTACTACCTTTTTTTGCTTATGTTTTATTACCTTTTGGTTTTTTGAGCATAAGTTAGCCTATACATGAACCTTGGTATGAATCTTAGCCCGGAATTGGTTTGTAAGATTAATTTTATTAGTGTGGAAGGTTTTGCCCCATATCTGTCTCATCTAGAGGGTGTAAGAAAACATGTAGTCGTTGAAAGGAAGCAGTGAATAAAGAGTTCCTCGTAGTTCTGTTAAAATCTCTTTGTCCTATGCATGAGATTGCTTCTACTGGCCAGGGGAGCAACAAATTGTGTAGTTTAAGCATTCACAATCTAAAGAAGACGTTGAGTTTTGAGAGAACACCATCTTCTGCTTTCGTTGAGTTTTATGGTGATGGCTTCTCGGTGAACCCACCTTAAACAGAAACGAGATTACGCTTTGGGTGACAATTTAGAAATCGGAGACTCTTAGTACATTGGTTCGGAAATGGTCTAACCATGGCTGGGCGAGTTCAACCGAGCTTCGGCTCAATCTACTCCCCTCCACATGTGATGTACGTTACAGCAGTTCCACAAGACTTAGCATAGCCGATAAGCCTTCGGGCTAAACGGGGCTTAATCTTGACGGATTGGCCTGAACTGTCACATATGTTCCAACGAATAAGACGGCGTAGGCTTGCCTACATAACCGACCTTATTCGGAGTACTTTGATTCATTGTTTCTTATTGTCAAGGCCAAAACCGTAATTTTAACCGAGTTTCTTAGAATTCACTAATTCCTAAAACGAGAGCCGAGGTAAGAGCTTTGGATAAATGGTATGGATAAATGTCGTTTCCTAGGTCTCACAACCAAGGGAAGGGTATTAATCCGCAACAGCGATGGGCCCACCTCTTATAGTGCTCAGAGGGGTCAATATCTCGTGATCCAAGAATAATGACTGACAAGGATAATTTTTTTGGAAAGTCGAGCTGAGGACTTTAAACTCAGAACTACTTCTTTAAAACCCTTAGGATTTCTTTTTAGGATTATAGGTTTTGTTTTCTTTGAGTCAAATAAGAGTAACGTGAAATATGTTGAGGTTTTTTATTTTGCCGTGTTCCGATGGCCATTGGGCTAAGGATGTGCAAAACTTTTTTACTCAATATAGGCCTCGTGAAATAGAGTTCCGTAGGAGAGTCGAGAAATTGCTAAAGAAAAGGAAATTTAGCAATCAATCTTAAGATGGAAGCATTAAGAGAGCTTGAGATTACTGAAAATGTAACAGAGAATGATTGGTGTGAACAAGAACAATTTTGGTCAACTTCCAAAATCTTTTAGAATGGTGATCCAAGTGAAAATTCAAAGTGGTGCGCAATTCATTCTGCAACTACCCTTATCCTTTCATTTATACCTTTTCACCCTTCCACCTTTTGATCCTCTCACCAATCACCTTTAACATTCACATTTCTAACCATTCTTTCATTGCCTCTCTTTCTTTCCATCCGTTTCACTCTCCCACCCAATCCCATTCCTTTAAACAATTCTCAATCCCAAAAACACAATTTCTTACCCACCCTTTATCTTTTCTTCCCATCCTTATATGTATCTTTTTCTAAACCCATCATACTCTCAACCTCCAATTTGTTTACAAAATACCTTTGTGTTGCGGAATTTGAAATATTGCTAAGCTTTAATGATTATCTTTTATCATTTTGATTTTCATGATCCTAGTTGGGGGAAGTGTAGCTCTGACCCTAGCTAGATTTTAAAGGTTTTTGGTTCGATCAAAGTACAATTTATCTTTCTACCGGAAGTTTTAAATTTCAGATTTTTTCCATCTATCCAGATTTCTAGATGATAAGATTTGTTCTGAACTATCACACCGATCCGACCTTGTTGATGACGGTTATGACTTTTACGTGATACATTGGTTTATTCGTAGTTTCGAGGAGTAGCTACATCTCCCTAAGTTGTTGATATCCAATGCAAGCGAGAAGTTTTTGCGTTAAGTATTTGATTTTATCTTTAGCCAATAGGTTGCATTCAATCTGTTATACCTTACCAAGTTTCTCTTTTATACTGGAATGAATACATAGTGAGCTAGTCCACCTCGTGTTTTCCCACATGGGGTTATGCTTTTTGATCTTTGTCTTATCCACCCGGTTTTTAGATGAAGACTACCATCTTTAGTTGCTTGTTTATTTTTCTTTCTATTTAGTATTTTTCTTGTCTTTGGTTGTATAAAATAAAGTGGCTTAAAATGTTTTTCGGTATTCATACCTAATTACTGCCACATTATTCTATAACTTCCATAGACATGGTGTTATTAACGGTTTCGTGGAGTTTGACTGCTTATACAGGTTTTCACTTGCTTCTCCACGACGTGCTGAAATTTACTCCGATGTTCTGCTTTTACTTAAGAGCCATTTCCAGAGCTAAGTCTTTTCCTAACTTCTCATTTATTTTTGTCATTGAGGACAATGCCACGTTTAAGTGGGGGGTAGAAGACTTAGCCATGTTATGTCATGTTATGTTATAATTGAAAATTGAATGAAACGGCACATGATTGAAAAAATTGAATAAATACCATATTATGTATCTCGTACCCTTAGAATTGTGAGTTCCTAGTTAAGAATTGATAGGAAATAAACCAAGTTTCATGAGTACGTGATCATTCTATACTTATGTTAAGTCAATTTAAGGATATTCATGCCCGTTTTTGCAAGTAGTTATTTATTATTCAAATACTCAATGAATGAATCGAATACATACAATTATAATAATCGATTTAAAATATTGTGTACATTATGTAGATTATTGGTTAAGTAAACTTAGTATCAACATCTATCTGTTTGATGCATTCTTATCTTTTAGCCATTAAAGCGAGTAATAAGCTTGAGACGTGCTGTTTTAGCAAAATGTTAGACACTTGGGCTTGTAGTAACATTACCAAAGTAGCCCCGCGCTTTGGTAATATTCGATGCTATACATGATCTAAGATAGGGGGATACTCTAAAAAGTTTTCTTCCTTGAGATTAGTAGTATTTGAAAGATATGAAAAGAATATTCAACTCTTTAAGAGGCTTTGAGTAGTACTCGGTCTCCAAGTCCAAAAACCCTATAGATACGCTCTTGCTTATTGCTCTAGTGCTTCAAAAATTTAAAGGCTTGAGAAGTATGAATGCTGAGGTTGGTAGGTTGAGATTACGAAGTTGGCATAAACTCTAATCTTGCTACGAATATATAAAACTAAATGCACATGCACACATCACTTCGATTCATAGTGAGTAGTGAATAATGGATATCTTATGAGCATGACTAGTATGAGTTGACTTGAGCTTCTTGCGTAAGTATGACCTGACCATGGGAAATGTTGTCTTGGGAAATGACTTATTGATGCTTTGTTCGGGACGATCAAAGTCTAAGTGGGGGGTAGTTGATGACGGTCAAATTATACCCGTAAATGTCATCAATGTTATCCTTAAATCGAGCCAAATAATATATATTTCATATTAAATCACATGTTTATATTTATTATTTAATGTTATGTGATTTATATTATTTAAATTGGTATTTACTCGTTTTTATCCGATTTACTGTGCGATTAATGTTGATTTTACAGATCATTACAAATCGAGAAGATTAGTGTCATTCAATCAATTATCTCAAGATAAGGAAGGAAGGAAATCGGAGCATTAAATGAGAGAGTAATCGGATCGACATGCAAGCGTGCGATGGGGAGCAAGGCAAACGAAGAAAACGTGTAGAACATGGAAAATATAGGTTCGGTCGACCGAACCATTAGGCTCGATCGACCGAGTGTCATCTTCGGTTGACCGAGTGTCGACTTCGGGCGGTTTAGGGCTTTTGTCGTGTTTACCTTCTAGACCACCACCTAAGTCGGCAAAAACCTCTATATAAGCAAGCGACTATGAGAATTGTAATATATACCTTAGAATATCATTCAATAAAATCACTCTATTCATATCTTGATTCAATGTAGTTTATTGAGCGTGTTTCCAGCAATTTAAGGGCTGCAATATGTAAGCCTTTATTTTCTGTTTCTTTTCTTTTAAGTAATTAATCCCTCCCAATTATGCTTTATCGTTTGAATTAGTTAATCATAGCTAGATGATGTAGATCTAGGCTATGACGTTAGGGATGTGGCGACTCCTTGTCTATGAGGATCCCATAACCTACGTCATACACTTAGTATTTATTCATGAATCTACTTGATTTAATTAATGCGTATCTATGTTAGTTTATATGAATGCTTTACGAATTACTGTTTAATCCGTTGTGTATGATGAAACGCTGAGAGATACGTTCAGGGATGTAATCTGGGGACGAAATTGATTCGGGTGACCGAATGAGTTCACTCGGTCGACCGAGCCCACCTATTCGGTCGACCGAGCCCCCTGTTTTCATCCGTTAGATATCCATGTCTTTATGGTTAGGTTAACTTAATAGAATTTATTATCTCAGTAGGTATGGCTATGGCTACGTTACTCGCTTAGTTTAATTAAAACGTGTAAGAAGGAAATACCAATATAAAACTCTTAGGTAGGCTCATGAATTGATCTTCGGACGTTCAGTGTTATCTAGGTAGGTTTATATTTGGGAATTGCATGCACCTGCTTATACGTACGTCGTAGATTAGCATGAGACTATAACTTGGTAATTGCTAGTTGGACGAGAGTTTGAGTAATCGTTTAGGAAGTACGCCTAACCATAGGAATGTTGCCTAGACGAGGTGTACGGTTAATATCGGCATCCTTAGAGTCGTAAGCGTGTGAGTTATATGAGATGGAGGCACTAAAAGGCGAAGTCACGTAACAATATAACAGTGATTTAGTGACTTACCGGTGCTAAGTCAAGTTAAAGAGGATGACTCCCGTAGCCAATCTAAGATAGATACAAATGGATTGACAGTTGATAAGTTCAGTTTATTATATAAATTATCTAGGTCCAAACGATAAAGACTATAATTGGGGAGGTTAATTACGTTGTGTCGAGTCGTGTCTTTACCTTTCTTGTCTTATGTTGGTCGTAGACCGCCTTTATATCCTTGACATGTTTAATTAATTGTTTGTATATAAGATGATCCACAATTGGTTCCCTGTGGCATCGACCTTGATTCACTATAGCTATACTACGATGGGCCTAGTCCTCTTGCTAGTATTGGTTTATGGTGGTCAAGTATATTATAACCTGATTGACCCCGATCAACACTACTTTGGATTTTCACTTGGATCACCTTTCTAAAAGGTTTTAGAGGTTGACCAAAATTGTTCTTGTTCACACCAATCATTCTCTGTTACATTTTCAGTAATTCTCAAGTTCTCTTAATGCCTCCATCTTAAGGTGGATTGCTAAATTTCCTTTTCTTTAGCAATTTCTTGACTCTCCTCTGAACTCTATTTCACGTGGCCTATATTGAGTAAAAAGTTTTGCACATCCTTAGCCCAATGGCCATCGAACACGGCAAAATAAAAAACCTCAACATATGTCACGTTACTTTTATTTGATTCAAAGAAAACAAAACCTAAAATCCTAAAAAAGAAATCCTAAGGGTTTTAAAGAAGTAGTTATGAGTTTAAAGTCCTCACTTTCGACTTTCCAAAAATTATCCTTGTCGATTATCATTCTTGGATCGCTGACTTTGATCCTTCAAGCACTATCGAGAGGTGGGCTTGTTGCTTTTGCATTAATACCCTTCCCTTGGTTGTGAGCCCTAGGAAACGACATTTATCCATACCATTTATCCAAAGATCTTACCTCGGCTCTCGTTTTAGGAATTAGTGAATTCTAAGAAACTCGGTTAAAATTACGGTTTTGGCCTTGACAATAAGAAACAATGAATCAAAGTACTCTGAATAAGGTCGGTTATGTAGGCAAGCCTACGCCGTCTTATTCGTTGGAACATTTGTGACAGTTCAGGCCAATCCGTCAAGATTAAGCCCCGTTTAGTCCGAAGGCTTATCGGCTATGCTAAGTCTTGTTGAATCTAGCATAACGTACATCACACGTGGAGGGGAGTCGATTGAGCCGAAGCTCGGTTGAACTCGCCCAGCCATGGTTAGACCATTTCCGAACCCATGTACTAAGAGTCTCCGATTTCTAAATTGTCACCCAAAGCGTAATCTCGTTTCTGTTTAAGGTGGGTTCACCGAGAAGCCATCACCATAAAACTCAACGAAAGCAGAAGATGGTGTTCTCTCAAAACTCAACGTCTTCTTTAGATTGTGAATGCTTAAACTACACAATTTGTTGCTCCCTGGCAAGATAAGCAATCTCATGCATAGGACAAAGAGATTTTAACGAGAACTACGAGGACTCTTTATTCACTGCTTCCTTTCAACGACTACATGTTTCCTTACACCTCTAGATGAGACAGATTGAGGCGAGAACCTTCCACACTAATAGAATTAATCTCACAAACCAACTCCGGGCTAAGATTCATACTAAGGTTCATGTATAGGCTAACTTATGCTCAAAAAACCAAGAGGTAGTAAAACATAAGCAAAAAAGGTAGTACCTTGCCTTCAACATTGTACCACGAAGAATTTAAGCCTTTAAATTTTTTTCGAGCCATCTTGGTGCTTTAAAGGTATTGCTTCCATTGCTTTTCCCATCTTAGATTCGTAGCTCCACATGTTTGCTTTGGTTATTTTCTCGGCGCCCTTGAAAAAATTATCGACTCAGTTATTGCTTCCTAGTTTCGCAAAACGGAAGAAAAACAAAACATACCGTAGACTGATTTTAACATGGTTTCCCATGTTGCTATCGACTCTACGGATTAAACACACGAGGATAAATAGACACGCCAAGTCCCGAAAAATAGAACCAGGCTCGGCCGCAACGAGAAAGCGATCTCATTGGGAGCGAAACCAATTTGCTTCAGATTCTTGAATTTTTACACATAGCGAGACAACCGAGGACTCAAAAGCAGACTCTAAAACAGAAAACTCGACATCAATAAGAAAATTATTTATATATAAAATTGACCGTTGGTTCCCCGGCAACGGCGCCAAAAACTTGATCGGGGTCAATCAGGTTATAAAATACTTGACCACCATAAACCAATACTAGCAAGAGGACTAGGCCTATCGTAGTATAGCTATAGTGAATCAAGGTCGATCCCGCAGGGAACCAATTGTGGATCATCTTATATACAAACAATTAATTAAACATGTCAAGGACATAGAGGTGGTCTACGACCAACATAAGACAAGAAAGGTAAAGACACGACTCGACACAACGTAATTAACCTCCCCAATTATAGTCTTTATCGTTTGGACCTAGATAATTTATATAATAAACTGAACTTATTAACTGTCAATCCGTTTGTATCTATCTTAGATTGGCTACGGGAGTCATCTCTTTAACTTGACTTAGCACCGGTTAGGTTGCTAGATCACTGTGCTACATTACGTGACTTCACCTTTGGGTATCCATCTCATATAACTTGCATGCTTACGACACTAAGGATGCCGATATTAATCGTACACCTCGTCCAGGCAACATTCCTATGGTTAGGCGTACTTCCTAAACGATTACTCAAGCTCTCGTCCAACTAGCAATTACCAAGTTATAGTCTCATGCTAATCTACGACGTACGTATAAGCAGGTGCATGCAATTCCCAAATATAAACCTACCTAGATATTGTTGAACGTCCGTGAAGAGCAATTCATAAGCCTACCTAAGAGTTTTATATTGGTATTTCCTTTTTACACGTTTTAATTAAACTAAGCGAGTAACGTAGCCATAGCCATACCTACTGAGATAATAAATTCAACTAGGCTAAACCTACCATAAAGACGTGGCAGAAATAACTGATGAAACAGGGCTCGATTCGACCGAGTGTAAGGCCTCGATCGACCGAATGACACCTTTCGGTCACCCGAACGATTTCAACCCGAACACATCTTAGAATATATCTCTCGGCGTTTCATCATACGAGCAGTTAAGCGATGGCTACGCATGGTATTCATATAAACTAACATAGATACGCATTAATTAAATCAAGTAGATTCATGAATAAATACTAAGTGTATGACGTAGGTTATGGGATCCCCATAGACAAGGAGTCGCCACATCCCTAACGTCATAGCCTAGATCTACATCATCTATCTATGATTAACTAATTCAAACGATAAAACATAATTGGGAGGGATTAATTACTTAAAAGAAAGAAACAGAAAATAAAGGCTTACATATTGCAGCCCTTAAATTGCTGGAAACCCTCAAATTATTCTACATTGTATCAAAGTTATAATATGAATTGTAAGATTGAAGAACAAATGAAGGGATTGTATGTATGTCTAAGGTGTGTTTTTACAAATTTCGTAGCTGCTGCTTATATAGAGGTTGTAACCGACCTAGGGAGGATCTAAAAGATATACACGTGAAAATCCCGTGAGTGACCGAACCGACATACTCGGTCGACCGAATGATAGGGCTCGTCGACCGAGCCTCCTCTGCTAAGTGTTAAACGCGCTTTTAAATCTATCTTGTTCCCACTTTGCATCCTTCCGTCTTGATCGATTCCTCTGATTTATCTCTTGATTAATGCTCTGATTTTCTTCCTTATTATCTCGGGATTTACTGATTGAATGACATTTATCCTCTCGATTTGTCGTGATCTGCAAAATCAGCATTTATCGCACAATAAATCGGTCTTTTAATAATAAAAATAGCTAAATACCAAATATCATATTAATAATCACTTAACATTAAATATAAATATAAACGAGTGATTTAATATGAAATATACATTATTAATCTCGATTTAAGGTCAATGTTGATGACTTTTACGGGTATAATTTGACCGTCATCATGAATTTCTCTAGAAAGAGAAGAAAATCAGACGAATGCGGGAGGTTTTCTATGGCCCAGAAGATCCTCGACCTTTTTTCGTGAATAGTGATGGCTTGGTTATTGAGGAAATAATCTATAAGCATCTCGTAAAATGCGTTTCGGTGAACACAATAAGTGAAATCAACATTCTCAACTTCAATGTTCTCCACAAAATTTGGCTCACAGAGAGAAACCTCATGCAGGAATCATCCTCTTTACTTGGATTCGATGGATCACCCGTACATACTATGAGTACGATTCAATTAAACACAACGTTAGGACACAAATCACAAAGAAAAACCTCTTGATAGACTACTTGGTGCTTTAAGGATCATCATCATACTATATTAATCTAGGCATATGAACATTGAACGAATTGGAGGCAGTCATATCACTTGCCCATAACGTTATAAAATCCCCACCATTGAGGGAACGGCTGAGATCAATGGTGTTAGAAATAATTAATGTTTTGATAATGAAGCTTCGATGATGAATGTCAACTAGCTGTTATTGAGGCAAAGCAAAATGATGTCTAGAGCTAATGTTTAGGATTACTAGAGTATGATATTTGTTTAGGTTTATTCAGACAAGCATTGTAATAGAAGTCATATAGGTTTTAGTAGAGTCTAGGAGATCTGCTGAATATCCTAGCAAAGGTTGAGTCGGTTAGTCAACTGAGGATTCAGGCTCAGCTAATCAATCAAGAGCTGAAGACTTAAAGAGACGAGGAGTCAAACTCAGTTTGTGAAGATTGAAGCCCGAAGGCTGAGGTTTTCAAACTCAGTTATGAAGATTAAGCCGAGGCTATAAAGTTAGACTTTAATCAGGTCTTTGATGGCCTAGACTAGCTTTATAGACCTTGTATATGAATGTTTGAGATTCCAAAGAACATGTGATGAAGAATCTCAACTAAGTGTGAAATGGTGTATTCTGATCGCATCAATTATGATCAGATGAATATAAGCTGATGATCAAGTAAATAAGAACAGATCATCAAGACATAGTCATCTAAGTGAAGAACTGAATAAGGTCAACTGAGCATTATGCTACTCAGTAGAGCGTGATAATTGAAGTGCTGAAAATTCAAGTACTGAGTTGGAGTGCTGGGTATTTTGATCAAACCTCAAAAGATCATATACTGACTGCTGAAATCAATGGAGAGAGAGAGATTAAAACTAACAGTTATATTATTCAGAAATCAAAAGGTGTAAGAATTCTATTGGTTGACAACCTGTCACTGTTAGAAGGACAATGACACTAACAAATAGCGAGCAGTACAGAGGATGTCGGCACTGTTTTCAGAAAAACCAAAAAACGGCTACAATATTCTGAATTTGAACATTGTATTTCCACCTATAAATAGAGGACTTGACATCCAGAGAATATGTGGGAGGAGAAGTGAAAAGTATTGTGAAAGTTTTGATCAAGCTATAAAAGAAAAAAAGTGAAAAGTTATCTAGTATACACTGTTGAGTACTGCAAACTGCTGAGAATCTTTATTGTATACCCAAAAAACATCAAGTATCGTAATCTTTCATGCATCTTCCAATATTTCAACACTAGGAGAAATTGAGCAACTGAGTGTATTATACACATCAATATCAAGCTCAAACTCATATCAAGCAGAATCACTTTTTTGATTCAATCTTTACTTTGTGGTCAAGCAAAGGTTCTAGACTGTGAAGCATCTTCTGGGTGTGAAGGACAGTTGTTGGGAATCTGAATTAGAAGGATCTGAGAAGGTGTTGTGTTTGTGGTGGAGCTATTCAAGAGGCAATCCTACTCTCGAATGAACAGTCGAACAGGCTTAGTGATGCCGCGATTCTACCTGCCAAGGACTAAGTGTTCAGATTGTGAAGCTATGGACTTTCAATCAAGGACAATCATTTCCCTGTTGTATCTTATAACTGTAACTCAAGAACAATAGTGAATTTCTCCAACATCGATGAGAAGAGGAGACGTAGAGGATTACACCACCTCGAACTTCCATAAATGTTTTTTGTGTTATTTACTTTCTGCATATTTATTTTTTGTACTTAGTTTATTATATGTCTACTTACCAAACCAACATAGTACACCATACTTAGCTGAGAACACAGAAACTGCTCAGTATCAAGACACAACATATTTTATAAGGGCAACAAATTTAATTAAAGGCTTTAATTTATCCGTTGCATATAACTCAGTAGACCTAATTAATTAGTCAGCAGACTAATCAGTAAATTGAGTTATCCACCTTTAAAAACATGTTTAAATAGTCTCTAGAGGACAAGTTTATTCACCCCATCCTTTGAGCTTGTCTCAAGACTTTCCAAGGGACCCAACAATTGGTATCAGAGTTGGCCTTCATACCTGAAGAGATCAATTATTAGTTGGATCTTTCAAAACAGATATGTACTCAGTTTTTCCTGATACCAACAATTGGTGTCAGAGTAATGCTTATGTACTGAAGAGATCTCTTGTTGCTCCTTTTGAAAATATTTTCTAAGTTCTTTTTCAATGTTTTCATCATGGATTCACAAAACCTTGTTAAGTTGTTTATGTGTTCAATGAAGAAATTTGATGAATACAATTATAGATTTCATGCTTATATTGCTACAACACATGAGAAGCTGGTTGATGTGCTGATTGAATATCCAGTCAAAGAACTAGAAATCATGAACAATATTGAAAGCACCTCACAAGAAGTTCGTAAAACTTCAGAGCCGATTGATGAATCACACAATCTACCAATTAGCTATCCTGCTGAAAATGGTGATCGAAATGAAGAGGAAATCATTATGTTCAAAGCTGACTGTTTAGAAGTCCACATCGACAGAACGGTACCTAATGAAGTGATGGAAGAATGCTCAACATATGAGAGGAGGAAAGGAAAAAAATCCTAAAAGTTGAAGGATGTAAAAGCATTAATTCGGAATGTGAACCATCAAGATACAATGCTGATTCAGATGAGAATACTTTGATGACCAGAGAAAATGACACTAAGGTATTTGATTCTACACACTCATTTGGTTCTAGATCTCGTTCTTTTACTGCTAGATCAAACTATATAAATTCAGAGTTATGTGAATCACTTTACACACTCCTAAAGGAATTATTGGCTATTCAAAAGAGTTATGATAGTGTCAAAGCGAAAACGAATCACTAAAAGATGCGAGGTTCTAAGATTTATTGTTGAATTAAATTCAATCAAATGTAACAGCAAAGTGCAAGAAGTTAGATCTGCTGAGATTTAGACTAATTCTGCTGAGAAAATCAATATCTCTGAATGAACATAAAATCCAACATTTTCACTTCAATTCAAATATGGGAAATCATATGGAGATAGAACATATAACGGTTATATTATTTAGAAATCAAAAGGTGTAAGAATTCCATTGGTTGACAGCCTGTCATTGTCAGAAGGACACTGACACTAACATAGAACAGAGCAGTACAAAGGATGTCGGCATTGTTTTCAGAAAAATTCAACAACGGCTACAAGATTTTGAACTTAAACATTGATTTCTTTCTATAAATAGAGGACTTGACATCGAAAAATATGCGGGGGAAGAGTACATGCAGTGAAAAGTATTGTGAAAGTTTTCATCAAGCTATAAAGGAGAAGAAGTGAAAAGATATCTAGTATACACTGCTGAGTACTGCAAACTACTGAGAATCTTTATTGTATATCCAGAAAACTTCTAGTATCATACTATTTCAAGTATCATCCACCATTTCAACACTTGGAGTAATTGAGCAACTGAGCGTATTATACACATCAAGATCAAGCTCATATCGAGCAGAATCACTTTCTTGATTCAATCTCTACTTTGTGTTCAAGCAAAGGTTCTGGACTGTGAAGCATCTTCTGGGTGTAAAGGACAATTGTTGGGCTGCTGAATTAGAAGGATCTTAGAAGGATTTGTGTTTTTGGTGGATTTTTTGAAGAGGCAATCCTACCCTCGAAGGAACAGTGGAACATGCTTCATGAACCCGCAATTCTACCTGCCAAGGACTAAGTGTTAAGATTGTGAAGTTGTGGACTTTCAGTCAAGGACAATGATTTTCCTATTGTATCTTGTAACTGTAACTTAAGAACAATAGTGAATTCCTCCAACATCAAAGGAGAAAGGGAGACATAGAGGATTACACCACCTCAAACTTCCATAAACAAATTATGGGTTATTTACATTCTGCATTTTTTTTTTCTGTACTTAATTTATTAAATGTCTGATTACCAAACCAACACAGTACACCATACTAAACTGAGAACACAACAACTGTTGTGTATCAACACACAACATCTTTCATAAGGACAACAAATTCAATTAAAGGCTTTACTTTATCCATTGCATATAACTCAACAGACCTAATTAGTCAACAGGCTAATCAGTGGACTGAGTTATCCATCTCTAGAAACATGTTTAAATAGTCTCTAGAGGACAAGATTTACATAGCCATCATAAAGAAGGAGAAAAGCAATGTTATATCAACATAACTCACCATATACAACCTTCAGATCGATTGCAATAGCAAAAATCCCGAAAAGACACCAACAAAACCGAACAAAACGCCATATAATCAACCGGACGCTTGAACGCTTGCCCGTCGCATATTCGACGCCCGTCCTGAGAATATTCGTGACGCCGTCCATAACATCAAGTTGCATCCTCGAATCAAATCCAAAGATCGGGGCGCCTGTTCAAAACACATGGACGCCGTCTCCAACACATGGACGCCCGTCCACCAGCGTCGATACATCCACGTATCTAAATCAATCCATGGACGCCCGTCCATTAATTACAGACGCTTCGTTCGTATATGGGCGCCCGTCCATATGAAATGGACGCCCGTCCAAAATGCAAAGAGAAAAATGGTTTTGTTCAACACTTGATCTAACACTCTCGTAAGCTTGTAAATATCAAATGTAAGCATGCACCCCGCATCTCCTAACTCATATTGATTGTTTCAAGCTTACCAAACCTCAAACTAAATCCAATCACACTAAATCACATTGGTGATATAATCACCAACAATCCTCCCCCATTTAGTGTAACCCTTGACTTAGTTAAAATCATTAACACACAACAATTCATTTTTCAATGATAATATCACGCAGATTGAATTACCATCTAGTATATATTACACATTCCAAAATATTCTAGTATTAGGGTGTGACTATGCATTGAACCCTTTTACACAAATGAATACTTCAAAGATAATATACACACGAATTAAAAACAACTTCTATAGCTTGCTTGACACTCTTTATCCAGGCCTTGTGTCCATATCAATTCATGAGAATGTAAAAGCCAACCCTAACTTTCTTGAAGCGGCCAAACTTCAAACTCATATAGGTGAGTCTTATTAATCGTGTACCTGCAGCCGAATACACTTTTTCATAAGACTCATTAAGAAAAATTATCAACCTCACAAGCGGGTTAAGCACAATCCTTCGGGACAAAAACATGTGCCAAATCTAAGTCATAATGATCATCAATATGATAACATAAGCATATTGCAATCCTACTTCATCTCTTGTACCTCTCCACCAAATATGTTTGGAAATCGGGACCAAAAGATTTTCCTTTTCTAGCCCTTTTGCTTTTTCAAGCACCAAAGGCTCATCTTGTGATTTCTCACCACCACAACTTTCACTTAGTTCCAATAGGAACAACATTTCTTGGCCTTGATATAGAAGAAAACCGACTTTCATCAAAGAGAGCATCCCTTGATTCAATTATGGAATGAACCGCAATCGAATCATTTGGTTCTATAACATAGAACCTATATGCCTTGGAATGCAATGCATATCCAACAAAAATGCAATCAATTCCTCTTTCCCCCAAGGTTTTAATCTTGGGATTGGGTAGTCTCACGACTGCCCTACATCCCCAAACACGCAAATAATGCAAGTTTGACTTCTTCTTATACCATTGCTCATATGGGGTAATAGGATTCTTTTTATTAGGAATTCTATTCAAAAGATAACAAGCTGCTAGTATAGCTTCTCCCCAAAAACCCTCACTCAATCCTGAGTAAGAAAGCATAGCATTTACCATCTCTTTTAATGTTCGATTCTTTCTTTCAGCTATGCCATTTTGTTGTGGTGTATAAGGTGAAGTGATTTCATGTATAATCCCACAAGATTCAAAGAATGGTGGATCAAAATATTCTCCACCTCTATCCGTACGAAGCTTCTTAATTTTACTTTCAAGTTGTAATTCTACTTCGGTTTTAAATACTTTAAACTTTTCCATTGCCTCGTCTTTTGTAAAAAGCAAGTACACATAGCAAAAACGAGTGCAATCATCAATGAAAGTAACAACATACTTCTTGTTTCCAAAAGAAGGAGAAGAATGAAAATCACACAAGTCACTATGAACAAGTTTCAAAATTGTAGATGACCTTTCAACACCTTTAAAAGGTTGTCTTACAATTTTAGTTAAGCTACAAGTATCACACTTATTCATAGTCGCATTTACAAACAGGAATTAAGTCATTTTTAGACATTTGCAACATTCTTCTAAAATGTACATGACCTAATCTTGCATGCCATAAGTATGATTCATCAACATTAATATTCATAACATTCATAGCAACATTGTCATTCAAACCATTACTAATATTAAGCATATACATACCATTACTAAGATAACCAAATCCTACAAACATACCATGTTTAGATAATACATAACGAGAGGACTCATAAACTTGTTTGTAGCCCTCTTTACACAAAATACTACCGAAACCAAGTTCTTCCGGATTAAAGGAACATGTAAAACATTGTTTAAAGTTACAAATTTTCCGTAACTAAATTGCAAGTTAACTATTCCTCTTCCAACAACAAAAGATTTAGACTGCTTCCCATATGCACAATGGATCCATCTTCAACTTTTTCATATGTTGAAAACCACGATCTATCCTTGCACACATGTCTAGTTGCTCCGAGTCTATCCACCAACTAACATCATCATCCCGCAAATAACATGCTTGAAATCATGGAACATAATTCAAATCGAATTAAAACCACAATTATAAACAATTGTACCTTGATGTTTAGGTGGACTTGGATCTTTCGACCCATTCCCCGGCCTTTGCCCTTACCATTGTTGTTCTTTCTAGAAAAACAATCACCCACGAAAATGGCCTTCCTTACATGATACCAACAAGCCCCTTTAGGCTTTTTGTTGAACTTTGCTTTGTTCTTGTTGTTGTTGGGAATCGGACTTTCTTTTGTTATTCTTTTGGAAGTTTCTCCAACTTCAACCATGTTGATTGAAGTTGAACCACCTGCAATGTTCTTTCCGCAACCTACAATATTTTTACCATTCTCTTTTAAAACGTAACTTTCTTCTATTCTCAAATGAGAACCAAGTTCAATCAAAGAAAGTTCTTCCTTTTATGTTTCATGAATTCTTGAAATCCTTCCAAGAAGGAGGCAACTTTTCAATAATGCTTGAAACACATATGGACTCATCCATAGCCATCTTATGCATAGAAAATCGACCAAACAAACGTAGCAATTCATGATATTGATCCATGACAGACGATTATCTACCATCACATATTTCATAAAGTTACCAACAAGAAACTTCTTACTTACTAGATGCATCCTCACTTACATACTTTGCCTCCAAAGTATCCCACAACTCTTTAGATGTTTCAATTTCAAGATAGGTATCAAACAAATTATTAGACATACCGTTCGATGTGACCACGGCATATATAATCATCGTTTTCCCACTTACTTTTCTTCCTTTGTCTCTTCCATGGTGTTGTTATCATCGATTTTGCGGGCAAGGTGTACTCAACACGTATACCACCTTCAATGCGGTCGGGAAGAAAGTGCATCTTCTTTTGCCATCTACGGAAATCTTCACCATTGAACTGCTCTAATTTGCTGAGGTTCGATGTCATCTCCTTGATACTCGACATTGTTCAAAACAACAATAGTTTTCGCAGATTGTTAGTGAAGTTTGTGGATGGAAATAATCCCCCGGAAAAATGAAAGAACCTCTACAACCTGGTTGGCTTTAAGGTATTACACTAAAAGACTCATGTCTTTATCGAAAATGAGTGTAATTCCAAGGATACTTAATTATAGCTCTCATCCTATGATGTTTGTTTGGAAAAGTTGTACTCAACTTAAGGACCCCAATCTGCGAGGCTTAACCTTTTCATAGCCTTGTCCTGTGATGAGAGCCAACTCGGCTATCATTTTCTATGTGATTATACCTCATTTATACCTCGTTGTATATGTTTCCGGAGACATTTGGTTGTATTTTGATGCATTATAAACCTTTGTTGTCATTTTGAGACCTAAGACGTAAAGTCCGGAAATCTCGTTATTTTTCGGTGTTTTGATGCATTATCGGTCACCCTAGTGTCATGTAGGGGTTACATGTGGTATTTGTTGTGATTTTTTACAGTTATTAGGTGTTTGAGATGACCGGAAGGCGAAATACAGAGGAAAAAGCGTGTGCCCGAAGCTTAAACGTTCAAACGGATCAAAACTCGTGGGTGCTACAACCATACCTTCCATTGATCTGCAATTTGATCCACATTAAAGGCATTTTATTGGATGGACATCATCGTGAAATTTGTATACAATTTCATCATCATTCCAATGCATTTTGAATCACTGGATTCGGAGGTCTACACACAAAGTTTTGGCTGATTTACTGAAGATTTGTCCACAGGATCCAAATTGGCTCAGTTGATAGGCGGCTGCCTATGGATCACAGGCATCCGCATACCAAGTTAGATTAGGTTTGTAATATATTAGATTATTAAGTTATTTTGTCTAATCCAAAGATCGGTGCTGCTAGGCTATTGCTATTTCAGTTTGGATTTCGTTTTTTCTCCGGTGTTCTGCGTCTTGATTTTGGTAATTTCAATTTCTTCTTGCTTTAGATCTTAATGCTTGTTACATTCGATGTTGATTTCTTGTATTTTGTTGTTATAATGAGTAGCTAATCGTTTTATAGCTGAGTTATGCAATAATCTTCAAAATCAAACCCTTGCTTGTTCATGTGGTTTTCTTGATGTTTGATTGTTGATTCTTGATGTTATAGTAGTTCTAGAACTTATACTTAATCCCGTTTATTGAATTGGCCATTTGATTATCGTATTTCACATATCGTTTTTATATATGTATTTTGCGAGAGGATACGGGAATCGGTGTTCTAGGATCACCCTGTAAAACCGACTGAGTTGTTCAGATTCGGTTTCGTGTGTGAGGTTTAGTATCGACTTTGTTGAGTGTTTCATTGATCATAGACCGTGTTAGGTCAGTTAAATCCGGTCAGAGGACTATTGAACCTGCCATAGAATGGTAGATTATTGAAATATTGTCTATTCTCGGAATTAGGAAATGACACCCTATGTATGACATCGAGAAGGTTTAGTTAAGTTTAGAACACTTCCGGATTTAGCTAGGGTTTGTGAGTATTAGATTGGATCATGGCTCGGCTTTCTCTATTTTCATTGTTTAAACTCTTTTATTTTTGTGTATATTTAGTTGTTGGAATCGGTGATATGACAAATCACCCTTTTCAAAGACCGTTTTTATTGAACTAGGAATGAGACCGACTTTGATACTTAACCAGATTCTCTGTGGGATACGACCTTGCTCGCCATTTATAGTACAACCGACTCGGTACCCTGCCGGTCATAGTTGACTTTACTGTAAAATGGCCATCATGTTTTCTGGCGCCGTTTCCGGGGAATCTGGTTGATATCTTGTAAGTTAGTTAAGTTCGTAAGATTAGGTTGTGTTTTCTATTTTCCTTTGTTTGTTTTGTTTCTTTGTTGTTGTTTGGATCACACCTCATACTCCGGTAGTGGTAGTGACAAGATACCGTGATTGTGTTCGTGTTTTTTTTCCCTGGTTTGAAGATGATGAATCCATACTACAATTATGGCTCATATCCTTACACATTCGGAGGCTACAACTACGGTGCTATGGGTTACAAAACACAACCCTATTACCAGTTCAACCCATACATCTCATCATATGGAAATGAGTGGGATAATGCCCCAAGTTACTTTGATCAACAACTCGATACTTCTCCACCTCCGAAATAGAGATCTTAAGGGATGAACAGGTGCCACTTGAGCAAACTATTGAAAAGTTGAGTAAATTGGTCCAAGATCATATCAGCGAGTTTCTAATGGCTTCGCAACAATGCAAATAGGCATACGGAATTTGGAACATCAAGTGCAACAACTGATCGAAAGGGAGGAGGTTGAGAGGAGAGAATGTGAAACGTTGGTAAAAGTCACCTCGGAGGAATACTACGAGGATGGTATGAATCTTGTATCCATTGAATCATCTATTCCGTCTTTGTTTAGCCCCAATGTTATACCTACGGGGGTGCACCCTATTGAGTTTGTTGTTGATGTTGAGTCGTACTTACTGTTATTACTTGGTGTTTGAGTCATTATTAGTAGGAATATGTTTTTGTTCGGGGAAAGTGACTTCGTTGTTCTGTGCAATGGACTCGTCAAAAAAATCGTGGAGGTTGGGATTGAGCCCCATATTGCTATTATTTTATTTTCAGGGGTTGCTCAATTCCTACGATTTTGGTAGGGAGAAGCAATGGTTTGCTCTCCTTTGGTATAGCTATCCTTGACCTAGTTGGGGGTAGAAAGTCGAGCTGAGGACTCTAAGCTCAGAATGTATTTTTATTGCTTTTCTTTCCTCTCGTGTTTCACTATATTTCTTTAGTTTGTATTATAAACTATTTTAGTTATTTTCTTTTCCGTCGTTTATAATTTTCTGTATTTCGTTTAATTTAGTTCATTGATCGCATTTTGTTAATATATCGGATGTAAGAAACCGTAACGATCACATTTTGGTTTGTATAAAGCATAACTAAGTATTTAACGGTGCATGAGTTTACTTTATAAGCACTGTTGTGCTGTTTTGCTATTTTTCCATTTTGCTGTGCAATTTTGTTGGTAATTTTAACCATTTTAACATGTTGTATTAACAATTAACAGATAATGTAAGATATGAAGTTAACATATTCAGAAGTGATAAAAACAAAAATAGTAAACATAAAAATATGGATTGAAGCGAGTCTAGAACTCTATCCTTAAGACGAATTTGAGCCCAATTCGTGTCCACGGTAATCGCAATCGTCTCCCAAAATACAATAATCTTTACCTTCTAATCAGATGACACTTGTAATGATTTAGAAGCGGTGAACTCGAAAGTCTGATAGGTAATCTCTTTTGACTCAATTATGCAAACCGTAGATGCACAAATGTTATTACCCTTAGATATATTGTTAAGTTCTGTTTTTCTGCTCTCATTAAAAAAAAATTCAGTCCTTAATGATATATATAAGATGTCAAAAGGATCCAAATGAAACAATATATCACTTCAATTATTCAAACTGCCGTGGGTTTATTTTTCCAAGAGTCACATATATTGTGAACGCATACAACCTAATCCAAAGGTTGATTACATGCTTTCCAAGCAATTAGTTTGAAAAATAAGACACGGCAAATTAATATATATATATATATATTATATATATAACCAAATTTTAGTAACTCGTGTCATCTTTAAATAATAGTTTCTCATTCACCGTGAAATAATTTTTATAATATAAGAAAATGCATAATAACTTATTCAAATGTAGGCGTCCCTTAAGTGATTATCGGATTATTATTTCCAACAATCCCCCACATGAATGAGAAATTATGACTTTCACCAAAAAAAATGCAATGTTGATGCATATGCAATGCAGACACTGAAAAGATTACAAGCGGAAATCTATTGCATCGGACGAGGTGGTTTTCTGCCTTGAATATTCCCTAGTAAAATACCATCGGACATACTCGGCTAAGCAATGAACTAGGTCTTGAATTGCTCAGGCTTTGGTGTATGCCTAGACAATGATACCCACACAATAAACTCCCTACCATTATCGAGTTCTCATGGTTGTGTCCACTTTGGCCCTGGATCACTCTTGGTTTCAGAAAGCGTCTTAGATAATTCAAGCCTTTTAAATTCCCACAGAAGCGGCCCCACTTCACACTTACATAGGTGACCTCCCATAAAGAGTATTCTGCAATACCCTACTTGGCTTAGCCATAGTATAAGGGTCATTAAAAGCATTAGCTTAACCTAACATAATCACAAAAAGCACTTTTGTTATTAACAAAATGAGCAAGTGCTAACTGTCTCTCATAACTTAGTTGTCCCTTTTGAACTATGATATTGGGATCTCCAGTCACTATGGATGGGTTTCCATTATAAGGGAACATGCGTAATAGGCTTCAGTACCATCCCGTTTGTCAAAATTTTGACACCCGATCTCTAGCTAAACCTTTTTATAAGCTGATCCACAAGATTCACCTATGACTTTATATAATCGAGGAAATCAAATCATTAGAGATCCATTAATAAATGGTATTGTGTCTATGATGTATTAATCATGACTTACCATTTTCATATTACCGTGTGCTTGTTCTATCACTTACCGACTATTGCATGCTAATAACAATGATATATACTGAGCCACACGCAATATCTTTTCCAAGGATTCAACTCCTTTCCATTTCATTGCCCTCGTTATATCATTTTATTTAGGTAAATTTCCTTTACCAATCATCCCCACATTTTCATGAATCTGATGAAGTTTCAGTCCAGAAGATATTCTTCTCCCCCACAAGTTTTGGGTAAACCTCAAGAATCATCATTTCACAACATTAATTGATTAAGGTAAGTGTAGCTCAACAATTTGATGAATATTGTTGGTACCAAAATGAAATTCATTAAACCTTGTGTAATGGTGACTTAAACTTATATTACTGAGGTCTGTTGTGGAAATTATGGTGGTCGTGAGCATGAAGCATCATCCTGAATCAATCAGGGTTCATCTGGGCGGCGATAGAGTTGATCGATCTGCTTTGAGTTGAGTCTTGTCTGAGGTATCGGCCAGAGTGAAGTCTGTTGGTTCACAGCAGACTTAAGGAACACGTCTGCATGGTTTCCTAATCCGGTGGAGTTACTTCTGGGGTATTTCAGTCATTTACTGGGTTGGCTGTTTAGTCGGTTAGGGTTGGATTCCCAAGGCTATAAATACCATTTGTATTAGTTGTAACTTAATGTAACTTTCTGGTGATAATACAATATCCTCGTTTGTCCGTAGAGTATTCGGCACATTGCCGGAAACCACGTTAAATCTGTGTTCTTCTTGTTTCTGTGTTTGCATGCTTGTTTATCTTTTATCTCTACTCACAATCACCATCACTTCTTGATCGATCCGTAATAACAAATTGTTATCTGAGCGTCTAGGTTCATCAAGAATCTGTTCATCTGTTCAAGCAAGGTAGATTGGCACCAAGGTCATTATTGATGCTAGGATTTGGGATCTACACAAGCTTTTTGGTGAGAAAGATGTCTGCTTTAAATGTTAAGATTGACAAGTTTACAAGAAGGTACAGTTTTAGTCTGTGGCAGATCAAGATGCGTGCTTTAATGAAGCAGCAGGGATTATGGGGTCCATTGTCTAAATCAACAGAAAAGTGCTGCTGAGAGAGCCAGTCTGGAGGAGAAATCACATTCAACAATTATGTTGTGCTTGTCAGATGATATTATCACAGAGGTTGTTGAAGAGGACACTGCTGAGAAGCTGTGGGCCAAACTTGAGAGTCTATATATGACTAAGTCCTTAACCAACAAGTTGTTGTGGAAACAGTGCTGTTCAGTTTAAGGATTCATGAGGGTACTCAGCTAAGGGATCATCTAGACCAGCTGAACACAATATTTCTTGATTTAAGAACTATTGATGTGAATATTGAAGATGAGGATGCTGCATTGATTCTACTTGTGTCACTGCCAGCATTATATGAGAACTTTGTGCATTCCTTTATTGTTGGAAAGGACTCAGTATCAATTGGAGGATGTAAGGTCATCACTCCATGCTCGAGAGTTACACCATAAGGCATCTGGATCTGAAACATATAGTCAGTCTGATGGGATGGTGGCCAGTGGAGTCAGCAGGAGGCGAGGAAATTATAGAAATGAGAAATTCAAAAAGAATTCCAAGGGTCCTAAAGCTAAGGATATCTGTAATTACTGCAAGGAGCAGGGACATTGGAAATATGAATGTCCAAAGAGGAAGAAGCAGCATGTACAATTGCTTTGACAGAACAAGACACCAACTCTAAAGAAGATCTGGCCTTAGCAGTTTCAGAGTCAGTAGGGCACAGAGATGTGTGGATTCTGGACACTGGGGCATCTTATCATGTGTGTCCAAACAGGGAGTGGTTTTCAACTTATTAGCAGGTTGATGGAGGTCATATTTCTATGGCCAACAACAAGGTTTGCAAAAATATTTGGGATTGGATCAATCCAACTTAGGACACATGATGGTAAATTCTGCACATTGAATGAGGTTAGGCATGTTCCACAAATGAGCAAGAATTTGATATCACTTAGTCTGGACATCAAAGGGTTCAAGTTCAGGGGTGAAGGTGGAGTGGTGAATGTCTATAAGGGTTCAAGTGTGATTCTGAAGGGTATCAGGCAGGGTACTTTGTACATACTACAAGGGTCTACTGTATCAGGTTTTGCTGTTGTTGCATCATCAGAGGTTCACCAGTCACAATTGAATAAGTTGTGGCATATGAAATTAGGTCATATGGGTGAAAGAGGGATGCAGATTATGTCTAAGTCTGATCTACATGGGGGACATAAGGTCAATGAACTGAAATTTTATGAACACTGTGTGTTTGGGAAGCTACATAGGAGCAAGTTCCTAAAAGCAATCCACATCCACACTTGATTATGTCCATTTTGATTGTTGGGGACCTTCAAGGGTGGAGTCATTTGGTGGTCACAGGTATTTTGTGTCTTTTATAGATGATTATTCAAGGATAGTTTGGGTAATTATGATGAAGCACAAGAGTGAAGCATTCAAGAACTTCAGGCAGTGGAAGGCTTTGGTTGAAAATCCGACAGGGAGGAAGATCAAGAGACTTATAATTGATAATGGAGTAGAATTATGTTGGTCTGAGTTTGATGAATTTTGCAAGAATGAAGGCATTGCCAGGCACCTTACTGTAAGAGATACTCCACAACGCAGAATGGTGTTGCAGAAAGAATGAATCAAGCTCTTCTCGAGAGGGCAAGGTGCATGCTCTCTAATTCTGGTCAAGCAAGGAGATTTTGGGTCGAGGCTATCTAGTACAGCATGCTACTTAATCAATAGGGGGCCTCACACTAGGATCAAACTTAAAACACCACTTGAAGTTTGGTCAGGAAAGTCAGCAGACTACTCTGGACTTAGGGTTTTTGGAAGCAATGTCTACTATCATATCAGTGAGGGAAAATTGGAGCCTAGAGCCAAGAAGAGTGTGTTTGTTGGATATGGAGACAGAGTTAAGGGGTATAGAATCTGGTCATCAGCTGAAAATAGGGTTATACTCAGCAGGAGTGTAGTTTTTGATGAAAACTCTATGCTTAACTCATCTATGAGAGCCGCATTTGAATCTGAAATTGGATCTGAGACTGATAAGATTGACAAAGAGGTGAAGCTTCAAGCAGAGTTTGCTGGATTAAAGGAATCAACATGGGACAGTCAACAATCAGCAGATCCAGAACAGGATCCAAGCCAGTCTGCTGAACAAGGGTCAGCAGAGACTCAAACTACTGATGTTGGTTAGCAGGGTATAGCACTCAGCAGAGCAAGGAGGACCAATATCAGACCTCCAAGAAGATATGGGTTTGAGAAGGATATGGTTGGATATGCACTACAGGTAGCTGAAGAAGTGGATGGTTTTGAACCCAACACTTACATGAAAGCTGTGACATGTTCTGAGGCATCCCAATGGCTTGTTGCTATGGGAGAAGAAATGGAGTCACTTCAGATGAATGAGACTTGGGATCTGGTCAAACAACCACAAGACAGGAGGGTGGTAACTTGCAAATGGATATTCAAGAAAAAAAGAAGGAATTGCATCTGCTGAGGGTTTTAGACACAAGGCATGTTTGGTTGCTAGGGGGTTCAGTCAGAAAGAGGGGGTAGACTATGAAGAAATATTTTCTCCAGTGGTCAGACATACTTCCATCAGGGTGCTGTTAGCAATAGTGGCATATCAGAATCTTGAACTTGAGCAATTGGATGTAAAGACAGCCTTTCTACATGAAGATATAGATACGGAGATTTATATGACTCAGCCGGAGGGTTTCCAAGTTCCTGGAAAAGAAGGATATGTGTGCAAGTTGAAGAAGTCCTTATGTGGACTTAAGCAGGCTCCAAAGCAGTGGTATAAGAAGTTTGACAGCTACATGATTCAGCAGGGTTATAGCAGGAGTCCATATGATTGCTGAGTTTATCACAACAAGTTGAAGGATGGATCAATCATCTATCCGGTGTTGTATGTAGATGTTATGTTGATAGCTGCTGCAAACAAGTCTGACATTCAAGATCTGAAGAATCTGCTCAAGGCTGAATTCGAGATGAAGGATTTGGGGAATGCAAAGAAAATTCTAGGGATGGAGATCTATAGAGATAGGAAGCATGGGAAGCTGTTCTTGTCTCAGCATGGGTAAATTGGAAAGGTATTATCCAAGTTTGGCATGTCAGTAGCCAAACCTATAGATACTTCAATGGCACCAAATCTACATTTGTCTACTGTGTTTGCTCCACAGTCAGCTAAAGAGGAAGAATACATGTCTAAGGTTCCATATGCTAGTGCAATGGGTAGCTTAATGTATGCCATGCTTTGCACTAGGCCTGATTTGGCTCAGGCAGTCAGTGTTGTCAGCAGGTTTATGACTCAACCTAGAAAGGAACACTGGAAAGCAATAAAGAGGATATTCAGGTACCTTAGGGGTACATCAAATACTGGACTCATTTATGGAGGTGGTGCTCAATGTTTTGTCACAGGTTACTATGATTCTAAATATGCTATTGATGTAGACAACATGAGGTCTATGACTAGGTATGTGTTTACTTTGGGTGATTCTGTGGTAAGTTGGAAGGCAACTTTATAGGGTACAGTGACATTATCTATTACTGAAGCAGATTATATTGCACTGACAGAAGCAGAAAAGAAGGCACTCTAGTTGAAAGGGCTAGTCAATGATTTGAGTCTGCATCAAGATCAAGCTAGATTGTATTGTGACAGTCTTAGTGCAATATGTTTGGCTAAGGATCAGGTTCATCATGAGAGAACCAAGCATATTGATGTTAGGTACCATTTTCTAAGAAATGAGAGGAGGGTTAAAGTGGAGAAAATCAGCACTGATGTGAATCCTGCTGATATGTTCACAAAACTAGTTTCAAGGAGCAAGTTTCAGTTGTGTCTAGACTTGCAAAAGACAGAATTCCCAAGTTGAATGGACTGATGAATGACTAGCGGCACTATTACCTTTGGCCTGTTGAGTGGACTGCATTGGAGGGTGGGTCCATGATGCGTGGACGTATCCAAAGCTGTTAATTTGAATCTAGGAATACTCAGCTGAAGGTGGAGGTCTGCTGAGGTATTCAAATCTAAAGACAAAGAGGATTTCTGGCACTTGGTTGTGCATTTGGTCAGTTTGCATGCAGTTGAAGTCAAGGTGGAGATTTTTATTGGTGACTTAAACGTATGCTACTGAGGTCTGGTGTGGAAATTATGGTGGTCGTGAGCATGAAGCATCTCGCCGAATCGATGTTCGTCTGGGGCGAGACAAAGTTGATCAATCTGCTTTGGAGATGAGTGCGTCTGAGGTATGTCAGCAGTGAAGTCTGGTGGTTCACAGCAGACTTAAGGAACACGTCTGCATGGTTTCCTAATTCGGTGGAGTTACTTCTGGAGTATTTCAGTCATTTACTGGGTTGGCTGTTTAGTTGGTTAGGGTTGGATTCCCAAGGCTATAAATACCGTCTGTATTAATTGTAACTTAATGTAACTTTCTGGTGATAATACAATATCCTCGTTTGTCCATGGAGTAGTCGGTACATTGCCGGAAACCACGTTAAATCTGTGTTGTTCTTGTTTCTGTGTTTGCATGCTTGTTTATCTTTTATCTTTACTCACAATCATCATCACTTCTTGATCAATCCGTAATAATACCTTGAATCACACTTTTCCTCCTTGATCACCACGAACTGATTGACTTATTTTGTCTATCTAAACGCATCAACAAATGCATCAACAACTTCATATTTACATCTTGAGATGTACATCACAAAACCGAAAGCAAATCTCTAATCAATATGAATATAACAACAACATATTGTGCATATATTCATAATAATAACTTGTCATCACAACCATTAAGGTGTTTACATAACACCTACATACTAATTTATACAAATATTCCACAATAATAATGTATAAATTAATTTGCTTGCTACAAACCATGAATTAAATTCAAAGTTTAACAAAGGAAGTTCAACCATCATGTTCTCGCAGTCATTACTCGATCAGATCCAATTCATCCATAGTCTCGGTGACTATTTCTGCCATGTTTGCTTGTTCAACTTTCAGAGGCTCTCGGCATTCATTCCTGCGGTGTCCTTGTTCCCGCAATTAATGCATTTACCATTAAATGGCTTAGTCTCTAACTTTCACCCTTGAACTTCTTTTTATAGCCCTTTCCAGTGTTTGCGCCGGAACTGGATTCCACAAAATTTTTACGAATATCAGGCACGTGCAACACATTGTTCAGAGTCAAAAACTTGCCAAGTCGTCTTCAAGACAACTTTTCCTTGGTGAAGAACCTCAGAACTGGCTGAATTTTCCCATGAACAATTTTTCCTCTTTCACTACTTGGTGGTTGGAAAACATGGCTATAATAGCACAAACACAGCGCGTAGCCCCGTGTCTACGAACCATTAGCGGAAATTTCCAACCGTGTTGCATTCTGACACCACCATTGACAACGAAATTGTTGATTCCAATGTTCCTTTCATTTATGTTTATAAACAGAAGATCAATAATCAAAGTTGCAAAACATACTTTGTGATGTACACTTTTTCCCGATATTGGTATATCGCAATTTTAAAATATCACGAACACTTTAAACACATAACATGATCATTTATGTAATCTACAACACCAAATAAACAACTATCATTGTTTAACATTTAAGAAACGAGCGAGTACTACAATGTATTTTAAACTACCAAACAATGTAGGCAATTTTTTCATTTTTTTCAGAAAGTTGTGACTATATTTATATTTTCCGGCACAACATTTTTCTCAACCAAAATTCAAATCGTTCTTACAAGTAAACTATATGCACATACTTGTAGAATCATATCACCAAAATCCTGTTGTTAACATAATTTTCCAAAACCGTATATATGCAACACTACGGATGCATACATATATATGAACTTGATATATTTAGATCAAGGATATAACCAGTATAGAGGGAATCAATAAATAAAGTAAGTGAGTTTAAACAATTCACAAATTTTCAGTCAACTAATTTGCGTACTTTAATCGCAGTCGTTTATAAATGATTTACTGTTGAGAACAACAATAAGATTTATAACAATGCTATGGAACAGAGGCTTAAAATATATGATGAATCAGTTCATCAATACCCAACCCATACTCACGGTTCCAAGGATGAACATATATATATATATATATATATATATATATATATATATATATATATATATATATATATATTTCTAATTCACTAAGATTAAAAAGCAACATCTGATCAAATTTCAAACCTGAGAAAAGTTTCTAATTCACATAAGATTAAAAAGCAAGTGTATCATCTTAGTTACTTTTAGAATTAATTCACGGCAGCATCCATTCTCAGCAGAATAATAAAAAATTGTTGATGTATTATAACATCTTGTTTACTGATTCTTTCATCTGAACTAGTTTTAACCACAAACAATTAGAAATACAATCAACATGCCACTGACTATATTTTTTTCCCTTTTTTTTTTCTTTCGATTTCTATCAACATCCATTAATATACAACACCACAAACAAATTCGTCTTAAAATTGTTGGCACTTTTAACCATTTTAACATGTTGTATTAACAATTATCAGATAGTGTAAGATATGAAAAGTTAACATATTCAGAAATGATAAAAACGAAAATAGTAAACATAAAACTTATGGATTGAGGCGAGTCTAGCACTCTATCCATAAGACAAATTTGCGTCAAATTCGTGTCCACGGTAATCGCAATCGTCTCCTAAGATACAACAATCCTTACTTTATAATCATCATTGTAATGATTTAGAAACGAGCGAACTCGAAAGCCTGGTTGGAAATCTCTTTTGACTCAATTACAAACCGTAGATGCACAAATGTTATTACCCTTAGATATATTGTTAAGTTCTGTTTTTCTACTCTCATTAAAAAAAAATTCAGTCCTTAGTGATATACTACCTCCGTCCCACAAAAAGTGTCCATATCAGAAAAATGAATTGTCCCATAAAAAATGTCCATTTAAATTTCCAATACATCATTAAATACATTTTTTTCAATCATACCCTATTTTAACATTTAATTTTCCATAATCCTTTCATATTCCAAAACAAGCGTTTATGATTAGTTAAGGGTATATTTGTCTATCCATTCTTAAAATACAACACATTAATTATTTCATTGTCTCAATTGTCCAAATGAAAAAGTGGAATGACTTTTTGTGGGACAGAGGAAGTATATAAGATGTCAAAAGACTCCAAATGAACCAATATATCACTTCAATTATTCAAACTGCCGTGGGTTTATTTTCCCAAGAGTCACATATATTTTGAACGCATACAACCTAATCCAAAGGTTGATTACATGCATTCCAAGCAATTAGTTTGAAAAATAAGACACGGCAAATTAATATATATATATATATATATATATATATATATATATTAATATAATATAATTTTTTTTAGTAACTCGTGTCATCTTTAAATAATAGTTTCTCATTCACTGTGAAATAATTTTTATAATATAAGATAATCTATAATAACTTATTCGAGTGTAGTCGTCCCTTACCTGTATAAGTGATTATCGGATACTATTTCCAACAATTTTTTGTGCTGTCTCTTTTACTCATGCATATGTATGTAATATATATTAAATAGACTATTGTGCCATATAAGTGCTGTTGCTATTGTACTCCAGATATAATATACTCCCTCGTTTACAATTTATCTGAGGTAATTGTTAAAATAATTTGTTTCATATTATTTGAGGCAGTTACATTTCCAATGAAATGATACTTTTCCTTGTTTTACCTTTATTTATTGCAATAAGAAAGATAAAAAAAGAATGTTACATTAATTATATCTAAAGACTTTTTAGTCATTTCATTTTAAAGTCAATGCATTAACCCACTTTCTTAATATGTATGATTTTGACAACTATCTCAGATAATTCGAAACGGATGGAGTATATTACATTTTGTTGCTTATGTCCAATATATGTGCTGTATATTCAATAATGCATAGTAAGTGAGTAGGCGTACAATGCCATATTTTGATGTTCCAAGCTTACTGTTTTTGATTGACTTCAGATCTACTTGTTTGGCTTCCCTGATAACACGGTTATATACTCCATACTTGTAAACATTTGGTGTTGATAGTGTATGTTTTATAAATACAGGTATCTTGGAAGTTCGTTTTACGGATGTCATATGCCGAAATTTCGCCATCTACTGGGTTCAAGCTAAGTCTTTAATCCCAAATTTCATTTTATTTAAACATCGAGGGCGATGTTCACATTTTAAAGTAGGGGTGGGGCTAGTTAGCCACTTTTTCCGGTTTATATTTTTACGAGTCGTGCCTTAGTTTTTAATCGCCTTTTAGTGAAATTTCGGGCAATTTTTCGAATTTTTATAGTTTGAACATTGTTTATTGTGTTACAAGCCTTCATATCTCGTAGCTTGACATGTGTTAGTTACTCGAATACATCCTACTTTGTAGTTTTAATCGTGTTGAAAATTGAAACAATTTCACGTAATAGTTTCGACGTCATAGATTACTTGACTAGTGAACGATTATAGTTGTCATATAACCCGGTTACCTAGAACTTATATTAGTAACTTCGAGGCAAAATTGAAAGTTCGTCGTTGTTAGGTAGGGGATGACGGTTATGGCGTTTCTTTGACCCGATCAGAGCCAAATGCCATCCCTTACGTGTTTATCCTCGGTTCCCCCTTTAAGCCTTTTGTAGGGTGGTTAAACCGCCACCTGAACTAGCCTTTCGTGATGATTAGCTCGTAATTACCGATGCCCTTAGTTTTTATTACGGTCTACGTTTCCTTGACCACTTTGCAAGATTGAGCTTATTGTTTTCACATTTTCTGATATGGTGTATTGTGATATTGTGATGTATCTTTCGAGTGGTGTTGGTAAGAATGAGTATATCTCAAAGGAGGTGGAATTCTGTGTGGTGTCGGCCTTTGATCGTTTTAGTGGTTCTGAAAGAAAAAAAAAAAAAAAAAAAAATATATATATATATATATATATATATATATATATATAAGGGTCATGCAATACCAATTTTTGGGGTTTGATTTTCGTTGTTGTGATGTTAATGAGAGAGAACTTCTTTTAATCTAATACAGAGTTGAGATATTGTTGTTTTCTATAGCGGTTTGTTTCTGGTTGACGAGCTTAGGTATGAACTAGACCTGGATACGTACGTCTCCAACTTGTGGAATGATGTGGAGAAGAGGAAGGTTGGATGAATTATAGGTTGAAAGTCGGTTGATGGTTCATACTATTCGGGCGATCATCCTTCTAAGGATTCGAGTCTTCCATCTCTACAAAGGGAAGAGCTTATGGTTTGTGTATATTAGTTTGATTAAGCTCAATTGCACCTATATTTTCTATTTTATTGTAAATATCCCTTTCGTTAGGCCCGACCCAAGCCTAACATTACAACATTTCAAGTCCTACCAGACCCTACTAGACTTCGATTAACCTCGATTAGTGGAGATGTTTATGAAGTATAAGCATATGGTGTAACCTCGGTACATTATACTTCTATAATATAAATCGGTCGTAGGTGACAAATGTTGAAGAAGCTATACACTCACACACATTCTTTTATCGATACAAGGTTGAGCTCAAATCATATGCATTTGTGTTAGTTACTTGTGTTTTACCATTTCAATGCTTATAGACTAGATGTATGGTAGCAATGTTGACTTCATCTTTATTTTTGGATCACTTATCTTTGCTCGAGGGCGAGCAAACGCTAAGTAGTCAACTCGGCTATCGTTTTCTATGTGATTATACCCCATTTATACATCGTTTTATATGTTTCCGGATACATTTGGTTGTATTTTGATGCATTATAGACCTTTGTTGTTATTTCGAGACCTAGGACGTAAAGTCTGAAAATCTCGCTTATTTTTCGTGTTTTGATGCATTCTCGGTCACCCTAGTGTCTTGTAGGGGTTACAGGTGGTATTTGTTGTGATTTTATACAGGTATTAGGTGTTCGAGATGACCGGAAGGCGATATACGGGGGTAAAAGCGTGTGCCCGAAGCTTAAATGTTCAAACGGATCAAAACTCGCGGGTACTACAAGCATACCTTCCATTGATCTTCATTTTGATCCACATTAAATGCATTTTCTGGGATGACATCTTCATGAAAGTTTTAGACAATTTCATCAGCTTTCTAATACATTATGAATCACTGGATTTGGAGGTCTACACACAATGTTATGGCCGATTTACTGAAAATTTGTCCACAGGCGGCATCCAAATTTGCTCAGTTGATAGGCGGCTGCCTATGGATCACAGGCATCCTCTTACCAAGTTATACACCCACTAGCACCTCCAAACACTATAAATACCCCCACCTTCAATTAGGTCATCCCCAAGCTCGATCATTTTTCAGCCTTTCTGCACTTTTTCATCCTCTTCTTAGATTTAGATTAGGTTTGTAAATATATTAGCTTAGATTAAGTTTATTTTGTGTAATCCGAAGATCAGTGCTACTAGGCTATTGCAATTTTAGTTTGGATTTCATTTTTTCTCCGGTGTTCTTCGTCTCGATTTCGGTAATTTCAATTTCTTCTTGCTTTAGATCTTGATGCTTGTTACTTTCGATGTTGATTTCTTGTATTTTGTTGTTAGAATGAGTAGCTCATCATTTTATAGCCGAGTTATGCGATAATCTTCAAAATCGAACCCTAGCTTGTTCATGTGGTGTTCTTGATGTTTGATTGTTGATTCTCTATGTTATAGTAGTTCTAGAACTTATACATAATCACGTTTGTTGAATTGGCCATTTCATAATCGTATTACACATATCATCTTTATATATGTATTTTGCAAGAAGATACGGGAATCAGGGTTCTAGGATCACCCTGTAAAACCGACTGAGTTGTTCAGACTCGGTTTCGTGTGTGAGGTTAATATGGGCATTGTTGAGCGTTTCATTGTACGTAGACCGTGTTAGGTCAGTTACATCCGGTCAGCGGACTGTTGAACCTGACATAGGAGGGTAGATTATTGAAATAATGTCTATTCTCGGAATTAGGAAACGAAACCCTATGTATGACATCGAGAACATTTAGTTAAGTTTAGAACACTTCCGGATTTAGCTATGGTTTGTGAGTATTATTGGATCATAGCTAGGATATCTCTATTTTCATAGTTTAAACTCTTTTATTTTTGTGTATATTTAGTTGTTAGAATCGGTGATCTTACAAATCACCCTTTTCAAAGGCTGTTTTTTTTTGCCTAAACTAGGAACGAGACCGACTTTGATACTTAACCAGATTCCCTGTGGGATACTACATTGCTTGCTAGCCATTTATAGTACTACCGAATCGATACCCTGCCGGTCAGAGTTGCCTTTACTGTAAAATGGCCATCATCCTGCGAGTTATTGTAGATTTCATGAGGTATATACTACTTGTGGATCTTGACATGTGGGTCTCTACTAGAACTAAATGAGTTATTTGTTTCCCAGGAATTTCGACTCAACCTTTAAATGAATTGTTCTCGTCTTACGGATATTTTTCTTTTCTAATAAGTTATGTTTAACCTGCGGGTCCCGACCTACAAGTCTTATCTTTTGGTGTCTTATCCTATAAGATTTTCTGCTTGAGATACTTGATAAAACAATTGAGATAAAACTAGTCCTTTTAGTTTGATGAAAAGAGCATTTTCAATTATATGTTTCATTTTGCATTTGATCGAGTCATCTACCCTTATTGAACTCATTCCATTGAAGCGTAACATAAACCTTCTCATCTTTCATTACTTGGGAAGCTTGATTTACTCAAATTGTTGTTAAGAATTTTAAGGTTATGGAATGTTGAGTTTGTATCAAAGAGACTGAGTCCTGCTCGGCTAATCCGGAAGAAAAAAGATCGAGATTTACTCAGTTCATCCATCATATATGAAGAGAGACTAGGACCAACTCATCTCGCCCACAAAATGAAGATAAGAAATCCAATAAATCCACAATAGTAAAGAAATAGATTAAGACCTTCTCAACTCATCCATACTAAGTAGAAAAAGACTGATACATGCTCAACTCACCCATACATAATAATAAGAAAGAGACTTGATTTACTTAGCTTATTCATAATAAACGAAAAATGGCTGAGACTTGCTTAGCTCATCTATAAATAAAAAAGAATGAAATTCTGAAATAATTGCAAAAATAGATATTTTATAATAAAAATGTTGAAGGTGAACTATGTACACAAGGGTTGAGGCTAAGGCCTGCTCTGCTCACTACAAAGCAGAGAGCGAAAGAGAGGATAAGAAATCCGGGCTAGTGATTGTTATATGTTCATGCTTTTTTTCTTGATGACGGCAGTATAACAATGGCTACGTCCATGTCACCCCTGACCTCAAAGGTTCTGTCCGAGATGTGGAATTTCATGATCACGTTTGTAGATGATATAATCGCCCTTAGCTCAATTAGTGTTATCCTACCTATAACTATATGACAAGCTTAGGTTCATTTTACCTTTTAACTAGAAGAGTTATGCTTTAGGCTCCTTTCCTACCGGTGTTACTGATGGTCCAGTGAAGCCGAACAACAGAGTTTCCACGAGCATAAGATCTTTTTCTTTCAACTTCAAAGACAGCAAGACAATTGGATAGAGTATGCTTACCGCGCTTCCAGTGTCAAAGCGGATGCTTTTGACTAGATGATTGTGAACAACTCCTTTAATGACAAATCATTCATTGTTTGTCACTAGATAAATTGGATCCTTTACCCATAGGTAATTTTTTTAGACAATTCTACCTTATTTTCAGCTCGGCTGAAAGAAGGAGGAGTTTTGTTTTTGAACTTCCAGATTGAGCAGATGGTAGGTTGGGCCCTCCAACTATAGTTGGGACAACACCGTCCAGCTCAGTGTTTTCATTTTCCTGATCGGTCTCGAGAGACTTGTCCCGATGGTGGTTATCTTTGTCCTATCTATCCTGGTTGTCGTTCTCTTGTCTGTAACAGGCTATACGACCATGTTGTTGACCACCTTCTGATCATTCAACAAACTGGCCAAGTTTCTCTGATTCAATTAAGCCGTGTATTTCCCTTTTTAATTGTTGGAAATCCTTAATATCGTGTCCTACATCTTGATGATATTTACAATATATTCATTATTCACGGCTCTCCCTAGGTCCTCTCATGGGGGTAAGGGCCTAGAGAGCCCGTTTTTCACCATTGAAATCAAGATGTTTGATCTAGGATGATTGAGGGGAATGAAGTCCTTGTTCGGCAAGACTCATTTCTTCTCTAGTAGGTCAGTGATGGGAGAGTTGAGCTGATTCCATACGACATTTTTCTTTTAACTAGATCGGTCTTCGTTCTTGTTTTTTCTGTCACCTCTATCGACTTTCCTCTTCAGCCAATTTTATTTTTCTCCTATAAGTGTTTAAAAACATTGTCATGGACTAGAGGAGTTTACTGTTTAGTTTTGCTTATAACCTCCCCACCCTAAGACCTCCTACGAACGAGGTCACCACTATGCGCTCTTCAACATCTCGTATGAAGCCGTTCGTAAATATTCTTATCTATTCTAGCACTTACTTTTTTCTCTTATGTTTGATGGTAAAGAGGAGAGTAGAATTCCTCTGAAATGGCTTGGTCGATATGAAAGATGTCACTAACTATCTCACCTGCTCGTGAAACTGCTAATTTAACATGGAGGAAGCCTCTTGAACCATTCACTGGCCTTTCATGTTGTTAGAAATATTTATGTTCTGATCATGAGCGTCAGAGTAGTTGTTATAGATGCAAGTATAAAGATGTCTAGTGCTGAATATATAGGTTTTACTAGATTCATATATTGTATATGTTAATCAGACAAGCATTATAATAGTCAACTGATAGGATCTCGGTAGACTAGGACTAGTTTTAGAAAATTCATCATAGTCTATGATCCTAAGCTGAGCTTAGTTGAAGGCTGATGTGACAAACTCAGTTGTGAAGATGAAGGCTGAGGGTACAAACTCAATTTTGAAGATTGAAGAGCTGAAGGATGAGGGTATAAACTCAGTAATGAAGACTAAGTCGAGACTATAAAGTTAAATTCAAGTCAGTCAGTGATGGCTTGAATTAACTTTATAGATCTTGTGTAGAAGACTTGAGTTTCCAAGTAAATGTGATGAGAAACTTCAAGTAATGGAAATGTTGTGTACACTGATCTCACAAATTAACAAACAAGTCAGCTAAGCTAAACAGAAGTCAGCCAAGCTGAGAAGGATCAAATGCTGAGCTGAAAAAGTACAAGTACTATTGAAGATAAGGATTAATATGGGACGTCTGATCAAGCATTCAATCAATGCGATATCTCTCATCGTGTAAATCGTTAACCCTCTCCACACAAGTATTTCCCTTTTGAGAGCGAGGAAGTACGTTACATTAGGCAATGCGGTATCAGTCTAAAAAATAAGTAACAGATATTAATTAATTAATTAATTAACCGTATTTTCATTCAGGATTATATGGTCTGAGACTATCACACGTCGTTCTCTCTGGAATGAACGATAGCCCTCTCATATCATACATAATAATAATATTAATTTGTTTTGTTAATTACCTATAGAAAGGGAGAATAATAAAAAGAAAGAAATAGCTCATCCTTAATAAAGCCAAATATCCACTCATTTTCATTGATTTTATCAAGTACAGCTAATCCGACAGAAAAAACAAAACAATTTTCCCTCCACTTTTCTCCGATTTTTGGAGATTTCTAGTTTCACCAATTGCTTTTGTTGGTTGATTTAATGGAGTGATTTGGTGACATGCATTAGATTTTTTTATTCTTTTCTGATTGCTTGCACTCAAACAAATTTGATAGGATTAATCTGTCGCTCTCTTTGACATTAATATAGTGTGAAACATCAATTTATTCACAGGTATAACACACTAACAATTCACTCAAAGTAGAACATACTGTATATATAATATGACTATATATTATTATGCATATTCTGTTAATGCACATTAATTCATTCTCAACATGTATGATATGACATGAATATAATACTAGTAGGCCTGTCAGGCATTGTGTCACAGTTATTCATCATCAATGGCTCAAGAAACTGCAGCAAAACAGCACTAGCCAGCTGCCCCAACTGTTCTAGACCAAAATGCTCTTAGAGGCATTAGGTCGAACACTTGTTCAAAGAAATAGTTAAGTGGTTGTTAGTTAGTTATAATGGTTTCTATGTATCAATTGCATCCATTAATTGATCCAACTTGTATTTATAGCTGCTGGTAATCACTAATCAGATGTAATCATCAATTTTACAACGAGAATTATTTAGTTTCATGTGTTTTCCAATTTTCCCACCAGATATGGGTCGGAACGGGTCATTGCCCGGTTCAGATCATAGTTCATTCTATACATATATTTTTTTCTTAGAAAATCAACTAAATTCGAAAAAAATATATATTTCGAATATAAAAAAAAATAATATTATCTGTATAGTAATGTTATTGTTAGGTAGGTTATTGTTGTATGTTATCCCTATGTTATCAAAACATTGTTGTATCTTCTCTAACATTTTCTACGAACAAATAATATGCGTTGGTGTTTATGTTATTTGTATGATCCATATTATTTTTCTTTTTTTAGAGAAGTATGATCCATATTACTAAGGGGGAATGAGGGAGAAGGACAAAAATATTTCATCAATTGAGTAGAAGGACAGTCTTTTGAAACTTTTGCATAAAGGACAAAACTATTTATCCACTATCGAAATTCACTTGTGTTCGAAATTCACTGTTTAAATTCACTGCCGAAATTCACGTCGAATTTTCTAATTTTCAAAATTCATTGTCGGGATTCACCGATTTTCGAGATTCATCATCAAAATTCACTATCGAAATTCACCGATTTCGGATTCACTAGGAGATTCACCGATTTTCGGATTCATTTTGTTTGTCATTCTTCATTATAAAAATTATGCAGTTGTCCTTCTCTCTATAAAAAATATGTAGTTGTCCTGTTGTTTAATAATATTTCAGATTGTGTCCTTATCCCTAATTTTCCATATTACTAATCTATTAATAGTTAGTACCATAGTTTTTTGGTATTATAATGTACATTATTATTATTATTATTATTATTATTATTATTATTATTATTATTATTATTATTATAAATATCTGTTCAACTAAAATTATATAATGGCGCATTGATTACATTAAATTTTATTAATAATAACGACGACATTGATTACATTAAAAATACTATAATAAACAACGTTTAATATTAATCATAAACCATGTTTAAAATTAATTATTAATGTAATCGATGTGATTTTTTTTTTTTGAGGAGAATCGTTGTGATTGAGTGATGGAGAAAAAAAACTGGAAATTTTGAAAGAAACAAAATTCCAGGCCGGTCCGGGTCTGGTCGGTTTTTTTTTTGGACCGTCGGTTCCGGGTCGGGCCAAATTGCAAACCAGCTAAACCGTCCAACCCGTAGGTTCAGAACCCGTCGACTCTCCGGTCCTGAACCACCCATATCTAGCTGTCTGATCGAGCAGGTTTCTAGTATGGTCGGTCGGGCATGCGCTTGGGGCGATAGAATGGTTGGTTTTGATTCTGCTGAACCAAGCGTGTGCTTGAGTGAGGTGAGGCGAGCGCCTAATAGTCAGCGTGCGCCTGGGACTTGAGTTTTTGGCAAAATATGTTTTGGTGACGCAAGCGTTCGCCTGAGATGGTCAAGGCTTGCGCTTGACCCTATTTTCAAGATTAATGGCTGTTATGTGAATGTTAGGTGTGTATCAAAGTAAACCTTACTTTTTATATGACAAAGCCATGTCTGTTGTATCCGGCACATCATCGTGCGGTGATCCTCTACAGGAAGAAAGATGGGATCACCGGAAACCTTATATCTTGACTTTGTGGGATGTTAGAGTAATATCTACCATTTTTTATGCAATGTGCTATGTAGCTTATGGAACTGCCATGGTTAAAGTGGTCCTTAGGAGGCCTTATATTACGATTATGGAAAATGTTGAATTGTGTATTGATTTAGTAAGGGTAGTTTTGGTATATTGTGTAATGTAGAAACCCTAGTAGTGACTATAAATATTGTACTCATTGTTAATTAAAGAGGAACGAAATACTTTGACCGAAAATTGTCACCTTAACATGAATGAATAGCTGGTTTAGTTAGCTTCGCAAATACATATGCGAAAGACAAAACACCGTGGTCTTCGATGAAGCAGGTTTCATTTTTGCAACTTGGAAGTCTCACTCTTCATGGGTAGCCACCGTGTAGACGGAGTAATATTCCACATGGGTAGCCGTCGTGCCATATGAGGAGTTGAGATTATGTCTTGGTGCATTCTTTTAAACCATATGCGTATTAAATCCCAGTGTTGGTTGAGTTTTGCTAGTTAGACTAGTAGAGAGAGTGAGCTTTTATACATAATTGGTAGTAATTGTAATGATATCCATGTTTGTTGTTTGTTTGGAATCATGCTTCTACCATAGTACCAAGTATTTTCGTACTTACCCCTTTTTACTTTATGTTTCTCTTTACCGAAAAGATTGACAGGTTGATGATGTTTATGGCGAAGACTAAGTTTGAGCGGGATGTGGATGCTAATTATTGAAAATATGTTAGGATAAGTTTTTTAGTTTTATCTCTTAGGACTTCTCTTATGTATAAGAGAATTATTGTAAACAATTTTATCACTCGAATAAAACATCAGTTTCGGTTTTACGTTTCCACCACATCTCTGGTTTTCTTCAGCTCCAACCTATGAAGTTGTTGCTTGGTTATGTTTAGAAGTTACCATGTATTGGCCTAGACTATGTTTTGCTTAAACCCTTTGAATTTAAAAAGTTGTAAGACAAGATTTCTTTCCTTATGTAGTATTTTATTCGACTTCGTATGTCGTTTATTATTCTCAAGTCTATCGTTTCGATTTCCCCTTGTACTATGATGATAATGACATCAGGCTTACATATATAATTAAATATAATATTTTAATTATATATGTGTTTGATGTTATTTTCTAGATAAAAACTTGGTAACGGAGAAAATGACGTTACATTCAACACGTTTATTCTCCGCATTTCTTACCTGCAGGTTAGATTAGGGTCCGGTCATATAACCTTATATCCAAGGTGACTGATTTACATACACAATTTATCCACACAAAAAAGTCACATAAACATAATCCAACGATTTATATTGTTTTTTTTCTTTCTATTTTCATTGTTCATTATAAAAATCGTATGGTTTGAATTATTTATGTACACTTTATGTGGATAAATTCTATGTACAAATACTTTCCAATATCCAATTCAACTTGCTTAAACTTAAAAGCATGCAAACTGAACTCATATGATATGTATATTTCTAGAGGGAGGAAATTCAAATGTTTATGGAAAAAAGGAGATAAATATTACCTGAAAACAGGAGATAAATATTAGGGGGAATGAGGGAGAAGGACATAAATATTTCATCTATTGAGTGGGAGGACAATCTTTTGAAACTTTTGCATAAAGGACAAAACTATTTATTCACTGTCGAAATTCACTGTTTAAATTCACTGCCGAAATTAACTATTTTTCAAAATTCATTGTCGAAATTCATTGATTTTCGGGATTCACTATCGAAATTCACTGATTTCGGGATTCACTGGGGAGATTCACTGTTTATCCTTATCGCTATAAAATTATGCAGTTGTCATTCTCACTATAAAAAATATGTAGCTGTCATGTTAGTTAAAAATATTTTAAATTATGTCCTTATCCCTAATTTCCCATAAATATTAAGATCGTGGTTAATATCAGAAATATAACATCTTTATTATTATGACATATCCAATCCTCGCTCATAAGATATATTTTAAGTTGAATCAATTACGTGTATATATGTTTGGCTGACAATTTGGTTAAGCTGATTCAAGGAAAAAAAAAAAAAAAAAAAACATTATAAAAAAATAGAAAGACTTTTTGTCTTTTTGTTGGCTGAAACGCCATTGAGAAATTATTTTTGTCATGAACTCTGTTTTCATATAAAAATATATATTATGTGAATCTTTATGTGAAATTTTACCACTCATTTCTAATCTCTCACACACGATAAAAGTGTATTATGTGAAAAAGAATAAAAATGATAGGTTCTAATGTATGCCACTTGATATATTCTTCCTACAACCGTTGCACCATAAAATCTCTCGAATGTTTATTTACAGAAATGTATTATTTTAAAAGAAATAGCTATGTTAAGTCGGTGATACACAGTATCACAATTCTAATTTACTTCTTTTTCTTTCAAGTATGATATTTTATTGATAAACAAAGAATGGAAGTCCACGGTTTACAAGATCAAACAAATTGAAAGAAAGACTATCACAGAGTATCCAAATTCCAAGCTAATCTAAAGTTTCGAATACGAGACTCGACTTCAAAATCATCACATGAAGGGGAGGATGTGTTTCATGGGTTCTATGTTGAATCGAATTTCTCAGTGCCAAATGCTATAAAGCATGTCCCTAAATTGATAGGACCACTTGCTATGTCTTCCATAGGCAGTTAAGAAAGTGCGAATCCAGGCCTGGGTAGTTGCTGGGGGAAGAAGTCATTCCATTGTTGCCTAGGTACAAGGGACCTCCATAATTGTTGTGAAAACTTGCAATCTCTTAGAGCATGAAGGCAAGTTTCATCATCACTGCTGCAGAGTTTACACATTGCTGAAGGGGAGCTAGACATGTCTTCTGAAAAGAAGGGACATGGTGGGCAGGGCATTGTGGGCAGCTTGCCAAGCCAAAAAGTTCAGACGAGCAGGACCTGAATTGTCAAATTTTCTCCCAGAAGTGATCTGCAGGATCATGAATTGGAAGGGGTGAAGTATGAGTATCCATTAGCTACAGAATATTTATTGGTGCTTGAATGTTTCCAGATAATGGTATCTCCTACCACTCCAAAGCCTTCCTTTAATGTTGCAGCTACAAGGAAAATGATTTTCCATACAGGGGAACTGGTTGGTTTAGAAGCCTCAAAAGGACTCCCATATTGCTGGATCAGGACCTTCTCCCATAGGGACTGGTCATCAGTGAGTGTTTGCCAAACTAATTTGCCTAGAAGAGCAAGATTCGTGTTTTTCATACTCTTAAAACCCAAACCTCCACAATTCTTAGGCTGACATAGAATTTCCCAAGAGTGGGTATGCATCTTGTGTTCCCCATCTTCTTCTCCCCAAAACAATCGCCAGATTTTTTCTATAACTTCTAGATATGATTGAAGGAGCTTCAGGGACTGCATAACATAAAAGGGATAAGTAGCAAGGGAACTTTTGATAAGAATCGTCATACCTGCTCTGGAGAGACATTTGATTTTCCTGTTGTCCAACTTCTTGCGCATCTTATCCACAATGAACTCAAAGCTGCTCCTGGTAACTCTGGAGTGGAGAAGTGTCATACCAAGATAAAGCCCCTGATTATTTGTGTGCCGCATATAAAGTTGTTGCTGGATCTGCACTTTCAAAAGTGGATGGGTGTTCCTCGAAGCATGAAATTTGGATTTACTAATACTTAAAGGTTGTCCAGAATAATCACAAAATTCGTCCAGGACCTTTTTAATGATAACAGCCTGCTCCACAGAAGCATTCCCAAAGAGAACCAAATCATCTGTAAAAAACACATGGGAGAGGGGTGGGGAGTGTCTGCTTACTTTAATCGGCTTCCAATCTCCATCACTGACAGATCTATCAATTTTGTTGGCTAAGGTAATCCATACACAAGTCAAATAAATAAGGAGCCACGGGATCTCCTTGTTTGAAGCCCCTTTAAAATTGCATAGGACTCAGAATATTACTATTCCACAGCACCCTAAGTTGTGAAAGGCGAAGTGTGAACATAATCAGCTCAACAATTTTTTGGGAGAAACCTATTTCTGATAAGATTTTCTCAAGGAATTTCCAGTCAACCCTATTGTGGCCTTCTCTAGGTCAATTTTCAACATCATGTCCCTTTCTTTCCAGATTTCTGTTTGAATGAGAGAAACGTTTCTTGAAAAAGACGATATTACCAGTATTTCCCCTCCCAGGTATAAAAGCTGACTGTGAAAGACTACCTAGCTTCCCAATTACCAGTTGCATCCGATTGGCAATCACTTTGGAAATGAGAATTACACAAGCATTAGTCATTGTGATGTGTCTAGAATGAAAAACCTTTTCAGGAGGGTTGATTTTAGGGATCAGGGATATTACTGTCTCATTAAGTCTAGCATCAAATTTCCCTTCTTCAAAGGCATTAAGAACAAAGAGGATAAAAGTCTTACAAATTATAGGCCAACACTTTTTGTATAAGTCAGCAGTTCCGGACTTGGAGCTTTGAAATCACCTATATAACGCATCCTCAATCTCCTTCTCACATACCATTCTGTTAAGTAGATTAATATCAGAGTCATCCAATATAGGCAGATGGAGATTAGGCAAGGAGTCAGCATTGGTGGGTTCAGATTTATACAGTTGCCCATAGAAATTTCTCACCATTTCCTCCAAAGTAAATGTGTCATAAAGCCAATTTCCTTGGTCATCTTTAAGACAACTGATGGTTATTTTTGTTTTCTTCTAACTGCAGTAAAGTGATAGAAATGGGAGTTTCTTACCCCTTCGGTAATCCATTTGAGATGTGACCTTTGATGCCAGTACATCTCCTATAGGATTAGAATATCAAGATGGGCATCAAGATTAGACAAGAAGTGAGAGGGTGCGATCTCCTAACTACTCTCCACCCCTTGCATCCTAGCTAGACAGTTCTTTTTTATATGAAAGATATGGAAAAAGACTTGTTTGTTCAGGGTGGTAGCTGCTTTAGAAAACTTATGAGTCATATCATATACATTAAGGTTTTCATCCTAGATATGAGTAACAAAGTCTCAAAATTTCTATGCTCCATCCATGCCCTTTGAAAGAAGAAGAAGGATTGTTGCATTTTCCTATTTAGAATCCTTATGTCAGTGTCTAAGAGGATAGGATTGTGATATGGGGAACCCGCATACCACTACTAGAATTTCTCGGATTTGTGACGGCTGTTTTCGTCATAATTTCGTCACTAACGCTCGTTTGTGACGAATCTGTGACGAATCTTATTTCCGTCACGGAACACCTCTTTGCAAATTTTTGAGTCGAAATTAACTTTGTCACTAAGTTTTGTGAGAAAATTGTGATGAAAGTCATACTTTGTGACATAGTTGTGACAAAAAATTTGGTAATGAATCTGTGACAAAAATTATATTTTGCAACGAATGGGTGACAAAATTTTCCGATAAGTTTGTGATGGAGTGTTGTGTCAAAGTTGCTTCATAAAATAGCGACAAATGTGTGACAAAAAAATACGACAATTTTGTAACCAATTTTTTTTTGATGAAATAGTGATAACCATACCTTACAAATTTGATATGAATTTGTGATGAATGTTTACGATAAAATTGTTACAAGATTTTAGTGATTATTATGTGATGAATTCATGTGACAATTTTGCATTAATTTTGTGACGGTGTTTTAAAACAAAATCGTGACAAATTTTACCTATATTTGTAACGAATTGTTGTGCCAAAATCAATAGTTGCAATGAGTTTGTAACAAAATTATATTTCACATTTTTACTATTTTTATTATTTACAAAAATTATTTTCTAATAACATAAATGTTCTCTTAAAAAAAAATTTCAATAGCATAAATAATCAAAACACCTCTCCGTGATCATGAAAATGAAGCAAATCATTTTATTCATAATTGAGTCAAATAGCATTTCAAAACATGAAATCAGTATTCTTCATGATTAACGGACAAATACAAGAGACTAATGGTTTTATCACCGAAAACATCCCATTCTTGTGAACGAGCAATCATCTCTAAAATTGTCCCGGTCTTGTTAAACATCCTGAAGAACTTGTTTAAAATCATGACGATCTCGCTTGCACCGCTAGCACATGTCCACTGTAGCCTCTTTCGGCATATCGTCCGGAATCCGGGTCCTTTTGATCCTAAGATATGGTAGGACACCTGTCACTGCTTCTTTAAACTTCTCTGCCTTGGCCACCCAAAAGTAACTTCATCAAGAACATTCTCAGCAACAAAGTACCTGACCAAGGTATGTAATCTTCAAATGTCAAGAATTTAGCAAAAATGAAAGAGGGAAGATAAAAGAAAAGGGAAAGTGCTTGGAAATGAATGGTATCATTGGGAAACTTAAAACAATTTAATAAAAGAGTTATAGAAAGGAATATGTACCTTTCAAGGAACTGAAAAAAATGCCGACCTTTTCCGAGAATAATAATTCAGAGATTCCACATTGAACTATGAGTCCCACGGATATTTGAGATCCCACCAATCCTGAACCGAGTTTATTTCATGACAAGTATCCGCAAACCCCGTGAAAAAAATCATAGTTGCATTTTGGGCCATAGATTGTCGACAATTCGTGTTCTACAAGAAGATTATCAAAGGAAACAAATCAGGGAAAAATAACATCTCTTCACAATATCAGTTGAAAGGAATCTAATAGCAGATCAACAGACCTCCATCATAGAAATAGTCACTACTCGTAGATCACATGTGGCGGCATGGGGGTCAACTTTTATGGAAGCACATGTATCTGCTTGAATACACTTTACGATAGATCTGCCCGGAACAATTACGCTTCTGACTTTATCATTAGGGCAAAGAATCTTGAAAGCAACTTCTTGTTGAGGCATCCTCAAGGCTGTTGTCGAAATCTCCTCATACCCTACAGAAAAGGGATGGCCGTTTAGTGCAAAACCACTTGGGGCTGCGGTATTTGTAGAACGTACAAAAGAAGCCCTCCCTGAAGGAATCACATCAGGTAAATCATATTCATTCTACAAAGGAACGGCTTCAAATTGTCTGCTACTCGACACCCATGTTCTGCCAACATTTGGTGGACAATAATTCATGCAATGCATCACAAAAATAATTTGTCAAACCTAAAAAACAAACACCCTCACCCCCACCCCCCAAAAAAATTTGTCATATACATAACATGACCCTTCATCAAACATGATTAATATTTTTTAGAAACAAGATGAGATAAGATTCTAAAATCATTATATTATTCAAACTTCCTGAATTTAACTCAATGTCAATTGACAACCAATCTGAATAGGTCAAGCAGGGAACTGTATTGAGTTCCGCGTACTGTTAAGGAACAAATGGCAAAACGATGTCAAGAATGTAAATGAAGGCCAAGAGAATAAAGGGATCTTGCTCTTTCTTTCACTGTTTTCGAGATGATTGAAAATTAAAAGCATCTAAGCAACAGAAAGGAAACTGCTCATCAAGATTGTGTTACAAATCAAGAATTAAATTCACCTTGAGAGCCATTCCTATAATTGCAGGAGGAAAGTTGTATGTCAGCATCAACGAGACCATTCAGATCCTGGGAGAATGCTAAATATGACCCGTATCTGCATCTCACATAAAAAACCCACAATAAGAATGGATGACACTCTTTTGTATGCATCTCACACTCAAACCAACAAACAGAACTACATATATTCACCATCTACTTGACTTTAATTTGAAAGCCCTGACACAGAGATGGTGCCGTGAATCAAGTTGGTTACAAACACCGGAGGCTTTTCGTACACACACAAAAAAGGGTCTACAATAGAGTGATCAACTTCAAAACCATGGGAATAATGGGTAATAAAGGTAATTACTAAGAAATAAATTAGTTAGGAAACATTGTAGATAAGTTTGACATGCTTACGATAAAAGGCCAGTGCTGAAGAAAAACACAATGTAAAGCATATGAACCTTTTTTATTCGATGTATTTGCTTGATCAAATAATACAGAGGCTATGCCTTTATATATAGAGGCATTAACCCTAACCTAACCCTTAAAAACAGATAATGATCGGATAATACAATTTCTGTTTAAATTTTGAACTAACAACCATATCAAGCTATCCTATCACTACACAAGAGACTAAATAGCCATCAAACTCTTATATCACCGAAAATATTCAGCATTAATCATGATTAAACTCTTCCTTATCTCTCCAAACCAACCTTATATCACCTTAATCATGATTTAAATTGATTCAAATGATTTTGATAAAGCTGTGCTGGAACTGCTGCATAGCTGCATAAAACTTGCATGAATCTTGCATGGAATTGCATGGAATCCGTTAATACTCCCCCTCAAACGTGGCTAGGACTTGGGAGTAGGCTGAGTTTGTCTCGGAGTTTCTGAAAGACATATTTGGACAGAGGCTTTGTGAATATATCTGCAAGCTGGTCTTGAGAGGAAACATGCTTGGTGACTAAGAGTTTTCTGGCTACTTGTTCTCTCACATAGTGGTAGTCAAGCTCAATATGTTTGCTTCTTGCATGGAAAACATGATTTATGGTCATATAAAGTGAACTTAGGTTATCATATAGTAGTTTAGGGATGGTAGATAAGGTAACATGAAGTTCTTGTAGCAGATGTGTAAGCCAAGTGATTTCAGCTACTGTATGAGCCATAGCTCTGTATTCTGCTTCTGTACTTGATCTGGATATTGTTGGTTGCTTCTTGGCACACCAAGAAATGATATTTGGACCCAGGAAGGTGCAGTAGCCAGTAATGGAGCGTCTTGTGGTAGGACAGGCAGCCTAATCTGCATCTGAGAATGCATATAGGTTGAGTTTGGAGGATGCTTTGAGAGAGATACCAAGGTGCAGGGTTGCCTTTACATATCTGATTAACCTTTGAACCTGCTGCATATGAAACTGAGTGGGAGCTTGGATGAATTGGGACAAGGAGTTGACTACAAAACTGATATCTGGTCTGGTGAAGGTGAGATACTGCAGTCCACCAATAAGACTTCTATAAAATGTAGGATCTGCTGGAGGAGAGCTGAGTGGGAGAAGTGGTTTAGTGGCCATAGGTGTGTTGGCTGGCTTGCAATCTTGCATGGCAGCCCTGTGGATATGTGTTGCTGCATAGAGAGACTGGTGAAGGAGCATGCCTTGTGAAGTTTGCTGTATTTGTACACCAAGGAAGTGATGAACAGTGCCCAGGTCCTTCATTGCAAATTCTGAATGTAATTGGTGGATGAAGGAATGCATCAGCTCAGCATTAGAACCTGTGACAAGCATATCATCTACATACAGAAGAAGTACTAGGGTACTCTGATTAGTTTGATAGATAAACAAGGAGGGGTCTGATAAACTGCAGTGAAAACCGTATGTAAGGAGAAAAGAACTAAATCTGTCAAACCAAGCCCTTGGGGCTTGTTTCAACCTATAGAGTGCTTTTCTCAACTGACAGACATGAGTAGGAAACTAAGGGTCACACATACCTGGAGGTTGTTCCATGAATAGGGTTTCTGTAATATGTCCATGCAAGAAGGCATTCTTGACATCTAATTGCCTATCAGACTAGTTGAATGAAAGAACAAGAGATAGAATGACTCTAATGGTGCTTGGTTTAACAACAGGGGAGTAGGTTTCAACATAGTCTAATCCATCTATTTAGGCAACACCTTTAGCCACTAATCTAGCTTTTAGCCTGTCTAGAGACCCATCAGCTTTCAATTTGGCCTTAAACACCCACTTAGAACCTATGACATGCATATCTGGTGTTCTGGGAACTAAGTGCCATGTTTGATTATCAAGTAAGGCTTGCATTTCCTCCTTCATAGCTGCTTGCCATCCCTCTTATTTGAGGGCACTCTTGACAGTCTTTGGTTCTGTGGGAATGGTGGTATAGGAACTGGTGAGGGCATATTTAGGGTTAGGTTTGAAGATGCCATGTTGAGCTCTAGTGGCCCTGGGAGAGGGTGGGGGGATGGGGATGGGGATGATGATAAGGATGGTGATGGGGATGCAGAGTCAGATTCCTGAGATGGGATTGGAGATGTGTGGGATTGGTTATTAGAAAGCAGTTGAGTATGAGTGGAAGAAGGTTGGGAGTCCTGGGAAGAGGATGAGTCAGTATAGTCTGTGAAGTTGGATATGGAGGTGCCAGAATGTTGCTGTTGGGGTGTGGGAGGAGTAATGATAATATTAGGAGAAGTGATAGGAGGAGATTCTTGAGAAGTAGGTGGAGGTGTGGCCGGATCATGAGCATGGAGCTGATTGCCAGGAGGAAGCCAAGGACCAAAGAGGCTAAGGACATAAGGTCTATTAATAGTGGTCATGGTTTTATAGGGCATAATGGTCTCATCAAAGACAACATGTCTGGACATGTAAAATTTTCTGGAAGAGGGGTGAAAGCACTTAAAGCCCTTATGCTTGTTACTATAGCCTACAAAGACACATGGTAAGGTCTTGGGATCAAACTTGTTTTTCTTATAATCCCAAGTATAGGGGTAGCATTTGGACCCAAAAATTCTTAGGCTATTATAATCAGGGTGAGTGTTATGAAGTAAATAATGGGGAGAGTCAGTCTTGTTAATGAGTGAGGGAATTCTATTAATAATATACACAGCAGTTGAAAAGGCCTCAACCCACAGAAATAAGGGAGTTCTACTATGGAACAACATTGTAAGACCTAGTTCTTGAATGGTCCTATGTCATCGTTCAACAATTCCATTTTGTTGAGGTGTGTGAGGACAAGTAATGAGATGAGTGATGCCTTGTCCTAACAAATACTGTGTGAGGGGTTTGTTATCAAATTCTCCCCCTCCATCTGTGTGCAGCTGCTTAATTGTTTTATTGAATTGAGTCTTAACATATTGAGCAAACTATAGAAACACGTTATAGAAATCTGACTTGTGCTTAATAGGAACAAACCAAACATATTTAGAATAGTCATCTACCAAGCTCACATAATAAGAAAACTTGCCAATTGATTCAACAGGGGCAGGCCCCCAAAGGTCACAGTGAATTAAATCAAAAGTGCTGGAAGAAACATGTTCTGAATGTGAAAAGGGGAGCCTTGAGAGCTTGCCTAATTGACAGCTCTCACAGAGATGCTCAAGTTTATTTGAACCTAAAATCTCAATAAAACCTTTATTATTCAAAGTATTTACAGTAGAAAGCTGAATATGGCCTAATCTCTGGTGCCAGAATTCAATAGTGCAGGGCTTTATGGTGTGTGCTGCCAGGGCATGGTGATGATTGGGAATAGCATAGAGGCCTCCTCTACATTCTCCCATCAGGAGTGTCCTGCTGGTGCTATTTTCCTTAAGAATAAAACCAGTATTAGTAAAAAAAAAACAGTGTGCATTGTATTGCTTGGTGAGTTTCCTGACAGAGATTAGGTTCTTGGTCATATTAGGGACAAGCAGTGCATCTTTGATTATTAAGACTTTATTATTATAAGTTATATGGATATTACATGTGCCTGTGATGGGAAGAGTTGTACCATTACCTACAATGACATGAGCAGAGGGAGGAAAGGTATGTAAATTGTGCAGTAGACTAGAGTTACCTGTTATATGATTGCTAGCACCTGTGTCCATGAGCCATTCAGTGTCTGCAATGGTGTTATCAAGGTAAGTGCAGACAATGCTTGAGGGAGAAGTTCATATTTTCCCTTGTTGCTCCACCAGCAGATTTTTGAGATGTGACCTTGTACACCATATAAGTCACATGTCTCATTCTTGTACTGGTCTCTTTCTGCTCTGGACATTCTTCTAAACACCTTTTTGGGCTGTTATGTTGCTGCTCCTGTACCCCTGGACTTCTGTGCCTGAAATCCTCTTCCTTGTGAATTGAACTTGGGTTGTGCAGCATTCCCTTGCTGTGGTTTTTGACCATAAAAAGCTAGATGGGAGGTGTCTGAATCTTTTGCAGCAAACCATGACCTCCTTTGGTCCAAATTCTGGAGATGGCCTACCAATTCTTCATAGGAGGGCTTGTGCATGAGCATAGTGGTTGTGAACATCTCATATTGAGGCCCTAGGCTAGTTAGGAGAAAATAGACGGATCAGGAATTGGCTTCCCTATTGCAGCCAAGCTGTCACACAGCCCTTTGAAATACTGGACATGCTCATTGATAGTTTTAGTTTCATCTTTCCTCATATAAGTGATTTGTTGCTTGAGGTTGAATTCTTGTTCCTGGGATTCTTGTGCATATGCACGTTTAAGTGCATCCCAGACTGACTTTGCAGAATCCAGACCAATTATTAGACTCAAGGACTCCTCAGATAATGAGCCAATCAGCCAGGCCCTCAATAACCTATCTGCCTTCTTCCATTTAACGTATACTGGATTTGGTGATGGAACATCAGTGGTGGAAGTGGTTTTTTGTGTGTGATCTGGGGCAGGGGTTTCACCAGTGAGGTGTCCTAAGACATCCTGACTGCCTGCAAAAGCTAATGCTTGTTCACACCATAAAGGATAATTCCTGGATGAAAGTTTCAAGGAAATGATGCTGCTAACGTTAATAGATGTGGTGTTAGCAGCCATGATGTGGGATTATATGGTGGTTAGACACCAATTGGCTCCGATACCATGAAGAAAAACACAATGTAAAGGATATGAACCTTTTTTATTCGATGTATTTGCTTGATCAAATAATACAGAGGCTATGCCTTTATATATAGAGGCATTAACCCTAACCTAAGCCTTAAAAACAGATAATGATCGGATAATACAATTTCTGTTTAAATTTTGAACTAACAACCATATCAAGCTATCCTATCACTACACAAGAGACTAAATAGCCATCAAACTCTTATATCACCGAAAATATTCAGCATTAATCATGATTAAAACTCTTCCTTATCTCTCCAAACCAACCTTATATCTCCTTAATCATGATTTAAATTGATTCAAATGATTTTGATAAAGCTGTGCTGGAACTGCTGCATAGCTGCATAAAACTTGCATGAATCTTGCATGGAATTGCATGGAATCCGTTAATAAGTGCCCTCTCCTAACCCAATGACACCAAATGAAACCTGCAAAATGTTTGGGGAAATCATGTTTTTTCTAGGTGGTCAATAACCAAATATATTAAACAAAGACACTAATCAGTTGTCAAACAAAGTAGTAACAGTCAAACAGAGTTCAAGTGCTCATTAATCACACTTGTTTTTATCATTCATAAAAACTGATTAAAATTGAAAAGGGTCAAATATTCACCTAAAGTATATACCTTGGCGAGGGAGAAATCTTCATCAGGGACAGTGGCCTTCTCGGCAATGCAACTGAGTTTAATCAAGGTGAGACTTTACAAACGGGTCTGATACGACGGTGATCCCAATAAGCGGTTCTTCAAAAGTGAAAATAGTGGAGTGGGGTCTGATTTTTGCTGCAGACCGGCGTTTGAGGGGCAGAGAAACGGCGGAGAAAGGATGAGTAGCACCGGCGGAGAGGAGAGGAGATGAGCGGCGGCGGCGAGGTGAATTATTCTGAAAACTGAGGGAAGAAGAGGTGGAAGAGGGAAGAAGAGGTGCTGATTTTTAATTAGGGATTAGTTCGTATACATTTTTGGGTGTTGGGACGACGGGTGTTAAATCCGACGACTTTGTTGTCCCATTAAAGCGTTTTTAAATAATATTTATCAACCGGTGAACTAACGAGCCTTGGGTTTCGAATGATTAATTCACTAACAAAACTCAGGTTCCAAATCATTAACTCATGACTAACTAACGAACCTTGAGTATCGAATCATTAACACGCTATCGGGTTTCATACCATGAACTCACTAACGAACCTTAGGTTTCAAATCGTCAACCGACTAATTAACGAACACTAGGTTTTAAATCACTACTCAATAACGAAACTCAGGTTTGAAATCATCAACCGACTAATAAACGAACCCTATGTTTGAAATCACTACTCTATAACGAAAATCGGGTTAGAAAACATGAACTAATTAACTGACGAACCTCGAATTTGAAGTCTTGAACTCAATATCGACCATCATGTTTGAAATCATTACGAACTCCAACTTTAAGTTAGATAATAAAAAATTTAAATAAAAACAAATATTATTAGAAATGTTTTAATTGTTAATAATATTATAAAACAAAAAAAATTCATTTTGTTATAAAAATAATTAATTAAAATAAATATTTAAAGGGACGACTATGTCGTCGCTTTAAATAAAAATTTTTGATTACACAATAATTATAAACTTTATAAATGTTATTCATAAAATCGATAAAATTTATAAGTATTTAAAAGGTTAACATAGTCGTCCCAAAAATTGACTGAGACGTCCCTTTAAATGACAATGTCTATGTGGATTCCAGGCTGGCAGGTTGTCGTCCTAAAAAAGAACTGTGTCGTCCCTTTAAACCAAATTAATTTCCCACCAACTCAAATATCACTCCATTTCAATATGTCGTCCCAAAAAAGAACCCGGGCAAATTTTCCCACCAAAAAATCATCAAAATTTGACTTTTCTCAAATTTTCTTTAAAGGGACGACATGTGGTCCAAAAAATGCCGTCCCAACAAATCCTTTTATCAAAATAGTCTTTTTATGTTTTGTCACTAATTTGTAGCAATGATGCCGCGAATTATTGACGAACCATTTTCGTCATAAATTTCATCACAAATCCATGAAATTTGTAGCAATATTGTCAAAAATATGTGACAATTTGGCGATGTGGACAGATATGTCGGTTAGCGTCAGATTAGCAACGAAGACTTTTATGACCAATACATTTTGTCACATTATTCTCACAAATTATGGCGCCCAAATTTGGCGCAAAGATTTGTGACAGAATAATCACATACATTTTGCCACGTACATATTTTGTCACAATCTTGTCTAAATTTATTGCAAGAAAAAGAATAATGCGGTTTGTCGCTAATTCGTAGCAATGTTGTAGAAAATTTGTGACGAATAGTTTTCATCACAAAAATTCATCACAAATCCGGGAAATTCTAGTAGTGTACGGTTTCACGGACCCGGGTCAGATCTGATTGGAGGTCACGTCATAAGCATTTAAGCCGGCTCCATCCTCAACCCGCTTGCTGCCAGGAAGGGTTCAAGTCTCAAGTTGACAAGCTCATCATTCGCCTCAGTATCACTTCAGGCCAAGGCCGGACCTTGACAGCCCGGGGGCCACCCACACACACCCTCCTAACAGATTAGAGATAGGCCGGACTCAACTCCCTAACCGAAAAACAACCTACTAGGAACGACAAGACCACCAATGAGCCCACATAAAGATTGACACCCTCAGGACATGTCATCCCCCCCAGCCCGGGATCATGTTTTATGCTTAATTGTATTTTATCAGGTCTTGTCGTCATTAGCATAATCATAATTAGTCCAATGCCTATAAATAGGAGCTATGTGTAAATCATAATCTATCTGAATATTAATGAAAGCAGGCCAAGCCCTGCCAATTTTTCGTGTTTGATTCCACATTCATACTGTCTGAACCCTCAGCCGGAAACATCATATTTCTCATACCAACACCGCAATCACCACCTCTCACGCCTAAGAAATCATATATAAATAGCCAGATATCCACACGGCCAGCCGTTACCGCCACCCTGATAATTGGAGACATATCAGTTCGCTCTGTTACCGAGAACATCATCAAGAATCAGCCTTCTCCGACCGCTACCACCGCTGTTAAATCTGTTTCCACGGTGTCTCCAACGAGTCCACCACCTACTTTTTAATTCTAAATCTCTGCAAAAGCTTTAATTTTTGGGTTGTACGACCTAAATATCAATGCTTATAACATTTCTGAAGCTGAAATCAACGTCTGGATCATCAGTTTTAGTAGAAATTGAGCAAACCTTGTGAAGAACACGTCAACATAGAGCGGCAGCAGCACCAACATGGTATTCAAGCTTCCTATCATGATTCTCAGCCTTTCCTTCAGGTTTATTACACTCATTGGTATAAAGTAGTTGAGCTTTTTGAGTTATTTTGAGCATTTTCACACTTGAGTCCTTGCGGATTCTGGGTTTTAAGACAATTCCGACCGGCACCGCCCAAAAGGCTTGCTTTGTCTACAAGTTTCCTTTCAAATCATGGTGGGAGGAAAGATAGTAGAGCCCACAACACCGGCCAAGGGGGGAAATTAGGACACAACACGTGGCAACAACCCTCCACGTGTCACGTCAACATCACATCACAGTGGACGTTTTCGAGGATCACGTTCCGCCCATGGTAACAACGAACAATCTCTCGATCCTGATATGCGAACTGTGTTGAATGAAAAAGCAAAAACCCGAGAATCAGAAGAGGCGGCCACAAGGACGGGCCGCGAGAAGCATGTCGGCGAAGCGTCGCGTCAAAACTTTGAACAACGGATGAATTTCGAGGCAGCTCCAATCGTGAACCCGAATACGCATACAATTGCACTAGGAGATCCCATGGAATACTTGGAGGACATGCGACAACATAATCTGCAACTTATTGCTGAAGGGTTTCCTCCTATACCAGTTAGCAAGTTTGTTTCACCAGTACCGGCCTAAACAGAGGTACAACCTACTATGAATCCACCAAGAGTTGCAAGGTCGCACTATGAGGATCAAGGAGAAAGCAGCCATGCAACTTCACACCCAAGTAAGGGTAGAAAATCGGTATTAGCTCACCTGGGGCCTGTGGATAACGTCTGCGGTGCAGCCCCGGAGTAGGGTAACATAGACTGAAACAGGCAGATCAGAACCCGAAGAGAGGGGCAAGGAGAGTCGCAGCTAGAGCACAGTATTATCCGACCCCCCGTCATCCCGGAAAGAGCATACGAGCTAAGAATAATGAAAAGGCAAACTGAAGAACTTCAAAGAAGTAGAAAGACCAAGGAATCTAAACCCACCTGGGGTACCAGTGTCTTGCATCCCGACATCCTCACAGCGGCTCCCCGGGGAGGTACGAACTACCCGAATTTTACTAATTATCACGGCACTTCATATCCCTTGGACTGGCTGTCAACTTTTCATAGTAGGATAAACTTATACACCCCAAGTGAGGAGGCATGGTGTATTGCCTTCGTGGGGGCCATGCAGGATAGAGCAGCCTCATAGATCCGTAGCCTGCCTCCAGCATCGATTTTGTCTTGGGATGATTTGGTCAACAAATTCACAGTCGAGTTAAAGTCATTTGGAGGACCAAAGAAAACCCATATCGACCTTCACGAGGTTCGACAAGAGGAAAATGAGTCTACCCATAGTTACTATGAGCGATTCTACAAAGTGTACGCGCTGAGAAGGGGGTTAACTGACAATGTGGTGATGAATAGTTTCAAAACGGGGCTATGCCTATGATACCTCAAGTCCTATTTCGCACTCAACCCGCCGTCTAATCTCCAAGAAATGCTAAGTTCAGCAAGGAAGTACATTGCGACTAGGCAACGAAGGGACCACATCATCTCGTAGGGGAAAGCAAAGGGCCGAGCGAAGCCCACCAAGAGAGTCTAGAAGAAACAGGGTTTTTGTCCCACATCATCTCATTGATTAGATAGAATTTTATTTTTGTTATTATTTTTATTTATGGTTATTTTGTCCCACATTACTAAATTAGCAATTGGTCTTGGAGTCTGTAGCCTATATAAAGGCGAGTAGAGTCATTGTAACAAACAGTTCAAACATTATTGAGTGAAATTTATGTTAAGCTTCTAAGCTTTCATGAGTATTCTTGTGTAGAATATTCAAATCATGAACTTATCAAGGCTCTGAGCATACCTTGTGGCGTTCGTATACCAAGGTTCTTAGGTATAGGTTATCTAAGGGTTGAGGTCATACCAAGGTTCTTAGCTACGGGTTAGCTAAGGGTCGCGGTGCTCGTCTTATTGGTGCCTTCAGTCAAGTCCTCGGACATTTTCGGATCTGATTCGGTGCTCGGATCACATCACTGTTACATTGAAATCTGGGGCTAATGCCTCTTTTTTATAGTGCTAAAACCGACTTAGACACGCCTAAATCTACCCCTGTCCAAGAAAACGTGTTCCGGAAGATTCTGGATTGCTCGATTAATCAGCCGGATCTCCCGATTAATCGGGGGAAATTTTGTCCTTTTTCTTCTGCCGACTCAGCTTGGAAGGTTTTGGAATACCCTAGGCCTAATCCTTTTGTCCAGTCCACTCCAGAATCGTCTACAATGCTTAGCCCAACGTCTCGTATCCTGAAAATAATCAAATAAAGCACGAAATAATATCGAATCGGGGAAAATAAACATAATTAAAATGCAAAATACTCGACTCATTAACCCGACATATGACATTCAACTCAAATGGTTCATAATTAAAGGTCGAAACAACTATTTTTAGCTCATAATGGATAGAATGTTGATGTCGTAGGATATACTATTTTAAGCGTCATCAACTACCCCTCACTAGCCCTTTTCTCGTCATCGACCAGAGTATCAAGGCGGAATGTACCTCCAAGAGCAATCCCCATCAACTACCACATATTCAATAAAGATTTCAGGCAGAACACACATCAAGCAGCAATTCATAAGCTCCTCATTAATAATTACTTACCATGCATCAACGTGTCGTGTGATAAATCCTTCGTGATAGTCCGTTCGTGAAGAGAATCATGTTGCATTAACCCCGCAATCTCAACTTACATGTGCTTACACTTGCTCATCTTGCCTTCAGACTTGGTTGCACAACATTGCACTTTAATCAGGCAGAGCGGACTTGGGGACCGAGTATTACTCTCAGGTCCTCGTTTGTTTTTACTTTAATGTGAGGGCCATGCCCTTTTTGCTACGAGTTCGCTTCCCTCACTGCCTTGATATATTTTTCTTTTTCTTCCTCTCTTTTTTTGGTAGATTTCTCCGATTTTTCTTCCTCTTGCAAGTCCGTTTGTCCCATTTTAACCCTTTGTGGTATCACGATTGCTTCCCTAGTCCTCCAACAATTAGTTAAAGAATATACACTGACAAATAATGATTCCCGGTTAAAACAACTCATCATCTAATCTCAAACATTTCTCGCTCAGATTATGTGCGCAAAAATATTGAATGCAATGGAAAAATAGTAATTAACAAGTCACTACTTCATGTAACATAACACATACTGGGTAATTTTCACTATGTTAGCAAACCAAGTCAAATTACTGCGTATTTTTCAGTCGATCCTCTGTGGGCCGGAGTCGCTTTCACCAGGGAATAGATAATGGAGCGCATCGTTCCAGTGGGCATGTTGGGAGATCTCATATTCATTTAAAGCCCAAGCCCGCTCATAATGAAGGGCGGGGACGAAGCTAGGTAGATTGAAGAAATTATTAATGACAGTAGGAGTAAAAGGGACCGACACGCCGCGAACAGAGATGGAAGCTACCAGCTCTGAGAGTTAACCTTGGAAAGAGTTGAGTAAAAATGACGGACCACAGAAGAATTGCAATGACCGGCGGGCCGAGCCACCAGGTCTTCCCAACCAGATAGAGTAATCCTCAGATGGGAACCCCCTCTTATTTTCCGACGGTTCAAACCCGCCCAACCAGCAAGGGGAAACGACTGAAAAATACCTAGTAGTTTGCCAGCACTTCACTGGAAGCTGTGCTGAAAAAGGGTGATTGAACGTTACAGGGAGCATATCGAAAGGAATAGCAGTGAAAAGAAATTTCAAAATTTTCAAGTGTGGGTAAATATGATGGTTAAATCATCCTTTTTTTAGGAAGGGCCAGAAGGACCTACGGTCCAGATCAGCCTAATCCAATGGATGGGGATAACTCTTTTCAAATTCAAAACTCCAAAAACAGATAAGAGATGGCCTAGCTTCTTTAAATGCTCGGTTGGTTACTGACCCGAATATAAAGGTTACCTTTATCGAGGCAGTAGTCATAAAGAGGCCTATCAGGGAAAAACTCTTACACTTCCGAGGGAATTAAATGAAGTAATTAATTTATTTCAACCAAGGCCCACGGGGAGTCATGCATGAAACAAGGGGACCGCATGTTATACGCAACAGGTTCAGTCATTTGGAACCCGCTATGGATAAAGGGGGCCGGATACCTGATGTATTATTTTTATATGATTGAATTTACGTAATTTTATTATGTTTTGTTGACAAATTCTATGTAAAATATCTAAAATTATGATATAATTAGTATAAAATATTAATCTTTGTAGTTTAGTATAGTTAGTAGTAAAAGTTAGTATTTATAATAAAAAGTTGTAGTTTTTGTACGGTTTTAGTAACCGGGATATTGTGTCTATTTTACACGGTATTTTGTGTTTATTTCATTCTGCGAATCCTAAGATGAATCGAAATCCAGTATCGACATTTTTTGAAGTCAATACAAGTCGGTGAAAGGAAGTTATAAAGCGTCACCGATATAAATGATCAAGGAATAATTGTTTCTAAATCTCGAAAAGGACGTATAATACAAATGGCTCATCGAGTATGTTTTACGAAGAAGTGGTCTTGATGAAAGTTGTAGAGAATTTAACGAGCTTTTCAACGGAAGTTCGATTATGTCATTCTGATATCGAGAATTCAAGTTACGATTTTTAGAAGATTAACTGTGTAATTATATATAATTATATATATAATTACACAGCACAAGTAATGATTATGTGTAACATGGGGGAACATGCTGAGGACAAGCTGAAATGATTAGCATCATTACACCGGACCGATCCGGCAAATTTTCAGGACCGGTCCGGGAAGGAAGAAAGTCTATAAAAGGGGAGCATCAGAGGCTTCATTTGGAGTGTACCAATATATATACACAATATTCTATATATATTCTCTCCCTCTTCTTTCTCTTTTTCTTCTCCTTTCTTAGTTTGTAAATAGGCTTTATGCCAAAATAAATTAGTAGTAGTATCGTAGTAATGCTCGGGAAATTCTCGAAGGTTCGGTGTTGCTGAAATCGTTGTAAAATCTGGAAAAACGATTTACGAATCGCGATTATGTCGGGTAATTTCTATAATAATTATGTTTATGTTTGTTATTTTCTTCTTTTTAGTTTTTATAATGTTATTAGGCTAGATCTAATAACTAGCCAAAGTTATGTAATCGTATTATTTCGATCTTTTCGTTAAAAGAATGATGTTAAAATAAAATGACTAAAATTGAGTAAAATGAATCTTTTTCTATTTCGCTACGTAATGATAATATATTCGAATGAAGTAATCAATCATAATGAATACTACATATAACTGGCGATGAACTCCGACCGGAGAAGTCGGATATGAGTAAAAATAGAAAAACCGGAGGTAAAAATGGCCGTCGATTAACGGAATCCTATTTCCTACCGAAGCGGATTTGTCCTAATAAAACAAATCTTATTAAAATTTGTATTCGAGATCTTAATAATGTTAAAATCACGCTTTAATTGAAACTACACCGTTTGTATTAAATCGATCCGCTTGACAACCGGAGCCTCTTGAATAACATCGGCCATTTGACAAATGGAATCACCTCTTTTATCCGGGGTAGATTTGTACTGCATTTTTGTTTTGACTAACTAAGTTTAGCATGGGGCGATTGTGGACCTTGACTGATGACTTTTGACATATGACAATTTCATACGCTTCGTGTGAGGAGGAATTGTTGACATTAGAGAGTACACCGTTTCATTCACTCAATTGGACCTAAAAAGGAAGATCGAACACATTCTATTAATTGAAAAGATCGAATAAATTAATTACATATACTTTGGCTAGTCTAGTCTATAAATTATATATTGGTATCTATATATTTATATATATATATATATTTTACTATTTATGTACATCTATATATATTTATATATCTATATATATTATATTAAAATAACTTTTAAATTACGCATTTATTTTATGTTAATTAGAGTCGTAGTAATCATGTTATAAAATTGCGGTTTAGATCGAGTTAATAGCAGCTCTTTGGTGTTTAACCACACTTAAAAGAATTACCACTTTTTTCCCTGAGGATTCGACACCTGACTCACCACTTTATCACTACAATTTGACCCGGTACACTGCCGGTTAGGATCCGTCTAACCTAGAAAAGGTCATCCTCTTCTTGACGCCGTTTAAGGTCCGGTTTGGTGACGTCGACTTTTACGGCGCCGTTGCCGGGAAACAAAGTCGCTAATTTTTTTGTGTCTATGGTTACTACTTGTATTAGTTAAAAATTCTCGAGGATAAACCAACACTCTTCTTATCACATTTCTTTTTTATTTTTCGTTGGTATCTACTTTCTTTTAGTACCAATTTTCTTCTTCTTTAAAACTCGAGCATTTTTCTATTTTAATTAGTTGATGACCAGAAGCGGTAAAGCCTCACTTACTCCTTATAAGCCTGATATAAACGCTACGAAAGGCGATTGCGGATAGAGAGTAAACGTGGTCAACCCGACTTAGGACTCCTTGAAAAATCTCCAACGGAATCATCTTCTAATAAAAATAAAGAAATGGTGAAGGTAGTGATGAAACAAACGAACAGAGGCTAGATCATGCTTTAGGGCATGGACAAAACCTGTTAATATTAATAATAATCGAATAATAATAATAGGAACAATCAAGATCGGAACCGAAATAATCGTAACAATCCGCCAAACCCGAGACCTATCTCAGATCAAACTGTAAGGAGAAACAGGACTAATAATCCCATACTTTTACCGAATGAAGGAGCGAATAATTTCAAATTAAGTCTCATCTTTTTGTTTAATTGACGCAAGAGCCCAATTTCTAGGAGAAGATGATGAAGATCCACATCATCATCTCTATCTGCTTGAAGAACTGCAATACACCCAAAAGTCAAGGTGCTCATAAGGAATTAACAAGGATGACTATGTTTCCTTTTTCTTTAAAAAGGAAGAGCCCGAGATTGGTTTATGTCTCTTCCACACCATTCGTTAACTAGTTGGGAGGATATTCAAACTGAATTTCGAAACAATATTTCACTCGGGACGGAATTTGGAATTAAAAGTCGAGGTTGCTAATTTTAGACAAGGATCTCAAGAAACACTTGGGAATGCGTGGGAAAGGTTTAAAAATTGTTAAGAGCTTGTCCCGATCATGGTTATTCCTTAGATATGCAAATTCAACTTTTACGTCAGTAAATTAAGAAAAGATTCACGTGCGAGATGTAGATCATGCATGTGGTGGTTCGTTAATGATGAGTGAAGCTCAAACAGTTTACGATGCTATAGAAAAGATTTCTAAAAACAACAGAATGTGGGAAACCGGCTCTAGTACTAGAAAAGTAGCTTTTGCAGAAGGATGTACGTCAAATACGGAAGTTCTAGCACATTTGGAGAATTTAAGTAGAAAGTTTGATGGATTACAACAAGGTAAGAATCAAAATTCGAAAAATAGTACTCCAACCTGAATGCTCAAATTATGATAATGTGTCATTAGGAAAGAAGAACCAACAGGATATTCAAAAGAGGAAGTGAGTTTTCTTCAAGAAGATAGAATTTGAATAATGCATATTCAAACTCATTTAATGCTATTAGAAGAGACCACCCAACTTTTAGATGGTCCAAAAACCTAGTAAGCCAGACAACCGCGCCGTATCGATTCGATATAAGAATATGAATAATAATCAAGTTTATCAAGAAATACATCTAATCGAATTTACAATCATTACCAAGATCTTATCCTCAACATACCACTCAAAGTATACCAAGAACTCAAAGTTCAACTCAACTGCGAAGGGTTGAAAAATGGGAAAAAGCGATGGAAAATATGATGGGTGTAGTATCTACTCAAGCTAAGAATATGGAAACAATGATGACTTCTATAGGTTCGATCGATGGGGACATGAGTACAATGAAAACATCTATGAGTGGACATGATACCGAATGAGAACGATAGAAGCTTCATTAAGAAATATGGAAGATCATTTGAGTAGGGAAGGTGAACGTAACAACAGTAGACCTCCTGGAGGATTACCAAGTAATACTGAAAGAAACCCAAGAGAGGTAAATGTTGTAGTTACGAGAAGTAGGAAACTCTATGGTAGTAATGGAGTAGAAAACTTCGGGAATAATGAAGTAGAAAATGATTTAGATAACAATGAAGAGACTAAAGATGAACTTGAATTTACTGATGAGGAAGAAGAAATTATAGAGAAATTCTTGAAAAGGAATAGAAGTTTGGAACCTGAGAAGGAAGGTGAAAAATGGGTAAAAATCCCTAGAATTTTGAAAGACCCCATGGATAAAGATTTAAGGAATCTATTTAAGGAACATGTTAGAGTAGAAGATAAAGAAAACAAGGATGAGAAACAGGAAGAACTGAAGGAATATGAAGTAGAGATTGATTCAGGGAACAAATTAAAAGAAAAAAGTCAAGAACCTGAAACATGGCGATCAAGTAATACTCCAAAGGATAAAGGAAAAGAGAAAATGACTTCGAAACCAAAGGTTATAGATTTAGAGTCTTTACCTTTTCCACCTAAAGATCAAATTAAAAGGATTAAGACTGATCAGAAGTATGCTCGTTTCCTTGATACTTTTCGTCATATTAATGTTAATATCCTGTTATCGAAGCTCGATAAATATGCCTACCTATGGAAAGTTTTGAAAGATATACTATCAAATAAGAAAAAATTAGAGGAATATGAGAATATATGCCTAAATGAAGAATGTTACGCAATCTGCAAAGATAAGTTACCACCTAAACTAAAAGATCCTGGAAGTTTTACGATTCCGTGTGAAATTGGAGGATTTACATTTAAGAAGGTCTTATGTGATCTGGGGAGCTAGTATAAATCTCATGTCTTATGAGGATTATAGAAAGCTAGGCATAGGAAAGCTTACTAAGATCTGAAATGACTCTGCAAATGGCGAGACGATCGATTAAGTACTCTAGAGGAATTATTGAGGGCGTATTGGTTAAAGTAGACAAGTTCTATTTTCCAAGAGACTTTGTAGTTATGGAAATGGAAGAAGGATTTTCAGCGCCGCTTATCTTAGGGCGTCCATTTCTAGCTACAGGGAGAACTTTAATCGATGTTCGAAAAGGAGAATTAATTTTGAGAGTCAATGAAGATGAAGTTGCTTTCAATATTTTCAAAGCTATGAACCATCAATACACATCACAAGAATCATGTTCTTTTATAGAAGATATTCATTCATCCTATGATAATCGATTACCAACTTTTGAAGATAGATTAGAGGAATGTTTAACTTTATCTATCTATAAAGAAGATGAGGAAGACATTGAAATGAAAGAGATAATCCTTTCTCTAGATAAAGGAAGTTTTACTTTTAAACCACCATGGCATAAGTATTTAGAATTAGAACTAGAAGGACCGGTTCTTAAATCATCAATAGAAGATCCGCCTAAGAATGGAATTGAAACCGTTACCTTTAAATCAAAATATGCTTTTCTTGAAAATGATAACCTTTTACCGATTATTATTTCATCAACTTTAACGAAGCAACAGGAAGATCAATTACTAGGAATGTTGAAAAAGCATAAGAAAGCTTTTGGATGGACAGTTGCTGATATTCGAGGTATTAGTCACGAGATATGTGTTCATAAGATAATTACGAAAGAAGATGCTAAACCTTGTATTCAACATAACGCCGCCTCAACCCTAATTTACAATTAATCGTTAAGAAAGAGGTTATTAAGCTATTAGAAATGGGAATAATTTTTCCTATATCGGATAGTGAATGGGTAAGTCCAACTCAAGTTGTACCAAAGAAAGGAGGTTTCACAAAGGAAAGAGAATGATAAGAATGAATGGATTCCAACAAGGAAATTACAGGATATCGAATGTGCATTGATTTTAGAAAACTAAATGATCATACTAAGAAAGATCATCATCCACTTCCATTCATAGTACAAATGTTGGAGCGTTTAAGTGGTCATAAGTATTACTTGTTTCTTAGATGGTTATTCGGGATATTTACTGATTTTCATTGCAAAGGGAGATAGGGAAAAGACTACTTTCACTTGTCCTTATGGAACTTTTAAGTATAAAAGAATGCCGTTTGGTTTATGTAATGCTCCAACTACTTTCCAAAGATGTATGATGTCTATATTTTACGATATGGTTGAGAAATTCTTAGAAATTTTTATGGATCGACTTTAGTGTTTACGGAGACTCTTTTAATGGCTGTTTGTTACACTTAGAACGAGTGTTACAACGCCGTGAGGATACCAATTTAGTGCTTAACGGGAAAAATGTCATTTAATGGTATCGGAAGGAATTGTACTAGGTCATAGAATCTCTGAGTAGGAATTGAAGTTGATAAAGCTAAAGTCGAGGTAATCGAAAAATTGCCTCCACCGCTTAATCTAAGAACGTTAAGAGGATTTCTTGGACATGCAGTGATTTTATAGGAGATTTATTGCAGATTTTCAAAGATAGCAAAGCCTCTAAGTCATTTGCTTGAAAAGAAGTATCTTTTAATTTTGATAGTAAATGTATGGAAGCATTTAAGACCCTCAAAGCGAAGTTGATTCTTGCACTAAGATTGGTGGCACCAAACCGGGATTTACCTTTTGAGATTATGTGTGATGCAAGCGATTTAGTCAGTAGGAGCTATTTTAGGTCAAAGGTATAATAGAATTCTCAAAGCTATTTACTATACATCTCATACGTTAAATGCAACTCAACTAAACTATGCAACTACTGAAAAAGAAGCTGTTATTGTAATTTTTGCCTTAGATAAGTTTAGATCATATATTGTTGGCTCTAAGGTAATAGTTTATCTGAGACCATTCAAAGATTGAAATATTTCTTGAGTAAGAAAGATGCGAAACCACGTCTTCTTAGATGGATTCTTCTACTTCAAGAATTTGATATTGAGATTAAAGATAAAAAAGGAAGTGAGAATGTAGTAGCGGATCATCTAAGTAGAATGGAAATCGAGGAAGAAATAGGAAATGAAATTAAGGATTCGTTTCTGATGAACAACTGCTTAGAATAGATATGCCTTCAACCATGCGGTTATTAAAGAAAAGAATTCCTTCTAAGGAAAATTCACCTTGGTTTGGAGATATCATTAACTACTTAACTGTGATTACATTCCGTCTCATTGGACTTGGCAAATGAAAAAAGAAGTTCTTTTATGACTTAAAATTTTATTCTTGGGAAGAACCGAGATCTTTTCCGTAAATGTTCGGATGGAATAATCGAAAAATGTGTGCCTGATAATGAAATTTTAAGTGTTTTATCGTTTTGTCATGATCGTGAGGCGGAGGTCATCATGGAGGATGGAAAAGCGCTTTTAAAGTCTTGCAATGTGGTTTTTATTGGCCTACACTTTATAAAGATGCGTATCGTATGTTAAATCTTGTGAGTCTTGTCAAAATGGGGAAATGTATCTAAAAACATGAAATGCCTATGCAACCTATTTTAGAATGTGAGTTATTTGATGTTTGGGGTATAGATTTCATGGGACCTTTCTATATCTTTTGGAAAAAGATTTATTCTTGTAATGGTAGATTATGTTTGAAATGGGTAGAAAGTTTGAAGCTCTTCCCACTAATGATACCAAAGTTGTTATACGATTCCTTAAAAGAATATATTTACACGTTATGGCATTCCGAGGCTATCATTAGTGATAGAGGTTCACACTTTTGTAATAGACCATTTACTAAGTTAATTGAAAAATATGGTGTAACGCATAAGTTAGGAACGCCTTATCATCCGCAAACCATGGTCGTGTAGAGGTGTCAAATAGAGATTAAAAGAATCATAGAAAAAGCAGTGGATTCAAACCGTAAAAGCTGGCGCTTAGATTAGATGATGCGTTATGGGCATACTGAAACGACTTTTAAAACTCCAATTGGTCGTTCTCCTACAAATTAGTCTTTGGTAAATCTTGTCATCTCTCAAGTAGAGTTAGAACACCGAGCATTCTCAGGCTATTAGATTTTTAAATTTCGATCCTAAGGTGTGTCGGTGATCATAGATTACTTGATTAATGTAATTAGAAGAATTTCGCCTTGATTCATATGAAAATGCTCGAATCTACAAGGAACGCATACGAAATCGTTCCATGATAAGAGAATATATAGTCGTGAGTTCCATGTAGGTGATCGAGTGTTATTGTACAATTCACGTTTGAAGTTGTTTCGAGTAAGCTTAAATCACGATGGGCGGGACCATTTAAAGTAACACGAGTTTATAAATCTGAGTGTTGAACTAATCGATGGGAATACAACTTTTTAGCCAATGGTCACGAGGTGAAGCTATTTCGGAAGGTGAAGAAATCTCTCGATAAATGAAGTGATATTGCCGATCGACCCTCCGAGAAAGACTAAAAGCGATTACTCTTAAAAGTTTGAAAGTATCAAATCACCAGGTTTTATCTTTACTTTTTATGTCTAAACTAGTTTCGTCTTTTACCGGATAGACGTAAAAGAACTGGATGTCTTTTTTAGATAGATTAGGAGTTTTTGTTTTGCTTTTAAAGTTTGGTTTTAATAGAGATATCGCCTTTACTATAGAAGCCTTAGTTTTTGAACAAAACAAGCAATTGTTGAGAGAGAAAAAATTGAAAGAAGTTTGTAATGGTACGTCAAGAAGCTCGATAAAGAGAAGGGCTAAGTTTTTAAGGAAGTGCAGAATCTGTGGAAAAATTGAACACAGTGGGCGATGTGGGAAAAATTTAACTCAATCTCAGAGTGAGTGTTTGAATGTAATTAAGAAGGGAACGATTAGGTGGTTAACCGAAAATCCCGATGGACTTCCAAGACTTAATTCAAACGCTACATTTCTAGGATATAGTTTGCTTGAAAGGTATGTTAGAAATCTGGAGTTTGTAGAAATTGAAGAATTAGAAACCCCGAGGTTCAAGTATTTTATTGTTTTTAGTTTTATAAAATTTTTGCATAACTTTGAAAATCTTATAAAATTGGATCTTTATAAAATTAAGGAGTTTTATAAAAGTTTTATAAAAGTTTTTAAGTTTTTAGATATTTTATAAGAATTAATAGAAATTTATTGAATTTTTATAAACTTTTAAATAAGTTTTATAAAGATTTTATAAATTTTAAGAAATTGTTATAAAATTTATAAATTTTATTTTCTATTTTTATTAAGTTTTATTGAGTTTTATAAGTTTTATATCAAAAATCCAAAAAAAAAAAAAAAAAAAAAAAAAAAAAAAAATAAAAAAAATTTCGAAAAAAAGCATAAAAATTGCATACGGACCGATCCGGCCCTTACACCGGACCGATCCGGGATCGATTTAACCTAAAGGGACGGGGACACTTTCTTCTTTCTCATTTCCAACTCTTTTCAGCAGCAGCCGCACCACCTCCACCCCAAAAATTTTCTTTTTCTCTTCAAAATACAATTTACACTAAACCATTACATATATTCTTCCTCTTTTGTTCTCCTCTCTTCAACACAAGTGAAGAATTTGAAAAAGATCAAACACAAGTTCCATTTCATCCCGGAGGCTTATACGACTTTTCCGGCCACTTTTCACGGTTTTTGTTCATTATAAGGTATAATTTGTTTACTCTAGTTGTCAATTTCATAATTTTTATAATTTTTAGATTTATTTTCAACTGTTTTGAATTTTTCGTGTGTTGTGACATCTTATTTTGTGTTGTTTTTCTGTTGTTTTTATTGTTGTTTTGTCAATTCAATATCGTAGAATGGCCTCATCCAGTCGAAAATTCTCTAAGAAAAGAAAGCCTAATATTCCAATAGAAATACCAACGTGAGAATTAAGAGATTTAACACCGGAAGAAGAATCATTTAGTTTTGTTTGCATCTGACTTCACCTCAAGCTAAGAATGCTTATAGGAATATCTATAGTAAATGTGGAGTTGTGTTGGAAAGAGGCTTAGATTTTGATGACTTAGGAGAGGAGGTTAGGCGTATTTTTGCGAGACGCCAATGGTTGGATTTTGCAGCTCAAAGGACAGGAGAGATCAATACTACCTTAGTGGCGAAATTTTATGCGCTTTGTCTACTTTGACACCCACTGAGGTAGTATGATGAAGTCTATTCCCTTAGGTCTAGACATGTTTCTTTTAGTCCGAACCGATTAATCTTTGTTTTAGGAGTAGAAGTTTTTCCGGATGAAGAAGAAGATTATAGAGTTTGTTTATGGATTAGATGATCCTGCTATGTATGAGCAGCGGTTGCCTCTGAGAGCTCGGAGGGAGTTTGATGCTACAGCAGAGTGGGTGGACAACAGATTTAATTATGGGAAGTGTTTTAGAGATCTGAGGGCAATCAAAAGATTTTTGAGCCATACTCTCTATCCCACTACCAAACACACCGCCTTTGGTAAAGAAGATTTATGCATTACTTGGGCGATGATTCATGATATTAAGGTGGATGTGGGGAAAATCATGTATAGAAGGGTTTTCGAGTTTATTGTTACTGCCAAGGCAGGGAGTCACATGTACTTTCCTGGCTTTATTTCAGATTTATGTCGTAGATCAGGAGTTCCTTTCCTGTCTAACGACAAGTTGATGATGGCGATGGAGTCCCTGATAGGCCCTAGTCTGAGGAGGTCTCCAGAGGGTTCGATAGACTCGATAGTTAGACGTAGTACCCCTCCACCACTCCACCAGTTCCACCAGTTTGACATTTTCATCTTTTACGAGCAACGGCACTTCTCTCCCAAACACTATTACATACGATATGTTTCAATCCTTAGTATCGGATGTAGCCCGAGGGCGAGGCTAATATGGCTTTGTTTGTTTGGCGAGTAGGCGGTGGGTGATGATTTACGTAGAGGATCTTTGAGACATGGCGCAGATGCATCTTGATCCTTCTTTCGATAGAACTGCCTATCCGCCCTGTCAATCTAACCCGTATACGTTACCAGAATGGATAGCACCTATTCCACCATCTCAGAGCTTTCATCATATGCCAAATCCTTTTGGAAGCCAGTCTAGTGGTCAGGGTGTCTTTTATACAGGTTCTCAGGGTGCAGTTACATCTAGCTGGGGAGGATTTTCGGATTTTGCAGGGATGACGTCAAGTATGAGTTCGTTGGGTCTCGACAGTTCAGTTCGGACCACGACTACGTTTCCACAGCCAGTTACGTCATCAGTTCCAAGTATGAATGATCCAGTTTACACTGCTGACGATGATGATGTTGACATTGTTTGATTTTAAACAACTTATATTATTTCTAAACATTTTATGACTGTTTATTTTATTTTCTGCATTTTAACTTTAGTTGATAAGTTTGATAGTTTAATAAGTTTTCGATTTCATTAATCATATTCTGTCGTAGTCGTAAATTTATTTTTAATAGTATTTAAATATTTCATAAAAAATCAAAAATCTAAAAAATATATTTATCATTCGCATGTAGTATTCGTGTGTCGTTTTATCCGTATCGGTGAGATAATATTGAACAAAGTTAATTTTTATAGCTTTATAGCTTTATAGCTTCTCAAATAGCATGAAGGCTATTAAGTTGAACAAAGCAAACTTGAACTTTACAACCTTCATATACGGTAAAAAAAAATTAAAGCCGGACCGGTCCGGCGGTTTGGACCGATCCGGGAATAAAATCTGCTTAGTCATACTGAAAGTGTTAGTATGCATGCACGTGTACTCTAATTTTTATCCATTTAAGGACAGAGAGGTTGAAAGTAAAAATTTGCCAATTCACTCACTACTTTCAATCCTTTTCTTTTTACTGCATCTGTTTAAACTAAAATGTCAAACCGATCATCACCATCAGTCAATTCATACGATCCGGAGGCAGTTGATGTTTTTGTCCCGGAGTCTAATGCTTCAAATGTTAATTTGTTGGTGAATCACGAGGTTTGCAAATTCTCCTATATTGATGGAAAGGGTATCAATTTTGAAAAAATTGATCGATTCGAAGGATTTAATTCGAATCAAGGATGGAAAAAATTTGTTAAGCAACCTCGAGGAAGAATTAATGTTTCTATTGTTAGGGAGTTTTATTCAAATCTTTCTCTGTTGATACGGTAGATCATCACGACTTATATCATTCGTGGTACACTTATTCACCTGTCACCTCATATTATCAATCATATCTACGAGATACCGATTTTCAATCAAATCCATAATCTTCATTATGAATATCAATGGGGATTAGGGAACTCTTGTCATGTTGTTAACTATGTCACGGAAGCTTTTCCGTATCTGTTTCCAGAGTTCGATCAAAATTACGACTCTACCACTTCAGCTCTGCCTGCTCATCTGAGAGCATGGAAACACTTCATTAACTCACGAGTCTATCCGACTAGTGATTTTGCATGGGTTAGTGATAGTGAGATACTTCTGTTGTTTGCATTAATAACTGGAGCTTATGTGGACTGGGGGATTTTGATTTTTAGGACGGCAGTAAACTTTGCAGTGGAACGGTATAATAATGGAAGGCCAATGCCTTTTGCTTGGTTAATTTCAAGGTTATGTATTCATTTGAATGAAGTCCCTGAAATTGCTTCTGATGAGATATATCCGTCTCGTGATTGTCGTGAGAGGATTGCTACCGGTAGAGAATCCGGTTGTTAAATCAACTATTTGAGATAGTTGTTAGTGGTTTTATTTAATTTAGTTTAAGTTTGGTTTGCTTTAATAAGTTAAAGTTGCTTAAGGTTAGTAAGTTAATAGTCAGTTTGTTTTATTTTTAGTCTGTAATAGTTTCTTTTTGTTTAATATATATGTTGTTTGATTTTAATATACGTGTGTTATCAATGTTTATAACGATCATCTATAATTTTAATCTAATTTTGAACCTCCTTTTTCATACTTATTGCACATCGGACGATGTCAATTAAATAAGTGGGAGTAGAGTTAGGTTTGAAAATTCATTAAAATTTTCAAAAAAATTAAAAATAATTATAAAATATAATTTTTTTCATATAAATTAGTACTTTAATTACTTATTTCTTAGTTTTAATTTTTCTTGAATAATTTAAGTTGGTTAATATATGAATAAAAATGATATAATTCGAGAGGATTAATTTTTGATTTAGTAAAATATATTAGATATATAATGAATATGTTTTATATCTTTTATAAGATTTTTAAGATTTTGAGTATGTATAACTAAATAATTTTTATCAAATATTTCTTTTATGGAATTATTCAAGTAATTTTTATATTTATAAATAAATTTTTAGATAATTTTCTTTTTAAGATTAATTATGAATTTGGAATCAAAAATTAGGAATGATGATTTTTGGGCACCACAAAAATATAACTATAGCCAAATAACCTACCTGAATAAAATTTCCAATTTTTGACCCCACCTCAGCCTTTTAAAGAGTGATCAAGACCTCACTCGGAATTTAGCCATTTTGATTAACTAAGAAATTTCCGATCCTTAGCTTATTTTGGTCTACATTTCTTTGACATTCTTCGAGTTTGTACGTCTTATGAGAGGAGATGATGACAAAAAAAGTTAAGAGTTGAGAAAAATGGTATATCTTTGAGATTGGAATGAGTTCAGATATGTTAGAATTTTAAGAATTAAAGCACCATTTTTACACAGAATAAATCGAATATCAAGTATCTTCCCTATCTTTGATCGACCAAATATATGTCTGATGATAGTAGTCCAAATTTGGGGATTATCTCGAAATGTCCTATTGCTGAGAATGAGGGCATAAGTCGAATCAAAAGATCTCAAGAATGATTACGTGTTTAAGGAAACCGGACTCGTAATTTTAGATCGAAAGAGTATTACTCCGATCAATCTTGATGAAGCAATGCTTGTGAATTTGATTATTTACACACACTCACGCTTTAGTTCTTAATGTTAAAAAAAAAAAAAAAAAAAAAAAAGAGAGAAAAATCGAAAAAAATAGTTGGAATAAAAGGATGTTACTAATCGAATCGTTTTTGATCAAGAATGTGAAGACGTAGAGTGCATCTGACTTACATCTTTCTCTTCGATTTCCTTTTATCTTTTCGATTAACCAATGTCCTATCCTAATATATTAAGCCACTATGTCTTCTATATCGACTTAGTTAATGATTCCGTAAATTAGTAATAATCGAGATAGAAAGTATTTCTAAAATTTTATTTATATTTACGAATTATTGCATGCATGTTTCCATCTAATTCATATTTGATACTTAATTCATTTAAGTTATATAATCTCCTTTCTTAAATTTCTATAAAATTTATAAATTATATGTTTGTAATATTGACTGATATATATTACTTTTGAAATTTTAATCTAATCAATTATATTATACATTATATATATATTACAGCTTATTTTTGCTCGGGACGATCAAAAGCTAAGTGGGGAGTAATTTGATGTATTATTTTTATATGATTGAATTTACGTAATTTTATTATGTTTTGTTGACAAATTCTATGTAAAATATCTAAAATTATGATATAATTAGTATAAAATATTAATCTTTGTAGTTTAGTATAGTTAGTAGTAAAAAAAGTTAGTATTTATAATAAAAAGTTGTAGTTTTTGTACGGTTTTAGTAACCGGGATATTGTGTCTATTTTACACGGGTATTTTGTGTTTATTTCATTGCGAGAATCCTAAGATGAATCAAATCCAGTATCGACATTTTTTGAAGTCAATACAAGTCGGTGAAAGGAAGTTATAAAGCGTCACCGATATAAATGATCAAGGGAATAATTGTTTCTAAATCTCGAAAAGGGCGTATAATACAAATGGCTCATCGAGTATGTTTTACGAAGAAGTGGTCTTGATGAAAGTTGTAGAGAATTTAACGAGCTTTTCAACGGAAGTTCGATTATGTCATTACGATATCGAGAATTCAAGTTACGATTTTTAGAAGATTAAGCGTGTAATTATATATAATTATATATATAATTACACAGCACAAGTAATGATTATGTGTAACATGGGGGAACATGCTGAGGACAAGCTGAAATGATTAGCATCATTACACCGGACCGATCCGGCAAATTTTCAGGACCGGTCCGGGAAGGAAGAAAAATCTATAAAAGGGGGCATCGGAGGCTTTCATTTGGAGTGTACCAATATATATACACAATATTCTATATATATTCTCTCCTCTTCTTTCTCTTTTCTTCTCCTTTCTTAGTTTGTAAATAGGCTTTATGCCAAAATAAATTAGTAGTAGTATCGTAGTAATGCTCGGGAAATTCTCGAAGGTTCGTGTTCTTTGAAATCGTTGTAAAATCCGGAAAAAACGATTTACGAATCGCCAGATTAATCGGGTAATTTCTATAATAATTATGTTTATGTTTGTTATTTTCTTCTTTTTAGTTTTTATAATGTTATTAGGCTAGATCTAATAACTAGCCAAAGATATGTAATCGTATTATTTCGATCTTTTCGTTAAAAGAATGATGTTAAAATAAAATGACTAAAATTGAGTAAAATGAATCTTTTTCTATTTAAACTACGTAATGATAATATATTCGAATGAAGTAATCAATCATAATGAATACTACATATAACTTTGGCGATGAACCGACCGGAGAAGTCGAGGATATGAGTAAAAATAGAAAAACCGGAGGGTAAAAATGGCCGTCGATTAACGGAATCCTATTTCCTACCGAGCGAGATTTGTCCTAATAAAACAAATCTTATTAAAATTTGTATTCGAGATCTTAATAATGTTAAAATCACAGTTTAATTGAAACTACACCGTTTGTATTAAATCGATCCGCTTGACAACCGGAGCCTCTTGAATAACATCGGCCATCTGACAAATGGAATCACCTCTTTTATCCGGGGTAGATTTGTACTCGAATTGCTGTTTTGACTAACTAAGTTTAGCATGGGGCGATTGTGGACCTTGGGTGATGACTTTTGACATATGACAATTTCATACGCTTCGTGTGAGGAGGAATTGTTGACATTAGAGTACACCGTTTCATTCACTCAATTGGACCTAAAAAAGGAAGATCGAACACATTCTATTAATTGAAAAGATCGAATAAATTAATTACATATACTTTGGCTAGTCTAGTCTATAAATTATATATTGGTATCTATATATTTATATATATATATATTTTACTATTTATGTACATCTATATATATTTATATATCTATATATATTATATTAAAATAACTTTTAAATTACGCATTTATTTTATGTTAATTAGAGTCGTAGTAATCAGTTATAAAATTGCGGTTTAGATCGAGTTAATAGCAACTCTTTGGTGTTTAACCACACTTAAAAGAATTACCACTTTTTCCTGAGGATTCGACACCGACTCACCACTTTATCACTACAATTTGACCGGTACACTTGCCGGTTAGGATCCGTCTAACCTAGAAAAGGTCCGTCCTCTTCTTGGCGCCGTTTTAAGGTGCGGTTTGGTGACGTCAATACCCGGATAACACCATTTCAAATCCGCGCAATAGGTTCAGTTATTTGGAACCCGCTGTGGATAAAGGGGCCGCATACCCTGGATAACCCCGGTCAAATCAAAAATCAAATTCAAGCAAAAACCAGGCTTTTCAGAAACACTTGCAAAATTTAATTCAAAGTTGATTACATGCAAAGTTTAAGCGACAGCTTCAAACGTAGCCGACAAAAGAAAGACACAAAAGGAATATCACTAAAGTTTTTACAAATGATTGACAAGAAATACAACAAAAGGAAGCTAAGGCTGAGCAGGAGGGTCAGGTACACCCTGCGAAGTCGGACTCGGCACCAGTAAGTTCTCATACATTTCGGTGTCCGATGTAGTAGCATGATTGATCTTCAGATGGGGCTCGTCCTCTCGAGCATCTTCCTCAATCATATCTCGTAAATTTATTGGGGCCCGAGGTGGAGGATTCCATTCTCCCAAACCAGCGGCTCGCTGATCAACATTGAAACCCTTCACCTCTTCATCAGAGAATGGAAACTCGGTATGTAAGGCACAAAGAGTTGGAGTATAAGGATCAGTGGTGAGCCAATCTTGAAACACCTCCAAACTCGGAGCCGCCTCCCTTTGGACAGATCGGCCGAGAAATGCTTGCCCTTCTTTAAAGTCCTGAAGGGTAGCAAGTCATTTTCATGGGATGAAGAGTGCTCCATGGCTTTTCAGGCCCTCAATGAGTATCTCGGAAAACCACCCCTCCTGATCAGTCCCATCCCGGGGGAGGTTCTATTTTTATCTTTGGCGGCTTCCGATTTGGCCATAGCTGCCATTTTGATAAAGGAAACCGGATCCCTCTAGTAACTCGTCTTTTACATCAGCAAAGCACTCAGTCCGGTGGAAAGTCGGTAATTCAACGTAGAAAAACTGGCCTACTCACTAGTAATGGCAACTCGCAAGCTCCGAGGCTACTTCACCTCGTATACAAGAGTTGGCATGAAGGATATCCCTCTACGCCAGATAATTCACAGACCTGACCTTTCAGGTCACTTACTCCAATAGGCTATAGAGATTATAGAGTTCGACATCCACTATCAACACAAAAAAGCGATCAAGGCTCAAGCCTTAGCCGTTTTCATAGCGGAGACAAGCTTCACCTCAGAGTGCTTAGACGCGTTGCCTACGCCGGAACCCGCAAATGAAACTTTAAAGCCTAACAACTGTTCGGACCTGTATGTAGATGGCACTTCCAACCAATATAGAAGCGGAGCGGGGGTTATCTTATCCGAGCCGGGCACAACGGAGGAGGTAGAAAAGGCTTTGAGGTTTGAATTCAAGATGACAAACAATCAGGTAGAATATGAGGCCGTAATCGCCGGACTCGGCTTGGCAAGGGAAATGAAGGTCCGTAATGTTCAGGTCTACTGTGATTCTCAGCTTATTGTCAAACAAATCTCAGGGGGATACAAGACACGATGCAGCATCTTAGAGAAATATCGTGATATTGTCCAACAAATGAAGTAAAATTTTGAATATTGTGAGTTCACCAGAATTGCTAGAGAGGAAAATGAGAGAGCTGATTATCTATCAACATTATCCTTAGAGGAAGAGATAGCCGACCTGTCAATAATGGTGGAATATCGTTCTGCCCCCGCAATTGAAAATTTGGAGATCATGGACATTGATACCCCAATTTTGACTCCGTGTTGGATGGATGAAATACAAGCATATATTGAAACGGGAGCTCTGCCAGCGAATCTAGACAATGCTCGTGCTCTTAAAAGACTAGCGGCTAGAAATATTCTGAATGATGGGATAGTTTACAGAAGGTCATTCTCTAAGCCGCTTCTCAGATGTGTTCGTAAGGAGGAAAGTGAATAAATTCTGGCAGAATTTCTTCAAGGAGTATGCGGAGGCCATCCTGCGAGTCGCTCCCTAGCCGAAAATGTTATAGCCGCAAGATACTATTGGCCGTCGATCACACAAGATTCTGAATAACTCGTCAGGGAATGCCCTGAATGATAAATACACGCAGACATACCCAGCAGAGGACTTTGAAGTTTGGCTCTTCTTAAGCCAGGCACTCTTCGGAGCCGAGGGATATGCCAAGTTACCAGCTTTTTTGGGGCTATCCAAAACAATAGTCCCCGAGGCGTCCGTGGCACCACCACCTTTCTGCTTCATAGGCCTCTCAGCAGCGGCTTCACTAGACCGTTTCTCAGCAATCCAATTATTATCCTCTTCTCACGAGCTCGGGGAACTGGGGGCTGAGCTTGCGCCTCCAAATTGACCTCTCCATAGCAGTTTCTTTATCAACTGTGAGCAAAACAGTCATTTGAATGGACCTGAGCTCTATTTCTCTAGCCATAGCCGCGTTTCTCTTCTTAGCAATAGCGTCATTCCTTTGCCTTGTGGGTTAATCATCACTGCAAAAATCAAGGTTGGTTAAGTTCAAAGTACGTAAATGTAAAGGCAATAATCAAAGGGAGTAATAGCAGAGAAAAAAGCAAAATTTTACTCAGAGGTCTACGGCTAGGATCCCCTTGGCAAACCCCGCAAAAAGAGGGAAGACATCTGTTAATATGGCAGTTGCCAATCCAAACCGGGTCACAGTCAACAAGTACCACATTGACTAAGTGATCCCCTATATCTGATCCCGGAATCCTAGCCGCTCGACAATACATCTCGGTGACCTCCAAAAGACGGCGCTAGTTAATAGTTTGCTTTTGAGTGCCGCGCACAGAGTCGTAGCCCAAGATCTTGTAAATCTCCTCGATAAACTTCTCCTCATTTTTATCGGGCTTACCCATATTTAGATCATCTGTCTTCTTAGTAGAGTTGGTGGGATAGTGAGGAAAGGGCCAACCAACGGACAACTCTACCCGCATGCATCTAGCGTTCCATGAGTTTACTCGGTTGGGGAGGTCGAACAGCAAATGACATTTGAGTTTCCGGGGAGTGAGCTGTCTGTCTGACCCATGCCTCGAAAAAGAATAAAAGTGCAACAATACTGGCATGAAAGGTTCTTTTCCCAACAATCTACTAATGACAATAAATGTCATAACTACTCTCACGGTTCCCAAAGCATGGTCGCAGGGCAGGGCAGGGCATTATATTCCCAGAGAAATTCCACAAAAAATGGGTCGAATGGAGGTCGAAATCCAGCGACAAAATGATCGTAGTGCAGCCATATGAAGTCTTTGGAGTCGCGACCACAGTCTTAGTGACATTCCATTCCACTTCTTTCTCAAATCGAGTAAATCGATAATTGGGTGACACGTCATAGGCCATCAGCGAATTTGATGCTCGTGGGTGTCCTTAAACTCCTTCCATAAATGTTCAATTTCCTTGTCGAAGGTTTTTTGATTAGCGGGCTCTTGCAAGGAAGCCGCAGAATGAGCCTTAGGAGCTTTTTCCTGTTCTTTCCCTTTACCTTTTCCATTGGCTACAATAGAGGGTTTACTCGCATCGGCTTTACCCCGATTGATTACCCTTACTCGGGGGGCGGGTTGTTCTTGTTGTGATGAGCCTTCATCAGCTTCGTCTCCAGATCCATAACCGAGGGCCACCACATCACTCTCAGTAGCCGACTCTGAAGACATCCTAAAAGAACAAGGGAGAGGTGGATTAGTTATCGCCTAGACTACGAAGCCGGGCCGAGCCTAACGTGTTCGTTACGATCCCGACACCTCGCCCCTATCTGTCTTCTCCAAGAAGATGAAATACAAACTAGAAGCTATAAATCGCATGCAAACAAGATCTAAAAGCACCAAATACCCATGAATCAACAAAAGGGAATACATGGCGACAAGAGCAATAAATATGGGAACAACGGTATGAAAAGAGGAGGCTTCAGAGCAAAAATTCCCCAAGAGTTTGTGAAATTCAAACAGAAATTCACGTATAGGTTAGCTATGATGCATATATCGTATAAAGGGCGATCGAATCATTGAAAGATTACCTATAAATGGGGCAAAGAGCGGTTGACTAAGGATTTTTGCTTGAAGAAACAGCCGGAAATCACCGTCGAACGCTTAAACCTTCGCTGGAAATTGCTAACTCGCCGGAAAAATATGCTGAAAGGGAAGTAGTTTTTGCAAAAAAGTATGACTGAAAGGATATCCCTCTATTTATAGACGGTACTAATAAAGGGAAATTGAACCGTCGTGCCTGAAAATTCAAAATTCAAAAGTAATCACGGGGAGTGATAAACGAAGCGTTGCCAACTAATCAGCAACTAATGTCCTTCACGTCAGCCATCATGTCCCTTGCAAAATCGAGGTTACGCCTCTAACTGCCATGAATACTTAGCCGATCCCGGCTCCAAGCCTGTCCACATCACAGCATAGCATTTCATGCCGGATCTACCTGGATTCGGGTATAAGCCCGACGACAATGAAGGTCGGCACCAAACTCCTCCCAGAGAAACGATCGAGACATATCATCGTCGAAAGTGCTAACAAACTCTACTCCCTGCCTCATGCTTAAACTCCTTTGGAGAAAGTCGGCAAGGCACGGAGTAGAGGGCCATTGATATGGGGAACCCACATACGGTCTCACGGACCCGGGTCAGATCCGATCAGAGGTCACATCATAAGCATTTAAGACGGCTCCATCCTCAACCTGATTGCTGCCAGGCAGGGTTAAAGTCGCAAGTTGACGAGCTTACCGTCCACCTCGGTATCACTTCAGGCCAAGGCCGGACCTTGACAGCCCAGAGACCACCCACACACACAGCCTCCTAACAGATCAGAGACAGGCTGGACTCAACTCCCAAACCGAGAAACAACCTACTCAGAACGACAAGACCACTAATAAGCCTTCATAAAGATTGACACCCTCGGGACAAGTCATCACCCCCAGCCTGGGATCATGTTTTATGCTTAATTGTACTTTATCAGGTCTTGTCGTCATTAGCATAATCGTAATTAGTCCAACACCTATAAATAGGAGCTATGTGTAAATCATAATCTATCTGAATATTAATGAAAGCAGGCCAAGCCCTGCCAATTTGTCTTGTCTAAGTCCACATTCATACTGTGTGAACCCGCAGCCGGAATCATCATATTTCTCATGCCAACCACCGCAATCACCACACCTCGCGCCGGAGAAATCATATATATATATATATATATATATATATATATATATATATATATATAGCCAGATATCCACACGGACCCGTTATCGCCACCCCGATAATAGCTTCTACTACAAATAGGTCAGTAAAATATGTTTTGACAAGAATCTCTTCAGTTCTAACACTTGAGCTTCTACTTTCCATCAGATACAACACATCATGTTTGTGGTCTTTAAGAACATATTTTAAGTGTCGAAGGAAGCAACTGGAACTGGCTCCCCAGCAATTCCAAGAAAAAATCTTCAAAGAGAAACTTTGTAGATGGGGAATTGAGGGATGGGAGTTCGCCACCTCAACTTCATATAGAGAATTAAGACATAGAATGTCTATTGGCTCTTCACAGTTACTTTGATTTTGCACAGCGTCAGGAGGGTTGACCTTGACATGTTGCCCGTGCTACTGAGACGGAAAATGTACATCTCTGTTAAGAATTCTGACATGGTCACTTTATGCAGAAAGGGCATCTCGTTGATTGGTATCATTCGACATATCTGTGAGAGCTGATCTCGTCGTATTTTTCTGTTTAGAAGTGATCGCGCACGTGGTGTAAGCACGGGCTTCTACTAGCAATTGGACTAGGTCTATCGTAGTAGAATACTGGTGAGTCAAGGTCGAATCCCACAGAGACTTGTAAGATACGTTTAATTCAAGAGTGATTGTCACAAAAGCGGTCTATGACCAACTATGGTGCAAGATTATGCAAGTTCAACTATAGCACACAAGAGTTTCAAATGTATTAGTTCTAACTATGAGTGAATAGTTATTCCCCCCATATCATGCATCAATCATCCCCGTTGGTAAATTTTAATTCCTTGTCAGCTACGTGCAATCCTATCTACTTCCATTGTAAGGACAGCAGACAATCTATGTGCAATTAACCTCCTTCGTTGGTTGTATTAATTCACTCGCATTAAGTTTTAGAGTTGCCGGCTCAAGACCAAGAACCTCCCTAAACAGCTATCGACAATGACTAGCACGCTCCTAAAGATTGATCAAGACTACGTCCTAACTAACACTTCACTAACAGTCCTTCGTGTTAATTTACGATGACATGCAAATAGTTGATCAGGCTACTAACATGTAATTTAAATCTGTCGATCAACGTAGCTGGCGCCGATTATCATGAACTAGGATTTACTAGGTATTCAGATCTAGTAATAAGTACCGTCCCATATCTGAAGAACGCAACATATATTTCATTATTTCTTCACCAACGATTCAGATCTATATATTAAAGGGGTAAAATAAACTAACTACTACATAGCAGAACTAAATAAACAATCAAAGCATACTAATCAACAAAAGAACAACAGATCTACATCTTGAAAAAGACAGAAAACCATACCCTCGAAAACGAGCATAGATCCTCTGAAGATCTCTCCCTAGGAGGTGAATTTTTCGTCGACTCCGTGACTAGAACTCATAAAATAAAAAACAAAGGAACTTTTATTGCATAAAACTTGTAATATTTTTTGTACTACTGTTTGATGTGATTCCCGTTTGAGAAGAAACATATTAAATTTATTTGGAGTCTTTTATTTATTTTTAGTTATTATTTCTTTTATTTTAGTCTTTTATTATCTCACATTGATTAGATAGACTTTTATTTTTGTTATTATTTTTATTTATGGTTATTTGGTCCCACATTGCTAAATTAACAATTGGGTTTGGAGTCTGTAGCATATATAAAGGCGAGTAGAGTCATTGTAACAAACAGTTCAAACATTATTGAGTGAAATTTATGTTAAACTTCTAATCTTTTCATGAGTATTCTTATGTAGAATATTCAAATCTTGAACTTATCAATGTTCTGAACATACATTCTTAGTGCGGGTTAGCTAAGGGTCGCGTTCGTCTTATCACTGCCATCAGTCAAGTCTTCGTACATTTTCGGATCTGATCGGTTACGGATCACATTAGTTGGTATCAGAGCTCGGCACTGACGGTATCAAAATATCTTTTTTTTTTTATATATATTTTTTTTCCTGCGTCCTTTTCTTTTTTCCTGTTCTTCAATATTAAAAATAAAATCAAATCAAATTTCCAGCCATATTTTCCCTGTCCTGCGTTCCTGTATCTTCATTCACTAAAAAGAAAAAAGAAAAAAAAAAAAAAGAAAGAGTTAGCATCAGAGTTCTTGTTCTTGTTCAATCCCTTCGTTCGAGAATTTTCCCAGCAATTGTTGTCCCCATCACTTCGTTCCTTTCTCTTGATTGGTTATAAAAAATTAAAGGAAACTTGAAAAAATATGCTGAAAAAGATAAATAATTGTGTGGTAGACCTCAAAAGATTACATTTGAAAAATATGCCTGTAAAGCAATTCGTAACGATTACGTAGCAATTCGGTAGTGAATACGTAATGAAATACTTTTCAGACATATTTTTTAAATGTTATTATTTTAAAGTATATCATACAAATATTCTTTTTTTTTTAAGCAAATTTTTTTAAGTTTCCAAAATTAAAAGGGTTTTGTATTTCCTTGCTGTTGCATTTATCCTTTATAAAAAAAAACAAACATTTATTTCCCAGCAAGTATTTCCAGACTGTCGCATTGAAGTGCCATTGCCCTATTTAATTTATTTTTTTCCCTTTCTTTTCTGATTGGTAAACAAAAAAAAAAAATCAAATCACCGGAATCCCTTAGCCGCAAGATTTGACACTGCAATTACCCATTTGCCTTCTTTTCATTGGTTAAACAAAAATCCAACCCCTTATTTTATGTGGAAAAGAAAAAAGTGGATCAGCTTTTTGGTGACGGTGGTAATTGAGGTTTTGTGTTGAAATTGTTATTGTTAAGAAAATGATAAAAGAAAATGATATGTGCACTACACGTTTGTGTAGTGTACAAACCATAATATAATGTGTACCATTGATTAAAGTGATAAATTATTTATTGTGATGAGTCCTAACAAAATATGTGATGTTGATTGTGTTGTGTAAGATGTTGTGGTAGAAAAAGTAATAGATGTATCACTACTCTTATTGTTAGGGGATTATTTGCGAATTTTGATCTTGACTATAATGTCAAAAAAGGGTCCTCTAGATGCATTTTTTCGGATATTCACGGAGGCCCAAACTGCCGTAATAGATAGGAAATTTGAAGAGATAAGAGCTCAATTTCATGACATGTTGAAAGAAAGAGGTGGTGGTAAAGAAAAACGCGATGGTAGAGGTAACAATGGTGGTACAGATGTTGTTAACAAAACATTTACGGGACTGTTTTCTGTTTATTGCAATAGTTATAAAATGAGTGATCATTAATATTATGATTGCCCTAATTTTTGGCAGAAAATGCGTAGTTTACGTGAGAAATCACCTATGGACGACTGATCGAGACTTTCGAGGGTTCAATCTTACCAGCAGTGTACCGGGTCAATTGTAGTCTAGTTAGTGGTCAAGGTCGTATCCACGAAGATTTTGAGGTTGAACACCAAAAAGCTATTATTATCTTGATCTAAGTCGCAAATTTACAAAAAGGTAAATGTATCTATGATTCTACTACGACAAAGGTGATAAAATGATAAAAGACCTAACCAAGACAATGTGTAGACTAGCAAATCTCTCATAGTATAATGGGAATGATTTCCTTCCATCCAATGGTGTTCAAAAGTGTGAAGCGGTGAATTCCTAAGCAATTAGTTCCCCCTCATACGAGTGTATGAAACTACTCTATACCTCATCATTGGCCTAGGTATCCTTGTTAGGAACATTTTACTATGTTTTGATGATGGCCGTACTAGCTGTTATAGCAAGCCTGAAATAAGTTAGAATTCTCTGTATAAGTCTCTAATAAGAGTCTGACATATTGTATAAGTTAAGTCAGAGAAGTATTGTACTAGTTGGTAGGACGGCAAAGTAAAACAAACATTCGGCAGAGTGAAGTCAGCCAAGTACATGCAGAGATGCAATGAAGACTTAATGGTATGACTTATAACCAAGGAAGTCTGTGATGACCTTGGATAAGTCTAAGTTATGGTTCAAGTGATGAAACTTAATGTTCAAATATGGTGTAAATTGATCTCACCCAAACCAATGATCAGTGAAGTACAAAGATTCTCCTTAAACTTAAGTGATGAAGGAAACAATGAATCGGCAGAGTAAACTGACTTTCGGCTAAGTGAAGGCAAAAACAGTGAAGGAAGATCTCAACGGCAAAGTCAGATGGATCACTCGACCGTTCAGAGAACGGCGAAGTAATCCTTATCAGAACAGAATTGAAATATGATGAAGATTCAGAGGATCATGCATTTAATACACAATCAATAGAGGATCAATCAAGGGCGGATTTTCTGCTATACCTTTAAAGAAAAATCAGATCACTGAAATCAAGGAGAATGTAATTAAGGGGAAATCAAGAATAAAATCAAGGATTATTCCCCTCATTAATATAGCCAACGGACGGAATTTCAAATCAAGGATACTCAAGGCTATAAATAGAAGGCATTGACAGACAGATAATAACGACGATCATAAAAAGAAAACCAAGTAGAAACTCTGTCAATTTGAAAAGCCTTCTCTCTGAACTTACAAGGATTCATCTAGAGATCAACTCAGACATCAGAACTACAATTTTATATTTAGCACTGAGATTGATCAATCAAGTTTGTGAATCTCATTCACAATAAACTGAAACAACTGAATCAGAAGTCATCTGAGAAGGAGTTGTGTTTGTGATAGCTGCTGAAGGATTTGATATCAAGGAGCAGTGGAAGAGACTGAATCACTGAAGCTGTTGCAGCCAAGGAGTGATAGTCTTGTAGATTGTGAAGTTTGGGAAGTCAAGGACAATCTTACTATTGTATCTGTGAAAACAATTGTGAATTCCTCCAATCATCACATGAGAAGAGTGGATTAAGGGATTACACCACCCTGAACCACCATAAGCCTTGTGTCAATTTACTTTCTGCAATTTACTTTACTGCACTCATTTAATTGCCTACGTTATACCTTATATCTGTGAATGTATAAACTGCTTTGAAACAATCTAGTAAGAAGGGACTTATCCGCTGCCCAAAAGCTTTTAATCACAAGAAAAGTTTTTTAAAACTCCACTTTAGTCATTCACCCCCCTCTGACTATAGTTTTACCCTTCTGTGGGACCAACAATTGGTAGCAGAGCAGTGTTCCTAGTATCAGAACCTGTTCAGATCTCATTTCTGGTAACAAGGAGATCACATATTTTCAAAGTAGTTTTCAAATCTGAGTTTTATATTCATTCACATATAGATCTCTTATTTGTACTTATGGATTCCTCAAACTTTATGTCAAAAGTACATGTTTTCAATGTTAAAAATTTTGATGAATATAAAATAAGAATGTTGTCTCATCTTGCAGCAACTCATGAGGAGATTCTGGATGTAATTAGTGATGGCCCAATCACAATCATGACTGTGGTATCCACAGGAGCAGATCAAGGGAAGGAAGTAGACAAACCCAAGAAAGATTGGACCAAGGACGACAGAAGAAGAGCAAATCTAGACTTTGTTGCAAAAGATATGATTTTGAAGACTCTAGATAGCAACATGTTCATGAGAATCAAAGATTGCAAAACATCAAAGGAGATGTGGGACAAGCTAGCACTGATAAATGAAGGATCTGAAGCGATCAAAGAAAAGAAATTATACATTGCAAAACAAAAATGAAAATTTCAAAATGAAGGTGGTGAATCCATTGATCAAATGGACAATGATTCTCAAGCATCATCGATGAACTGCAAATCGCTTGGACACACATATCCCCAGAAAGAAGTATGCTTAAAGATCTTGAGAGGCTTACCTGAAAGATGGAAGATCATAACATCAGTAATCAGAGGAACCACAAACCTTGCAAACACTGACACTCTGACTCTGATGTCTCAACTCAAAGCTCATGAATTCGAACTGAACGGTGAAGATGGTGCTCCGGCAGAGACACAAAAAGCCACTGCACTGATAGCACCCCAGCAAAGTAACTTTGTTGATTGTATCAGCAAAGAGACACATGAACTTAAAGAACATGTAGCTTTATTAGTTAAACGTTTTGACAGGTTTAGCAAAAAGAAGCCATTCAAAGGAAGCTCATCATCAAACAAGAGGTCAAGCTCAACCAAAGACATGAAGAAGAAAGATGATGAATACAGATGCTTCAACTACAACAAGAATGGTCACTTCAAGGCTGTTTGTCCTAAGAAAATGATAAAGATGATGAAAAGAAGAAATACAAAGCATCTGAAAAGAGGAAAGGCAAGAAGGCACTCAAGGCTGAATCTAGCAATGAAAAGAATGAAGAATCATCTGGTAATGACTCAGATGATAGTGATGAAGAAGACAGCTCAGACAATGAAAAAGCATGTCTATGCCTCATGACCAAAGAATTAGATGAAGATGAAAGTGATGGCCCAGACATTGAGAAATAAAGCCTATGTCTAATGGCCAAAGAATCAGATGAAACTGAGGTAACATCTAGCTCTTACTCTTCATCAAATGCATCCACATCTGACACTGCACAATCTTCTATTCTCCCATTAGATCTAGCAGATCTAGTCCAAAATCTCATGACTAAATTTGATGAAATTGAAATGAATCATGAAATTTTGAAAAAAGAATGCAAGGATCTAAGAAAGGAAAATAAAAGATTAAAGAAAGAACTGGATAAAGCAAAAGCTGAACTAACTAGTAAGGAGATCTACTCAAATGATCAACAAACAGCAGAGGTTCATACATCAGTTGTTGACAGATCAGTTGAGAAAATCCCCTACCAGTTAAGATCACAAATGAACCAGTTTACAAACCCTCAAAAAGGTTTGGATCCAGATCTGGTCTTGGCTACAACAGTCAGGATGAGAGTAGAAACAATGGTCAACACGATTCTGAATCCAGGATTAAAATTGAACCAAAATTCAGAAAGGGAAAGACCATGGTTTCAACCACTCATCCTGTACCGGTGAAGTCAAAACCCAGTGCAGTAAAACAGCAGACTAAAATCCAGTCAACCAAAAATAAGGACTTTCTGAAAGGTAAAGGAAGACTTTATCCTTCAGAGGATGATTGGAATGTTGCACCTCCAAAATACAAGAAGAAACCATTACATGATATGCATCATGTGTTCAAGAAAAATCAATCTAAGTATGTTCCTAGACACATGAAGCAACATAAGTTTCCCACTGTATATTGGAAAGTGAAGAAGGATGCAAATGCACCAAAAAGTAGAGAAAAGTAGTAGAATACCTTCAGTAGAAATATTAGAAGTTATTATGCCATGCCTTATATATATGAAGTTGATGACTTTAACTACCCAAAAAGAAGATCATTTGGGTATACACTTGGAGTAGGAGGCATGACTGCTAGCAGGTATGGACCCAAACAGTGTTGGGTACCTAAACTTAATTAATTTGTTTTGTAGGATGTCTGGTATATAGACAGTGGATGTTCCAGACACATGACAGGAAACAAGAGATGGCTCACTGACTTCAAAGCATTTGATGGACCCAACACATTTGGAGGCAAAGAAAACCCTGGCAAGATTGAAGGGGAAGGCACAATGCTCAAGAACAATTTGAAGATTCAAAATGTGGCATATGTCAAGGGACTTAATTTCAATCTGATGAGCATCATTCAATTTTGTGACAAAGGATACAATGTGCACTTCAAAAAGGAAGGATGCAAAGTCATTCACAGCCAAACCAACACAGTAGTATTTTTAGGAAGGAGAAAAGATAACATGTATGTGGTAGATTGGAAAACAGCCAATGTTGAAACATGTTTGTTTGTCAAAAACAAAAAATCAACCAGCTGGATCTGGCATAGAAGACTAAACCACCTAAATTTCAAGACCATCAACACATTATCAAAGAACAAATTAGTTGAAGGCCTGCCTGAGATCACATTCAAGAAAGAAAGTCTATGTGATGCATGTCAGAAAGGGAAACAAATTAAAAGTTCCTTCAAGTCAAAACCCTATCAACAACAAGAATTCTACATCTGTTGCATATGGACCTGTTTGGACCAGTCACACCAGTAAGTGTAAGTGGTAAGAAATACACCCTAGTAGTGGTGGATGACTACTCAAAATACACCTGGACCATTTTTATGAACAAGAATAAAGAGACACTCAAAAAGCTACCAGATTTGCTGAGAAGACTTCAAAATGAGAATGAACTAAAAATTATCAAGATCAGATCTGATAGAGGCACAAAATTTCTTAATGAAATTATCAGGACCTATTGTGAAGAAAATGGAGTATTGCATCAATTATCTACAGCAGGAACCCCACAGCAAAATGGTGTAGCAGAAAGAAGAAACAGGACTCTCAAAGAAGCAGTCAGAACAATGATTGCAGAAGCATGCCTGCCAAAGAGATTTTGGGACAGCATGCCATACACAAAACAGATCAATTATCAACAAACATCATGGAAAGACTCCATATGAAATATGGAATGGTAGAAAACCTAATATCTCATATTTGCATATGTTTGGATCAAAATGTTTTATTTTGAACAGGAATCAGCTGCATGCCTTTGATGAAAAGGCTGATGAAGCAATCTTTATGGGATACTCAGACACCAGCAAAGCATTCGGAGTACTCAAAAAAAGAACATTAGTGATTGAAGAATCAATACATGTAGTCTTTGATGAACCAAATACAAATGGTGAAAGTCTTCAAGAACAAGAAGAAGAAGGAGCACAAAGACAAGTGTATATGAATACAACAGTACCAGCAACTATTCTGCATCACAATTTTGGAAATCAAGATGAGCCACAAGTCATTACAACTGAAGAAGCGCTAGAACTGGAAGCACGTGCAGAACCTGAAGCTGCAGAAGCACCTTGTGAAGAACAACTTCAACCTAACCTAAATTGGCTAAGAGATCATCCTGAAGAACAAGTTATTGGAGACATTCACACAGGAGTGAGAACAAGAAGACAACTGGAGCATATGTTAACATGTTTTCTATCACAAGTGGAACCCAAGACAATAGATGATGCAATTCAAGATGCAGACTGGATCACAACCATACAAGAAGAACTAAATGAATTTGAAAGAAATGAAGTCTGGGAACTTGTTGACAGACCAGACACAGCCAATATTATTGGAACAAAATGGGTATTCAGAAACAAGATGGATGAGCAAGGAACAGTTTTCAGAAACAAAGCAAGGCTAGTTGCAAAAGGCTATTCTCAAGCAGAAGGAATAGATTATGATGAAACATTTGCACCAGTAGCAAGATTGGAGGCAATCAGACTCTTTCTAGCTTTTGCTGCACACAAAGATTTCAAAGTCTATCAAATGGATGTCAAGAGTGCATTTCTGAATGGACTTTTGGAAGAAGAAGTATATGTGGAACAACCCCCAGATTTCCAACTCAAAGGAAAAGAAGACAAAGCATACAAACTATAGAAAGCTCTTTATGGACTTAAACAGACACCCAGAGCCTGGTATGAAACACTATCTCAATTTTTGATCAAGAATGGATTCAATAAGGGAACTATAGATAAGACTCTATTCAAATTAGAGAAAGGAACAAGCACATTGGTAGTACAGATCTATGTTGAGACATCATCTTTGGATCAGAGGATGAAAAGCTGTGTGAGAAATTTGCAAACCTGATGAAGAGCAAATTTCAGATGAGCATGATGGGAGAACTGAATTATTTTCTTGGCCTTCAAGTAAAGCAAATGAAGGATGGAATTTTCATTAGTCAAGCCAAGTATACAAAAGACTTGATACACAAGTATGGTATGGACACAAGTGGCACAGCAGATACACCAATGTGTGCGAGAGTCATTCTTGGAAAAGATGAAACTGGAAAGGATGTTGATCAGAAAATGTATAGAGGAATCATTGGATCCCTACTATACTTAACTGCAAGCAAACCTGATATAGCATTTGCAGTAGGAGTATGTGCAAGATTTCAAGCTCAACCAAAAGAATCACATCTTCTAGCAGCCAAAAGAATAATCAAATACTTGAAAAACACTTTTAATGTTAGAATTTGGTATCCAAAAGATGGAGGATTCAAGTTGATATCATATTCAGACTCTGACTATGCTGGATGCAAAATAGATAGAAAAAGCACCTCTGGAACTTGTCAAATGCTAGGCAGCAGATAGTTTCATGGTTTAGCAAAAAACAAAACTCCATATCTACATCAACAGCTGAAGCAGAATATATAGCAGAAGTTGTTGTTGTGCACAAGTACTCTGGATTAGACAACAGCTAAGGGATTATGGAGTGGAGGAGAAAGTAATTCCAATCATGTGTGATAACACAAGTGCAAGTACCTATTACTAAAAATCCAGTGTCGCATTCAAGAACAAAGCACATTGATGTGAGACATCATTTTATCAGAGATCATGTTGAAAAAGGGGATATCATTCTAAAATACATATCCACTGAAGATCAATTGGCTGACATCTTCACAAAACCACTCAGTCTTGAAAGATTTAGCATGTTGAGAACGGATTTAGGGATGATTGAAATCGACTAATTACCAAAGAGCAGCTAACTGGAGTAATCGGCTAAGTGACTTCATCAGCTGTTTAAACATTTGCCTTTATAGGAGATGTAGCAGGTAAGGCACTGGTACTCGGCGAAGTTAACTTCACTGATTGTTAGGAACAGTCAAATAAAGCGGCTCAGTGAAAGAGTCATGGGTAAATTATAGTGTGAACATAATCAACTTTTATACACGTGTAGAATAAGGGAATTATGGAAGATTATTCTGTAGATGATTACACACGTGGAGATCAACTTACAATCATAGAGGTAACCATATTATCTTTCGAATTACAAAATCACGCCATTATGTCATAAAATCCTTCCACATTCAAACCTTGTTCACACTACCCAAATCATCCTATATAAACGATACTTAGAAGATTTTCAGAAATCTTTACACTATTTTGCAAATTACAAACCCTACTTTTGATTCTCTCTAAAAACTCGAAGTGTTCTAAATATCAATCACCTATCAATGGCTTCATCCTCCTCAAACACCCAAGCTGGGTATGAAAAATCGATTGCCACTAGATCATTCTTCCAAGAAGAACACTACTTAAAACTATGCGGAAATGATGAAGAAGCAAAACGATTGGCAGCAGGATGCAAAAAGCCTAAAATTATCAACCTTTCTCAATCCTCCAATAACCGAATTTTGCTATGAAAATCTCATCTCCTTCTGGAAATCTGCAAAATACGCATCTGGGCTCCTTGCTGAAAAAAGCGACGAGTGGGAAGAAGGCAAGATTGTTGCATCCGACAATGGCAAAGAAGTGATCATTACGGAAAAGGTAATTCGAAAACATCTTAAACTTTCAAATAAGGGTCAAGCAAAAGTGACCTTGGTACCACAAAACTTGGATGATTTCTGGCCGACAATCGCCAAAACGGCAAACCCAGTGTCTAAGAAGGTCAATTGTCTTAGATCCGCTTTAAAGAAACCATTCAGTGAGTTCAGTGCCCTAATTGGCAAAAGCATTGAAGTAAAGTTGGGAGCAAATAATGCTATGACAGAAATCAGAATGCGGCTAATATGAATCATCTACAAGAATCTAGAGTTCAATTGGGCAAAATACTTCTTTTTAAGAATCAAAGAACAAATCCAAGGTGAAGTAAAAGCGGCCGAAAAGGGGACTACAGAAGGAAAGACGAAGAAAGGACAATTTTGGGTGAAAAAGTCGTATGGGATTCAGTTACACTATCTGATGCAATGCCTCAAAGTCCCTGTTGTACACCTTCACAAATTGCATGAGTCCAAGGTCATGTTTACCTATGTTAAATAGCAAAAGCAAGCCGGAGGAGGGAAGAGAAAGAAAAACACAACTCATCCCTCCGGCCAAAGAAAGAAGCAAAAGGTTCACCGCAATCTAGAAAAGAAGGCCTTTGGAAAATTAATCGATGAAGAAGAAGAAGAGGATTCTGATGTTGAGGCAGAACAACAAGAAGAAGAAAATGAAAGTGAGGATCAACAACCTCCAAATGAGGAAGTTACAGGAGACACTGGAGATGATGAGGAATCTCCAGAAGAACCCGCACATATGTATGCAAACGATATTGATGATCGAATTGCAGAATATCTTGAATGGAAAGAAGGTGATTCCAGAAATCAGCTTCTAAATTCGGAACGCGTGCTTGCTGAGGAGGCATGGCTCTTTAACTTTCTGGGAATCACCACTCTAGTTGGTGTACTTGATGAATCTCCTCTCTGGGACATGGTTGATGCAGCAAAGGCAAACCTGCCCTAGATCTCTGACAGACAAAGTGATGACTCGGAAGATGGTGGAGATGGTGATGATAATACTGATCAAGATGATGGAGGTGATCAGGATGACAATGATAATGATGATCATCATGCTGATGATCATGGCAAACAAGGAGAAGAGGTTACTCCTACACCGGATGCAATTGATGATAACATTCCTCTTAAAGCTTTTCTACAGTCACATGCATCTAACAAGTCTACAACACCAGCTAAGACAACCACTCAACCACTGCAACTCCGGCTGACATCACAAACATAGTGGACACCGGCTCACCGCTTCTTCCTCCAGTCAAGGCAATCCCCAGCACAGAGCAAGGGGGAATAGCAGCTCAAGCTACACCACCATACACATCTACCCAAATTCTTGACGATTTGGATGTCAATGTAGATGTGACTCAGCATCAAGCCAGAGGATAGCAAACAGACCCAGAACCAGCTGACATCCGGCACAAACTCTCTCAGGTGGCCACTGGTATCTCAAATGAAACCTTTGAAAAAGCAGCTGATCTGCTGGTGTTAAGGGCTAAATTGTAGTATTTATACATATATTTTCTATATCAATTTCCCCTACATACGTATGATTTTCATAGATTTTGAGCGTAGCATGTAAATATTGAGTAAATGGTGTTTTAAATGGTTAAATATGAAAACATATCGATTTATGTGTTTATTTGGTGATTTTATGTTGTTTTGGAATTGTGTTACGTTTTGGTATGTTTTTCGATGTGTGTAGATACATATCTTTAACTTTGGAAGAGATTTGGAAGAGGCTAAAGTCGAATTTGAAGTGTTGATAAGAGATAGAGATGATACAAGAGATAGAGATGGAGGAAAGAAAGGATAATGATCAAGAAATCGAAGTCCAGCAAATCTAGACGAGCGTCCATGCAGCGTCCACTATGGACGGGCGTCTGGTCATTTGAACGTGCGTCCAGAATCGTAATTCACATACAGAGAGTTCAGACGCCATTTATCTAAGCGGCGTCCAACCCCGTTCGAGAAAGTGGGCGGGCGTCCACATATTCGACACGGGCGTCCACCGCCGTTTTTTTGAAACCGACTTAGGTTCTTGTAGCAACCGCCTCGATTTTCTATTTAAAGCACAAAGAGCCCCAAACCCTAATTCATTCGGAAATTTCTTCACATCAAAAGAGAGGCCAGCAGCCGCACCTTGGAGATTTGAAGGCCGGTCACCCGAGCCTTGTGCTCGGGTGAACCGAGGTTAGATTAGGAGTAGATTAGATGTTTTCTTTTCCGTTCTTGGATCCTTCAATGTATGAGACTATGTGAGTTCTTCTTGATTTATTTAATTCCGCTTTTATTCATGATCTTGGTTCTTTTTGTATTTTTCTATGCGGTTTGTATGGCTATGTGAGTAAATTGAGAAATTAGTTCACGATAGATGTTTATAATACGGAAGTTGCATAAACGTTAGATCACCATAGAAAGATAGGGTTTTTAATCGTTAATGATGACAAGTTAATTGATTAATTATCTAGGTTGTTAGATTCTAAAATATGAGAGTTAACTGAATCTACACCGAGTTTTGTATTGAAAATCGCCAACAACTTACGAGAGAGTAGAGATTGATGAATTGGATTTACTAAGGAATTAGGAATCCGTAGCTTGAGAATAAATTCACTAAGGAATTAGGGGTTTATGTCTCGTGAAAAGGTGAAACCACAAATCGAATTAGAATCATGAGATTAACTAGGATTGAGATCACATAGGTTTGTATATTGGTTGTTTGATCCCATGTCTTTAGTCTAGATTGTTTATTTTATTCCTTCGGTTAGATTACTTGAATTATTTTCTGTTTTTATGTTTTGTCGTTCATTTATTTGTTTTCCTAGAGTAGCAATTGGTAGGATTAATAAAATTAGATTCTACATACCTTTTCCTCAGGATCGACCCCTTACTCATTACGCTTTACTAGCAACAACCCGATGTTTTGGTCGGTTAGAGTTAGTTTTGCATATAGGTTAGGGTTATAAATTTTCTTTTGTTATTGATGCAAAATCTCCCCAACAAAAGTGGCGCCGTTGCCGGGAATAGGTGTCATGTTGAATCTAGTTTTGTTAGTTCTCGATTTTGTTACGTTTATTTTCAATTTCAATAAAAGTAGCGTATACCAAGTTGAGAGTTTTTATTTTTCCGTGTTTCGATGACCATAGGGTTAAGAATGTGCAAAAGTTTTTTACTCAACTTGTTTTACGTGAAGTTATATGTTTAGTTGTTTTACGATCTAACCTCCCTGTCTTTGAATTTTAATAAGGCTCTTTGTGATCTGTGTTGTTTAGAAATAATTAGGGTTTTGCTTTGTGTTTTTCCCGCCTTCTGCATGCATTCTTGTTGTATGGGCGAAGCGTCATTACGCTTGGGCGCCCGTCCCATTCTTCATCTGCAGTGAACGAAACGGCGTTGGGAAGTATTGGGCGCTCGTCCGTTCAAATATTTTCAATCTGCTTACGATTTAGAGGACCAGACGGCGTCTATACTTTACGAACGCCCGTCCGGTCGGTTTTCAAAGCGCATTTGGCGTCTGCAGGTGGAAACGCCCGTCCGATTACGAACGCTAAGTGAACGTTAGTCCGGGTTCATCCAGTTCTAAATTTCTTGATTTTATTTTTAATGCTTTATTTGATGTGGATGCTTTCATACGAGCTTCTGTGGCTAATTTTTTTTTACATAGATGTTCTGAACTTATATGTTTTTACCTTTCCATCTATGAATCCATGTTAGATACTTGATCAATTCCTTATTTATATGATTCATCTAGGCATGTTATAGTATTATCGGTTCTCGTAAGCTATAAGCGTTTCTTATGGTTGATTAGTAGCTAATGTCGGTTCCGTATGCTACATACCGCTCCGATGAATCTTTTAAGCTTTTAAGACTTACGTGCTTCCTTTGTTTTTATAGTTCATGTGGGTAGCTACTGTCGGTTTTCGTAATGCTACCATTGCATCTTATGAGTTATACCTGTTTAGATAGATGACTGTTGGTTTCCATAAGTCTATCACTTTCGATAAGTCTTAAGGCGCGTCGGCACTAGTGATGACAGACATCATCGTTTATCGTAACTTTGTCATTATGTGGTAGACGTTTATATATATGTCGTGTTGCATATAGTGGGCTAGTTTTCTTTCTTTTATTTTATTTTCTTTTTGCATGTCATATAAATGCATTTCATTTAGTTGCATTTCATATAGTTGCATTGTTTTTCTATTTTTCCTTTTATTTTTCTTAAGTGTGGTCACTGTCGGTTCCCGTAACACCACATCATTTATTTCTTTCTTTTATTTTTCTTGAGTGTAGTTAACTGTCGGTTTCCGTAATACTACCTCGTTTTTATTTTCTTTTTAGGATTTTTTCACGTAGACTGCATTGGAATGCATTTTCATGTAGTTGCACCTAGCCTACTATTTTGTAATGTTTCATGTATATTTTCCATTTTTATTTGAGCTTAATCTGAAAATTCTCTGACTTCCTTTCTGTGCTTTATATATTATCTTCCCTTGTCCCGAGATACTTCCGTGTTTTTCAAGTGTGCGAGGATATTAGCGTTTGTGAGCTATAGATGAATTCGCTTTCCGGTGGATGGTCCACGATCTCTTTCTTTCAGCATTTACGGATCTCAGAGTATGCCCACTTCCAGAATTGCCACATTCGAACGACAATCAGCTAAGTTTTCTTTTTCTTTTTATTTCTGTACAACTTGAGGGCAAGTTGCAGTTTAAGTGTGGGGGAGGGGATGGTTTATGTGTATCTACAGTCATTTGCTCATATTTTTAGTATTTCTATGAAAAGTGCTTAATTTTCAAAATTTTTTGTTTTATCCCGAGTAGACAAAGGCATGTCTTTGCTTGAGTTTATATCATTTTTGCTATATTCTGTATATTTAGTAATTTTAGTTGTTTCACCCGACACTCTTTTTCACATGCCATAGTAAATGATGAGCTAAATGTTGAAAGCCTACCCCATTTTAGTTGGAGATTTTTGATGATTATAGCATGTTTCTTTGCTTATGTACAATTCTTGAAAAGTTTAGTAGTTTGTATTCTAGGATTAAAGTATGACATACTGTGAATATCTGTAAGTTTGAATGTGATAAGTGAAACGTGATTAAGTCTTTGCAATAGTAATAAATTGTTTACTTGAGGTGTTATACTCGATTGGTGCATGCTACTAGAAAATAATCTTTTCCACTTTGCCAAATGAAAATCTCTAAGTAAACATAATTGTAATTGTGTGTGTCGGAAGTCGGTTTATGATTTGGGTGAGGTAGGGTGTACCACGTATGTCCTATTCCACTATGATGACCAAAGCTCACGACGATCAGTTTATAGTGCCTTATGATTGGAGTAAGGTAGGGATTATCTTGAAATGTCCTATTCTACTATGAGGGCAAAAGCTTATTCGATGTGTGTTAGAAAAGTGTGAAAAAGTGAAAATATTGAAATATATTATTATGAATAAGTAAGGACTGAGTTATCGTTAATCTTATACCCAGTATAAATCAAGGATATGTTGTAGGGATTATCCTCTGAGTCTCATCGAGAAATGGTTTAGATATTCTCTACTATTTCTTTTTGGGATATATATGTTTGTAAAGTGCACATTATAATTTTTGAATATTTCTAACTTAGATGGGAAACCGGGCTAGTTTTGGTTTGAATAACTTTCAAATTGTGGAACTTAGTGGAAGTTTATTATGGCTATGCACACACTCACGCGGGTGAACTTCTAAGTTATTGAATATACTTTATATTTGTATAGATGTTTATTTCTCTCGAGCTTGATTTTGTTCTGCTTTTGCTCGAGGACGAGCAAAAAAGATAAGTGTGGGGTGTTGTTAAGGGCTAAATTGTAGTATTTATACATATATTTTCTATATCAATTTCCCCTACATACGTATGATTTTCATAGATTTTGAGCGTAGTATGTAAATATTGAGTAAATGGTGTTTTTAATGGTTAAATATGAAAACATATCGATTTATATGCTTATTTGGTGATTTTATGTTGTTTTGGAATTGTGTTACGTTTTGGTATGTTTTTCGATGTGTGTAGATACATATCTTTAACTTTGGAAGAGATTTGGAAGAGGCTAAAGTCGAATTTGAAGTGTTGATAAGAGATAGAGATGATACAAGAGATAGAGATGGAGGAAAGAAAGGATAATGATCAAGAAATCGAAGTCCAGCAAATCTAGACGAGCGTCCATGCAGCGTCCACTATGGACGGGCGTCTGGTCATTTGAACGTCGTCCCGTAATCGTAATTCACATACAGAGTTCAGACGCCGTTTCTAAACGAGCGTCCAACCCCGTTCGAGAAAGTGGGCGGGCGTCCACATATTCGACGGCGGGCGCGTCCGCCGCTTTCTTTTTTGAAACCGACTTAGGTTCTTGTAGCAACCGCCTCGATTTTCTATTTAAAGCACAAAGAGCCCCAAAACCCTAATTCATTCGAAATTTCTTCACATCAAAAGAGAGGCCAAAGCCGCACTCTGGGATTTGAAGGCGGTCACCCGAGCCTTGTGCTCGGGTGAACCGAGGTTAGATTAGGAGTAGATTAGATGTTTTCTTTTCCGTTCTTGGATCCTTCAATGTATGAGACTATGTGAGTTCTTCTTGATTTATTTAATTCCGCTTTTATTCATGATCTTGGTTCTTTTTGTATTTTTCTATGCGGTTTGTATGGCTATGTGAATAAATTGAGAAATTAGTTCACGATAGATGTTTATAATACGGAAGTTGCATAAACGTTAGATCACCATAGAAAGATAGGGTTTTTAATCGTTAATGATGACAAGTTAATTGATTAATTATCTAGGTTGTTAGATTCTAAAATATGAGAGTTAACTGAAATCTACACGAGTTTTGTATTGAAAATCGATTTCAACTTACGAGAGAGTAGAGATTGATGAATTGGATTTACTAAGGAATTAGGAATCCGTAGCTTGAGAATAAATTCACTAAGGAATTAGGGGTTTATGTCTCGTGAAAAGGTGAAACCACAAATCGAATTAGAATCATGAGATGAACTAGGATTGAGATCACATAGGTTTGTATATTATTTGATCCCATGTCTTTAGATTAGATTGTTTATTTTATTCCTTCGGTTAGATTACTTGAATTATTTTTTGTTTTTTATGTTTTGTCGTTCGTTTATTTGTTTTCCTAGAGTAGCAATTGGTAGGATTAATAAAATTAGATTCTACATACCAATTCCCTGTGGATCGACCCCTTACTCATTACGCTTTACTAGCAACAACCCGATGTTTTGGTCGGTTAGGAGTTAGTTTTGCATATAGGTTAGGGTTATAAATTTTCTTTTGTTATTGATGCAAAATCTCCCCAACAAAAGTGGCGCCGTTGCCGGGGAATAGGTGTCATGTTGAATCTAGTTTTGTTAGTTCTCGATTTTGTTACGTTTATTTTCAATTTCAATAAAAGTAGCGTATACCAAGTTGAGAGTTTTTATTTTTCCGTGTTTCGATGACCATAGGGTTAAGAATGTGCAAAAGTTTTTTACTCAACTTGTTTTACGTGAAGTTATATGTTTAGTTGTTTTCTTGATCTAACCTCCTGTCTTTGAATTTTAATAAGCTGCTGTGATCTGTGTTGTTTAGAAATAATTAGGGTTTTGCTGTGTTTTTCCCTTTGCCTGCATGCATTCTTGTTGTATGGACGAAGCGTCTCATTTCATTGGGCGCCCGTCCGCTTCTTCATCTGCAGTGAACGAAGGCGTTGGGAAGTATTGGGCGCTCGTCCGTTCAAATATTTTCAATCTGTTACGATTTAGAGGACCGCAGGCAGCGTCTATACTTTCGACGCCCGTCCGGTCGGTTTTCAAAGCGATTTGCAGCGTCGCAGGTGGAACGCCCGTCCAGTTCTGAACGCTAAGTGAACGTTCGTCCGGGTTTAGTCCAGGTTCTAAATTTCTTGATTTTATTTTTAATGCTTTATTTGATGTGGATGCTTTCATACGAGCTTCTGTGGCTAATTTTTTTTTACATAGATGTTCTGAACTTATATGTTTTTACCTTTCCATCTATGAATCCATGTTAGATACTTGATCAATTCCTTATTTATATGATTCATCTAGGCATGTTATAGTGACTGTCGGTTCTCGTAAGCTATAACTGTTCTTATGGTTGATTAGTAGCTAATGTCGGTTCCCGTATGCTACATACCGCTCCGATGAATCTTTTAAGCTTTTAAGACTTACGTGCTTCCTTTGTTTTTATAGTTCATGTGGGTAGCTACTGTCGGTTTTCGTAATGCTACCATTGCATCTTATGAGTTATACCTGTTTAGATAGATGATTGTTTGGTTTCCATAAGTCTATCACTTTCGATAAGTCTTAAAGGCGCGTCGGCACTAGTAATGACAAAGATGCGTTTATCGTAACTTTGTCATTATGTGGTAGACGTTTATATATATGTCGTGTTGCATATAGTGGGCTAGTTTTCTTTCTTTTATTTTATTTTCTTTTTGCATGTCATATAAATGCATTTCATTTAGTTGCATTTCATATAGTTGCATTGTTTTTCTATTTTTCCTTTTATTTTTCTTAAGTGTGGTCACTGTCGGTTCCCGTAACACCACATCATTTATTTCTTTCTTTTATTTTTCTTGAGTGTAGTTAATTGTCGGTTTCCGTAATACTACCTCGTTTTTATTTTCTTTTTAGGATTTTTTCACGTAGACTGCATTGGAATGCATTTTCATGTAGTTGCACCTAGCCTACTATTTTGTAATGTTTCATGTATATTTTCCATTTTTATTTGAGCTTAATCTGAAAATTCTCTAGACTTCCTTTCCTGTGCTTTATATGTTATCTTCCCCTTGTCCCGAGATACTTCCGTGTTTTTCAAGTGTGCGAGGATATTAGCGTTTGTGAGCTATAGATGAATTCGATTTTTCGGTGGATGGTCCACGATCATCAAGCTTTCTTGCATTTACGGATCTGGAGTATGCCCACTTCCAGAATTGCCACATTCGAACGACAATCAGCTAAGTTTTCTTTTTCTTTTTATTTCTGTACAACTTGAGGGCAAGTTGCAGTTTAAGTGTGGGGGAGGGGATGGTTTATGTGTATCTACAGATCATTTGCTCATATTTTTAGTATTTCTATGAAAAGTGCTTAATTTTCAAAATTTTTGTTTTATCCCGAGTAGACAAAGGCATGTCTTTGCTTGAGTTTATATCATTTTGCTATATTACGTATATTTAGTAATTTTAGTTGTTTCACCCGACACTCTTTTCACATGCCATAGTAAATGATGAGCTAAATGTTGAAAGCCTACCCCATTTTAGTTGGAGATTTTTGATGATTATAGCATGTTTCTTTGCTTATGTACAATTCTTGAAAAGTTTAGTAGTTTGTATTCTAGGATTAAAGTATGACATACTGTGAATATCTGTAAGTTTGAATGTGATAAGTGAAACGTGATTAAGTCTTTGCAATAGTAATAAATTGTTTACTTGAGGTGTTATGCTCAATTGAGTGCATGCTACTAGAAAATAATCTTTTCCACTGCCAGCCAGAAATCTCTAAGTAAACATAATTGTAATTGTGTGTGTCGGAAGCTGGTTTATGATTTGGGTGAGGTAGGGTGTACCACGTATGTCCTATTCCACTATGATGACCAAAAGCTCACGACAGTCAGTTTATAGCTGCCTTATGATTGGAGTAAGGTAGGGGATTATCTTGAAATGTCCTATTCTACTATGAGGGCAAAAGCTTATTCTGATGTGTGTTAGAAAAGTGTGAAAAAAGTGAAAATATTGAAATATATTATTATGAATAAGTAAGGACTGAGTTATCGTTAATCTTATACCCAGTATAAACTGAAGGATATGTTGTAGGGATTATCCTCTGAGTCTGTCAGAAATGGTTTAGATATTCTCTACTATTTCTTTTTGGGATATATATGTTTTGTAAAGTGCCTGTTATAATTTTTGAATATTTCTAACTTAGATGGGAAACCGGGCTAGTTTTGGTTTGAATAACTTTCAAATTGTGGAACTTAGTGGAAGTTTATTATGGCTATGCACACACTCACGCGGGTGAACTTCTAAGTTATTGAATATACTTTATATTTGTATAGATGTTTATTTCTCTCGAGCTTGATTTTGTTCTGTTTTGCTCGAGGACGAGCAAAAAGATAAGTGTGGGGGTGTTGTTAAGGGCTAAATTGTAGTATTTATACATATATTTTCTATATCAATTTCCCCTACATACGTATGATTTTCATAGATTTTGAGCGTAGTATGTAAATATTGAGTAAATGGTGTTTTTAATGGTTAAATATGAAAACATATCGATTTATATGCTTATTTGGTGATTTTATGTTGTTTTGGAATTGTGTTACGTTTTGGTATGTTTTTCGATGTGTGTAGATACATATCTTTAACTTTGGAAGAGATTTGGAAGAGGCTAAAGTCGAATTTGAAGTGTTGATAAGAGATAGAGATGATACAAGAGATAGAGATGGAGGAAAGAAAGGATAATGATCAAGAAATCGAAGTCCAGCAAATCTAGACGAGCGTCCATGCAGCGTCCACTATGGACGGGCGTCTGGTCATTTGAACGTGCGTCCAGAATCGTAATTCACATACAGAGAGTTCAGACGCTGTCTAAACGAGCGTCCAACCCCCGTTCGAGAAAGTGGACGGGCGTCCACATATTCAGACGGGCGTCCACCGCCGTTTTTGCTGAAACCGACTTAGGTTACTGTAGCAACCGCCTCAGTTTTCTATTTAAAGCACAGCAGCCCCAAACCCTAATTCATTCAGAAATTTCTTCACATCAAAAGAGAGGCCAGCAGCCGCACCTTGGAGATTTGAAGGCCGGTCACCCGAGCCTTGTGCTCGGGTGAACCGAGGTTAGATTAGGAGTAGATTAGATGTTTTCTTTTCCGTTCTTGGATCCTTCAATGTATGAGACTATGTGAGTTCTTCTTGATTTATTTAATTCCAGTTTTTATTCATGATCTTGGTTCTTTTTGTATTTTTCTATGCGGTTTGTATGGCTATGTGAATAAATTGAGAAATTAGTTCACGATATATGTTTATAATACGGAAGTTGCATAAACGTTAGATCACCATAGAAAGATAGGGTTTTTAATCGTTAATGATGACAAGTTAATTGATTAATTATCTAGGTTGTTAGATTCTAAAATATGAGAGTTAACCTGAATCTACACCGAGTTTTGTATTGAAAATCAGTTTCAACTTACGAGAGAGTAGAGATTGATGAATTGGATTTACTAAGGAATTAGGAATCCGTAGCTTGAGAATAAATTCACTAAGGAATTAGGGGTTTATGTCTCGTGAAAAGGTGAAACCACAAATCGAATTAGAATCATGAGATTAACTAGGATTGAGATCACATATGTTTGTATATTGGTTGTTTGATCCCATGTCTTTAGTCTAGATTGTTTATTTTATTCCTTCGGTTAGATTACTTGAATTATTTTCTGTTTTTATGTTTTGTCGTTCATTTATTTGTTTTCCTAGAGTAGCAATTGGTAGGATTAATAAAATTAGATTCTACATACCTTTTCCCTGTGGATCGACCCCTTACTCATTACGCTTTACTAGCAACAACCCGATGTTTTGGTCGGTTAGGAGTTAGTTTTGCATATAGGTTAGGGTTATAAATTTTCTTTTGTTATTGATGCAAAATCTCCCCAACAGCTGGCAGAAGAATTAGAGCAGCAAGCCATGCACCTCAGATCCATGACTTCGGCATTCAATGACAAAAGCTACTCCATTGAGCAAAAATTTGAGGCAATTGCTGAATACATTGAGGCACAGAACATTGTTGTGCAACGCCAAGGAGATCTGATGAGACAACTCAACATTAACATCACAAACAATCTTGCCGGTCTCAGGAAACACATTTCTCGGAAAAATGACTATATAGCAGTGGCATTTGGCACAAGATTCCGTAGTGTCACTGAGAAACTGATCAGTCATGACAATAGGTTCAGTTCCATTGAATCAAAGCTGGACTCTCAGATTGGGACGGCAGAGGCCACAAATAGCATTTTACTCCAGCAGAGGGATGATGCTGCCAAAAAGGGGGAAAATCAGGATAAGCTTGAAGGATCAACTATTAGACCCCCAAACTTCACTGAAGAACAAATGAGAGCAAGGGACAGAGAAATCAGAATCAGAAATGAAGCAGAGGAACAGCAAAGAAGGGCTAGAGAAGAAAGAGAAAAAGCCCTAAACGAACCCTACATTGGATTTCCTCATCCTATGCAAAGAAGAGATGATGACAGAGACAGATCCGGCAATCCGGCAATCACCAGTAGAGGCAGCAGCAGCTCCAGATACACTGGTGGGCACAGAACATATACCGGTCACAAAATCAAAGCAGAATATGAAGCAGATGTACTGGACCATGTAAGAGAATTTTTTAGAGTACAGGAAGGACTTTATCCTCATTTTTCACAAGATGAAGCATGGGCTGATTGGCTAAGCTATCAGGATGAAAGGATGAGAACTAATATGGCCAAACTCTACAATAATGTCAAGAAAGAATTTGCACTTCTAAAACAAACCAACAGCAAACCTAGTTCAGCCATACCACTTTCTGCAAAAGGACCAGAAGACTTGCCAATTGAACAGCAAGAAGACTTCAACTATATGGTAAAATTCTTCAATCCTATGGGAAGAATGGACAAACAGGAGCATTGGAGTCTCTACAAAAGTCTCAAGTTTGCTGACTCACATATTGCTGAAGCTAGGGAGAGACTTGAGAAGCACTTTGGAGAACCTAGGGCAAATGAGACTATGCCAGATTTCAATAGACTCTTTGCCAAGAAAGTATTCAAGGGGATATCTGAATATACTGCTATGGCATACTGGAAGTGGAAGTTCCCTGAGATAGACTGGAAAGATATGGAAGAAGTCCAAACCACAAAGTTCAAAAGGTACAAGGCCGAATTAAGCAAAATGTAGTTGTAACACTTGAATAAATTTTGAACTTACTGCCCTTAAATGGATGAATAAAATTATTGAGTTTTTATTCTGTTAATTATTATGAATTTGACTTACTTATGTTCAGGCTTATGAGGGTTTTGGCATCATCAAAAAGGGGGAAATTGTTAGGAACGTGTTATTATGTTTTGATGATGGCCATACTAGCAGTTATAGCAAGCATGAAATAAGTTAGAATTCTCTGTATAAGTCTCTACTTAGAGTCTGACATATTTTATAAGTTAAGTCAGAGAAGTATTGTACTAGTTGGTAGGACGGCAAAGTAAAACAAACATTCGGCAGAGTGAAGCCAGCCAAGTACATGCAGAGATGCAATGAAGACTTAATGGTATGACTTATAACCAAGGAAGTCTGTGATGACCTTGGATAAGTCTAAGTTATGGTTCAAGTGATGAAACTTAATGTTCAAATATGTACACTGATCTCACCCAAACTAATGATCAGTGAAGTACAAAGATTCTCCTTAAACTTAAGTGATGAAGGAAACAGTGAATCGGCAGAGTAAACTGACTTTCGGCTAAGTGAAGGCAAAAACAGTGAAGGAAGATCTAAACGGCAAAGTCAGATGGATCACTCGACCGTTCAGAGAATGGCAAAGTAATCCTTATCAGAACAGAATTGAAATATGATGAAGATTCAGAGGATCATGCATTTAATGCACAATCAATAGAGGATCAATCAAGGGCGGATTTTCTACGCTATACATTTGAAGAAAAATCGGATCATCAAAATCAAGGAGAATGTAATTAAGGGGAAATCAAGAATAAAATCAAGGATTATTCCCCTCATTCATATAGCCAACGAACGGAATTTCAAATCAAGGATACTCAAGGCTATAAATAGAAGGCATTGACAGACAGATAATAACGACGATCATTAAAAGAAAACCAAGCAGAAACTCTGTCAATTTGAATAGCCTTTTCTCTGAACTTACAAGGATTCATCTAGAGATCAACTCAGACATCAGAACTACAATTTTATATTTAGCATTGAGATTGATCAATCAAGTTTGTGAATCTCATTCACAATAAACTGAAACAACTGAATCATAAGTCATCTGAGAAGGAGTTGTGTTTGTGATAGATGCTGAAGGATTTGATCTCAAGGAGCAGTGAAAGAGACTGAATCACTGAAGCTGTTGCAGCCAAGGAGTGATAGTCTTGTAGATTGTGAAGCTTGGGAAGTCAAGGACAATCTTACTATTGTATCTGTGAAAACAATAGTGAATTCCTCCAATCATCACAGGAGAAGAGTGGATTAAGGGATTACACCACCCTGAACCACTATAAGCCTTGTGTCAATTTACTTTCTGCAATTTACTTTACTGCACTCAGTTAATTGCCTACGTTATGCCTTATATCTGTGAATGTATAAACTTCTTTGAAACAATCTAGTAAGAAGGGACTTATCCGCTGCCCAAAAGCTTTTAATCACAAGAAAAGTTTTTGAAACTCCACTATAGTCATTCACCCCCCCATCTGACTATAGTTTTACCTTTCTCTGGGACCAACAATACTAAACCTAATGAATTGGTACGATGAGCACTTGAATGCAATGACAATGTCAACTATCCCCGGATAACAAATCGAATGCCTCAAGAGGTCAATTTTACCCTTCGGGTTCTCCTACCCTCTTCCCACACTTAATATCTGTCTCCTTCGGTCTCCAATAAGTGTGTAGGTGCAAGTACTAGTTAATTACTCTAATACAAGCAAACCATAAAATGCAAGTAGGAAAAGATTCTGATGACGGTCAAATTATACCCGTAAAAGTCATCAACGTTGACCTTAAATCGAGATTAATAATATGTATTTTATATTAAATCACATGTTTATATGGATTATTTAATGTTTTGTGATTTATAAAATATAATTTGGTATTTATCCATTTTTTATTGGTATTTATCTGTTTTTATTTATAAATCGGTATTTATCCGTTTTTATTATATTTATCCGTTTTATTTAAATATGATTTATTTTGGGATAAATATCTATTTTGCAGATTTGGATAATTATGGAGGATAAATACAAATGGAAGAATTAAATCTCAAGATAAATCAAAGGAAATTCAAGATAAAGATCGGATAAGCACGAAAAGAGGAGTAAGGCAATCCAAGATTGGCACCAATAGGGGGGGCGCACCAAGGGGGCGCATTTTGCCTTTCTTTTGGAGATCGGCCGGGAGTTATCTCTTATTTGTTTTGATATTTTGATGTACATCTCTTAATTAGCTTTAACCCCTATAAATAGAGTTGTACCATACACACGCAATACACCACGCACGACATACATACAATATATAATAAAAGTTCTCGATTTTTCTTAGAGCAGTTTTTTTGCAAGATCTGCAATAATGTAAGTTCTTGTATTTATTTGTTCTTAGTTCTTTGTAATTAAGTCCCCAATTATTGTTTATTGTTTGAGGTTGTTCGTTCTTCACCGAACGATGTAGATCTAAGGATACGATATGAGGCAGTGGGGATTCCTTGTCTATAAGGATCCACACGCCCAGGTCTGTTATCCGGTGACCTATAGATGACTTTGGTATGATCGACAACCGTGTTTTTAATAGATCTATATAATTGCTTTATGAGTCTCTATTTTATCCGTTACGTATGTAGAAACGCTAAGATTTAGTTGTTCGTTGCGTCAATCTAGCCACGTCTTTATGGTGTGATTGTCCACCTAGAATTTCTTATCTTAGTAGGTATGGCTACGGCTATGTTGCTCGTCTGTTTTAATTAGCGTATTATTAGGAAATACCAATATAGGGCTCCTAGGTCGGCTCATGAATTGATCTTCCGGGACTTTCAGCGAGATCTAGATCTGTTCTGTATTAGGGAATTGTGCACACCTAGTTATACGTAAATCGTAGATTAACATGATACCTAAAAGTTAGTGTTAATGGGATGGAGACTGATGCGATCGTCTAGGAAGTACGCCTGAACAAAGGAATGTTGCCTAGGTGAGGAATACGGTTAATATCGGCATCCCTAGTTTTGTAAGCGTGCGAGTCATATGAGACGGAGGCAAAAAGCGAAGTCACGTGATGTAGCATAGTGATCTGGATGGCCTACCCGGAGCTAGATCTAGTTTAGGGGATGACTCCCGTAGTCAATATAAAAGAGATAAGAATCGGGTTAATAGTTGTCGAGTCTAGCTTAATTATATATAATCTCTAGATCCAAACGATAACTTAATAATTGGGGAGGTTAATTACATTATGTGTTGTGTCGAGTCGTGTCCTTTACTTTTCTTGTCTTTTGTTGGTCGTAGACCGCCTTTGTGTCCTTGACGTGAATGATTAATTGTTTGTATATAGAATGATCCACAATTTGGTTCCCTGTGGGATCGACCTTGATTCGCTATAGCTATACTACGATGGACCTAGTCCTCTTGCTAGTATTAGTTTTGGTGGTCACGTATTTTAATTTCACTTGATCTACGTCATCAAGTTTTTGGCGCCGTTGCCGGGGAGCCAACGGTCAATTTTATATATAAATAATTTTTTATTCATGTCAAGTTTTCTGTTTTAGAGTCCGTTTTTACGTTTTTGAGTCCCTCTGGTTGTCTGCTCTGTGAAAAAAATTCCAGAATCTGGAACAGCTAGCTTCGCTCCCAGCGAGACTCCCTCTCGCTGCCAGCGTGCCTGGTTCTATTTTCTGGAATTTTGCGTGTCTGTTTACCTCCGTATGTTTAATCCGTAGGTCTGATAGCAGCATGGGAAACCATGTTAAAATCAGTCTACGGTTCGTTTTGTTTTTCTTCTGTTTGCAGAAACCAGGGAAGCAATAATCTGAGTCAGTAAATTTTCGTAGGCGCTGAGAAAATAACCCAGCAGCATGTGGAGCTACGAATCTACGATGGGAAAGCAATGGAAGAAACACCTTTAAAACACCAAGATGGCTCCGAGAAAATAAATATTAAGGTTCGAATTATTCGTTGTACAATGTTGAAGGCAAGGTACTACCTTTTTTGCTTATATTTTACTATCTTTTGATCTTTTGAACATAAGCTAGTCTTTACATGAACCTGAGTATGAATCTTAGCCCGGAGTTGGTTTGTAAGATTAATTTTATTAGTGTGGAAGGTTCTCCCCCAAATCTGTCTCATCTAGAGGGTGTAAGGAAACATGTAGCAGTTGAAGGAAGCAGTGAATAAAGAGTTCCTCGTAGTTCTGTCAAAATCTCCTTGTCCTATGCATGAGATTGCTTCTAGTGGCCATGGGAGCAACAATTTGTGTAGTTTTAAGAATTTTCAATCTAAAGAAGACGTTGAGTTTTGAGAGAGCATAATGAAGCAGCATTATAGAGGATGTGATTAAAATGGGTCCCTAGGACTAAATCTCCTTAGAATTCACTCATTCCTAAAACGAGAGCCGAGGTAAGAGCTTTGTATAAATGGTATGGATAAATGTCGTTTCCTAGGTCTCACAACCAAGGGAAGGGTATTAATCCGCAGAAGCAACGAGCCCACCTCCTTTAGTGCTCAGAGGGTCAAAGTTTGGCGAACTATGAAGGATGACTGACAAGGATGCTTTTTGGAAAGTCGAGCTGAGGACTTTAAACTCAGAACTACTTCTTTAAAACCCTTAGGATGTCTTTTTAGGATTTTAGGTTTTTTCGTTGAGTCCAATAAGAGTAACATGACATATGTTGAGGTTTTTTATTTTACCGTGTTCCGATGGCCATTAGGCTAAGGATGTGCAAAACTTTTTTACTCAATATAGGCCACGTGAAATAAAGTTTCTTAGGAGAGTCGAGAAATTGCTAAAGAAAAGGAAATTTAGCAATCAACCTTAAGATGGAAAGTATTAAGAGAGCTTAAGAATTACTGAAAATGTAACAGAGAATGATTGGTGTGAACAAGAACAATTTTGGTCAACTTCCAAAACTTTTTAGAATGGCGATCCGAGTGAAAATCCAAAGTTGTGTGTAATTCGTTCTGCAACTATCCTTATCCTTTCCTTTGTACATTTTCACCCTTCAACCTTTCTATTCTCTCACCATTCTGCCTCACAGTTCACATTTCTAATATCATTCTTCCATTCCCTCTCTTTCTTTCCATCTATTTCACTCTCCCACCCTACCCAATCCCTTAAACATTACCCACCCGGCACACAATTTCTTACCCACCCTTTATCTTTTCTTACCATCTTTATGTATATCTTTTTCTAAACCCATCATACTCTAAACCTCCATTTTGTTGACAAAATACCTTTGTGTTGCGGAATTTGAAATATTGCTAAGTTTTAATGTTTATCTTTTATCATTTTGGTTTTCATGATCCTAGCTGGGGTACGTGTAGCTCTGCCCTAGCTGGATTTTAGAAAGTTTTTGGTTCGATCAAAATGCAACTTATCTTTCTACCGGAAGTTTTAAATTTCACACTTTTACGCCTATTCCGGCATTTCGAGATGATAAGTTTTGTTCTAAGCCATCACACCGATCTAACCTTATTGATGACGGTTAGGACTTTTACGTGATACATTGGATTATTAGTAATTTCGAGGATAAGCTACATCTCCCTAAGTTGTTGATATCCAATCTAAACGTGAAGCGTCTGCACCGAGTTTCTGATCCTATCTTTTACCAATTGGTCACATCCGATCTGTTCTACCTGACCAAGTTTCTCTTTTAAGCTGGATTAAATATCTTATCAATCCAGTAAACCTCGTGTTCTCCCATGGGGTAATGCTTTTTGATCTTTGTCTTCTCCACCCGGTTTTAAGCATATTTAAGCGGTGGAGATTATAGATGAAGATTACCATCTTTAGTTGCTTGTTTATCTTTCTTTCTATTTAGTATTTTTCTTTTTGCGTCTGAACGAGTAGTTTTAACTCTTTGGTTTTACTTGTCATTGGTTGTATGGAATAAAGTGGCTTAATTTGTTTTTGGATATTTTATATCAAATTACTGCCACATTATTTTGTAACTCCCATTGACATGTTATTAATGATCTCGTGGAGTTTCTGTTTGGTTTACTTGAACAGGTTTTCACTTGCTTCTCCACAACGTGATCCGATGATCTGCATCTACTTGAGAGCCGTTTCTAGAGCTAAGTCTTTTTCTTAAATTCTCATTTTTATTTGTCATTAGGGACAATGACATGTTTAAGTGGGGGGTAGGAGACTTAGCTATGATATATATAATTGAAAATTGAATGAAACGGTGAAAAATTGAAAAAATTTAATAAATACCATATTATTTATCTCGTACCCTTAGAATTGTGAGTTCCTAGCTAAGAATTGATAGGAAAGGAACCAAGTTGCATGAGTACGTGATCATTTTATACTTATGTGAATGTAAATTTAAGGATATTCATGCCGATTGTTGCAAGTAGTTATTTATTATTCATTTACTCAATCTTTGAATCGAGTTTTACCGCACAAATCATAATAACTGAAGAAATTATGTGTACATTGCGTAGATGATTGGTTATGTAGACCTAGAGTCAATATTTATCTGCTGATGTATTCTTCTCTTCTAGCCATCAAAGCGGAGTAATAAGCTTGAGAATTATCTGTGTTTTGACAATAAGTTAGACACTGGGCTTGTAGTAACATTACCAAAGTAGCCCCGCGCTTGTGGTAATATTCAATGCTTTCACTAATCCGTGAGAGAGGGATTCTTGCAATGCATACTTTACTTTTAAAGCAAGTTTCTTTCTTGAGAAGTGGTAAAGTTTGAAATGATAAAAATGAGAAAAAATTCAAATTTTTAAGAGGCTTGAGTATTTTTCTCGGTCTCCAAGTCCAAAAACCTTATGGATGACGCTCTTGCTTATTGCACCATGTCTTTACCCATTGCGAGGCTTAAGAAGTGGGAATGCTGATGTTGGTAGGTTGAGATTACGAAGTTAGCATAAACTCTAATCTTGCTTCGATTATATAAAACTGAATGCACATGCACACATCACTTCGGTTCATAGAGAGTAGTGAATAATGGATATCTTATGAGCATGGCTGGTATGAGTTGACTCGAGCTTCGCATAAGTATGATTTGACCATGTCAATTGTTTTCTTGGGAATGACTTATTGATGCTTTGTTCGGGACGATCAAAGTCTAAGTGGGGGGTAGTTGATGACGGTCAAATTATACCCGTAAAAGTCATCAACGTTGACCTTAAATCGAGATTAATAATATGTATTTTATATTAAATCACATGTTTATATGGATTATTTAATGTTTTGTGATTTATAAAATATAATTTGGTATTTATCCATTTTTTTATTGGTATTTATCTGTTTTTATTTATAAATCGGTATTTATCCGTTTTTATTATATTTATCCGTTTTATTTAAATATGATTTATTTTGGGATAAATATCTATTTTGCAGATTTGGATAATTATGGAGGATAAATACAAATGGAAGAATTAAATCTCAAGATAAATCAAAGGAAATTCAAGATAAAGATCGGATAAGAACGAAAAGAGGAGCAAGGCAATCCAAGATTGGCGCCAATAGGGGGGCGCACCAAGGGGGCGCATTTTGCCTTTCTTTTGGAGATCGGCCGGGAGTTATCTCTTATTTGTTTTGATATTTTGATGTACATCTTTTAATTAGCTTAAACTCCTATAAATAGAGTTGTACCATACACACGCAATACACCACGCACGACATACATACAATATATAATAAAAGTTCTCGATTTTTCTTAGAGCAGTTTTTTTGCAAGATCTGCAATAATGTAAGTTTTTGTATTTATTTGTTCTTAGTTCTTTGTAATTAAGTCCCCAATTATTGTTTATTGTTTGAGGTTGTTCGTTCTTCACGAACGATGTGTAGATCTAAGGATACGATATGAGGCGGTGGGGATTCCTTGTCTATAAGGATCCACACGCCCGTCTCTGATATCCGGTGACCTATAGATGACTTTGGTATGATCGACAACCGTGTTTTTAGTAGATCTATATAATTGCTTTATGAGTCTCTATTTTATCCGTTACGTATGTAGAAACGCTAAGATTTAGTTGTTCGTTGCGTCAATCTAGCCACGTCTTTATGGTGTGATTGTCCACCTAGAATTTCTTATCTTAGTAGGTATGGCTACGGCTACGTTGCTCGTCTGTTTTAATTAGCGTATTATTAGGAAATACCAATATAGGGCTCCTAGGTCGGCTCATGAATTGATCTTCCGGGACTTACAGTGAGATCTAGATCTGTTCTGTATTAGGGAATTGTGCACACCTAGTTATACGTAAATCGTAGATTAACATGATACCTAAAAGTTAGTGTTAATGGGACGGAGGCGATGCGATCGTCTCAGGAAGTGCGCTTTGAACAAAGGAATGTTGATTAGGTGAGGAATACGGTTAATATCGGCATCCCTAGTTTTGTAAGCGTGCGAGTTATATGAGATGGAGGCCGAAAAAGCGAAGTCACGTGATGTAGCATAGTGATCTGGATGACCTACCCGGAGCTAGATCTAGTTTAGGGGATGACTCCCGTAGCCAATATAAAAGAGATACGAATCGGGTTAATAGTTGTCGAGTCTAGCTTAATTATATATAATCTCTAGATCCAAACGATAACTTAATAATTGGGGAGGTTAATTACGTTATGTGTTGTGTCGAGTCGTGTCCTTTACTTTTCTTGTCTTTTGTTGGTCGTAGACCGCCTTTGTGTCCTTGACATGAATGATTAATTGTTTGTATATAGAATGATCCACAATTTGGTTCCCTGTGGGATCGACCTTGATTCGCTATAGCTATACTAAGATAGACCTAGTCCTCTTGCTAGTATTAGTTTTGGTGGTCAAGTATTTTAATTTCACTTGATCTACGTCATCAGATTCATCACAATTGAATCTAACAATACAAACAATCATTCTCAATCAACATAAGAGAATAACTAGTTCTATTACATAATCTTGACTAGTTTAACCTAGCCACTCATAACTACAAACATCAACATATCAAGGTTAACATTCATAATCATAAGAACACTTGAATCAAAGTAAAGATTAAGAATTACCAATCACAAGTAAGGAGCTCTAAAATGGTGTTCTTCATTCAAACTCAAAAACCTTCAATGGAGTCAACACTAGTGTATTTATAACTCCAAACAAAGTAGTAGAACTAAACTAATAATCCTTAATATTACAATCAAATTCTAGAGTTAATTTCTACAAAAATTCATCTAGGAGAGCCTTGAGAGGTGGAGGTGCCTTCAAGGAGGAAGAAGTTGGAGAAGATGAAGTTTTGGGGGGTTTGAAATTGGGTAAAATTCAGTCCAGATGAAGTTTATATGCTGATTTTGCTTTCTGCTACGCTCCGGCGTGTGCCACAATAGGTCCGGCGCGCCGGAATCACTTGAAATATCTTTGACAGCTTTTTGCGACGCTCCGGCGCGCGCCGTAATAGGCCGGTTCTTCACCGCAGCTCAGTAAAATGGTCATAACTTGAGTTGAGAACCTCCGATTGATGTGATTCAAGATGCGTTGGAAATATCGTTTCTTGATAAACAACTCTCATGATGAAGTCTTCTCCAGGAAATGCTTATAAGTGGGGTCAAATGTCTGTTGAAGATAGGCTACGGTAGAAGCACTTGGACAAATGATCCGTTTGAACTTGTAAGCTTCCGGCACACTCTTCTAGCCCTCAAAATACGTGCTTAGGCTCAATACGTGTCGTCTCTCGGGGTATTGGTCAACCTATAATCCTACAATAAATCACCAAAATACCAAGTGTAAACCCGAGACTTATCAAAATATGATATTTTTTATATAAAAGTTATTATCTACACATTTTGGATGAAACTAAGTAATAAATGACTTGAATTGATACAAGAACATCAATAAATGCATGAGAAATAGGGTAAAACATCCTGAAATGTATCAACAAGTTGACTTACATCACAACTCCCCATTTAGCTTTTGCTTATCCTCGAGCAAATAAAGCGACAAAACAACTCAAGTCAAGAGGTAGGGTCATACAACATAAAAAAGTAAGAGCTCAACTAGATGATGCAACCAGTTGTACCTATAACCACATGTTAATCGAAATCTAAGAAGGTAGTGGAGTGTGTGTGTGTGTGTGTGTGTGTGTGTGTGTGTGTGTGTGAATACTCTTCAAATTTCCAAGCAATCGATTATGAAATTATGCATACAAGACTTATTAGGTGCAATCCATAGGCTTAAGAATGATACCAATCTCCACTAATCGAGGCATTCGGAGTCAAGAAGGTAGGTTGGGTAGGACTTGATAGCTTGCAACGTTAGGCCTGGGTAGTTGGCTAAGGGAAGGGTAAATAGGGAATATCAAAGAGAACAATGCAAGATAGCAAGCCTCTACACCTTCGCTTCCAAAAATGTCGAATTGATATCTCTTCTTCTTCTTTTGCAAAAATCATCGAGGTGGCCACTTCAACAAAGAACAAAATAGATAAGAAACACCGCTCCAAATCAATGCAATTCCCCAAAGCTTGAGTTACTTGACTAGTCGAACTTGTCATTCAAAACTGCTTCAAGACTCACCATTTTTTTAACTTTATTTACAACTTCATTGAGCTTTGTTACTTTTTGGAAACTTTTTTGGATTTTTTATTTTTTTTGAACTAAGAAACATATATACACCAATGGACTCCTAAATTGATAAGATACCATCTCAACTTTGTGCTAATGAAGTCATCCAACTCTCAACTCCCAAAGTCATCACCACACAATACATAAAATCTTTCTAAACTTGCGGGACACAAGGGAATGTAGACTAAAATTAGGCTAATGGTCGGATTATAATGAGGTTGATCACGAATGGCTAGTTTCGAGTGGGGTCTCACCCCTCTACAAAGGCTGAGATGCGGACAGGTGGAAAATACGTTCGGAAGGCCATTTGGCTATGGTCGAAGTCAAAGAAATGTCATAACCGTCATCCCTAACTCCAACTCCAAACACCTTTCTATTTCTCCTCGAAAGGATATCAAGCCTAAGTTCTTGTTGCAATCGAAGCAATGCTTACATGATTGCACAAACATTTGCATGTTAACAAAAGATCGGGATATACGTACTCAAAGAATTCACACTACAAACAAAGATTCGCTATTAAAATGGACTTACATGTCACCAAGGTTACTCACTTCGTTGTGGTACTCACTCTATCAATTGCAAAACCATATCTTTCAACAAAAGGTGGTTTGTTCAATTTTACATTGCTCGAAAATGATCAAGGCTAAGTGTTTCTCAAACATTTAATGACATTACCTTTAGTTGGACTAACTACGTTCTCACTCCCCACTTACGAACTTGCATTGTCCTCAATGTAAATTGAGTGGTAAGAAAGTATTTAGGGAATCAAAACCAGTCAAAACAAGTACCGTGATGCTATAAAAGGGAGGGTGGGTGGGCATGAACATGAAATACAACAAATGAAATGAGCAAGCAATCCCAATCACCGGTAAAATGGTCATCACTTGTGTTGAGGACCTCCGATTGATGTGATTCAAGATGCGTTGGAAATCCAATTTATTGATCTAAAAATATCATGAAGAAGTCTTCTCCAGAAGCCTATAAGTGGGGTCAAATTTCCATTGAAAATAGGCTACAGTAGAAGCACTAATGACAAATGATCCGTTTGAACTTGTAAGCTTCTGGCACACTCTTCTAGCCCTCAAAATACGTGTTAAGGCTCAACACGTGTCATCTCCTTGGGTCTTGGTCAACCTATAATCCTGCAATAAATCACCAAAATGCCAAGTGTAAACCCGACAAGATGCTTCGGTTACTAAACCGGTACAAAACCTATCAAAATATGATATTTTATATAATAATTACTATCTTCACCTTTGGATGAAACGAACCAATAAATGACTTGAATTGATGCAAGAACATCAATAAATACATGAGAAATGAGGTAAAACATCATGAAATTTATCATCAATTTGACTTACATCAACGACCATGTGAATGTTAGTATCCCTGAGAAGAATGTCGAGAACACCGTAGAGATTGCTACCACTCGAGGGGATGAGTTGAAAAGCAATGATGATGAGAGCATGGTAGAGGAAATCAGCCAAATTTTCTAGAGAAATTGGAGGATAATGAACAAGTGGTGGAGATGAATGTTGCATACGAGTGTGATGTTGAGAGGACGAATGAGGATATCTCATTAGTGGTTGCGAAAATCGAGGCAGATGAGGAAGTTGATCCTAATTCACCGACCACTTGTTCGAGTTCTGTTTTGTCTAATCTGCAGGTACCTGACGAGCATTCATTTGAGGAGGGCTCGTGTTTACTTAATGTACCCCATTCAGCCCCTACATTGCCTATGGCTGTTTTTGATCATGTTGACGTTGGTGGAAAGCCAGAGCATGATTTCATTGATCCATTTTTTGAGTATGTGGTTGACCGCCCGACTATGCATTGCTATCGTTATGTTGCTACTTTGCACGGATTTCTCTGATTTTTAGCACGTCGGAAGCCTTCTTTGATGTTGCCTTTGTGACGCTTAGTTCAACATTAAACGGAGCCATTGATTTGAAGTGGTTTGTCCGCCTTGTATTTGATCCGGGCATATCATTGGTATTCGTTGCTGGTTCGTCCTGTTTTGTCCTTGTTGCTGCTTTTTACGACATTCTTTTGATTCAAGGATGAATCCTTCCAGAGCCGGGAGGGAATGACATGATTCCCGTTGAAGAATAAACATATTAAATTTATTTGGAGTCTTTTATTTATTTTTAGTTATTATTTCTTTTGTTTTAGTCTTTTATTATCCTACGTTGATTAGATAGACTTTTATTTTTGGTATTATTTTTATTTATGGTTATTTTGTCCCACATTGCTAAATTAGCAATTGGTCTTGGAGTCTGTAGCCTATATAAAGGCGAGTAGAGTCATTGTAACAAACAGTTCAAACATTATTGAGTGAAATTTATGTTAAGCTTCTAAGCTTTTCGTGAGTATTCTTGTGTAGAATATTCAAATCATGAACTTATCAAGGCTCTGAGCATACCTTATGGCATTCGTATACCAAGGTTCTTAGGTATAGGTTATTTAAGGGTTGAGTTCATACTAATGTTCTTAGCTACGGGTTAGCTAAGGGTCGCGGTGCTCGTCTTATTGGTGCCTTCAGTCAAGTCCTCGGACATTTTTGGTTCTGATTTGGTGCTCGGATCACATCACTGTTACATTGAAATCTGGGGCTAATGCCTCTTTTTTATAGTGCTAAAACCGACTTAGACACGCCTAAATCTACCCCCTGTCCAAGAAAACGCGTTCCGGAAGGTTCTGGATTGCTCGATTAATCAACCGGATCTCCCGATTAATCGGGGGAAATTTTGTCCTTTTTCTTCTGCCGACTCAGCTTGGAAGGTTTTGGAATACCCTAGGCCCAATCCTTTTGTCCAGTCCACTCCAGAATCGTCTACAATGCTTAGCCCAACGTCTCGTATCCTGAAAATAATCAAATAAAGCACGAAATAACATCGAATCGGGGAAAATAAACATAAAATGCAAAAAATAATCGACTCATTAACCCGACATATGACATTCAACTCAAATGGTTCATAATTAAAGGTCGAAACAATTATTTTTAGCTCATAATGGATAGAATGTTGATGCCGTAAGATATACTATTTTAAGCGTCATCAACTACCCCTCACTAGCCCTTTTCTCGTCATCGAGCAGAGTATCAAGGCGGAATGTACCTCCAAGAGCAATCCCCATCAACTACCACACATTCAATAAAGATTTCAGGCAGAACACACATCAAGCAGCAATTCATAAGCTCTACATTAATCATTACATACCATGCATCAACGTGTCGTGTGATAAATCCTTCGTGATAGTCCGTTCGTGAAGAGAATCAATTTGTATTAACCCCACAATCTCAACTTACATGATTTTGAAGACTCTGGATTCCGGACAGCACCCTGTTAGTTCAGATTTATGTTGATGACATTATCTTTGGATCAGAAGATAAGAAGCTATGTGAGAAATGTGCAAACTTAATGAAAAGCAAATTTCAGATGAGCATGATGGGAGAGTTAAATTACTTTTTTGTTCTACAAGTAAAGCAAATGAAAGATGGGATCTTCATTAATCAAGCCAAGTACACAAAAGACTTAATACACAAGTATGGTATGGACACAAGTGGTACATCAGATACCCAATGTGTGCAATGGTTATTCTTGGAAAAGATGAAAATGGAAATGATGTTGATCAGAAGCTTTATAGAGGAATCATTGGATCCCTACTTTATCTAACTGCAAGCAGACCTAAATTAGCTTTTACAGTAGGAGTATGTGCAAGATTTCAAGCTCAAACAAAAGAATCACATCTTCTAGCAACCAAGAGAATAATCAAATACCTGAAGAAAACCATCAATGTTGGAATTTTGTAACCAAAAGATGGAGGATTCAAGTTGATATCATATTCAGACTCTGACTATGCTGGATGCAAAATAGATAGAAAAAACACCTCTGGAACTTGTCAAATGCTAGGCAACAGACTAGTTTCATGGTTTAGCAAAAAGCAAAACTTCATATCTACATCAACAGCTGTAGCAGAATATATAGCAGCAGGCAGTTGTTGTGCACAAATACTGTGGATCAGACAACATCTAAGGGATTATGGAATGGAGGAGAAGACAATTCCAATTATATGTGACAACACAAGTGCCATATCTATTACTGAATATCCAGTGTCACACTCAAGAACAAAACATATTGATGTAAGACATCACTTTATCAGAGATCATGTGGAAAAATGAGACATTATTCTAAGGTACATACCCACTGAAGATCAATTGGCTGATATTTTCACAAAATCACTCAGTCATGAAAGATTCAGCAAGTTGAGAACTGAGTTGGGAATGATAGAAATTGACTAAGTACTAAGGAGCAGCTGACGAGAGTAATCAGCTAAGTAACTTCATCAGCTAAATGAACCTTTGCCTTTATGAGTAAGCTCAATTGGCAGGTAAGGTACTGGTACTCAACGAAGTCAACCTCAGTGATTGTTAGGAATAGTTATATACAGCTGCTCAGTGGAAAAGTCACTACATCGGCTTAGTGACCAGCCAAGTCACTCCACCGAAAAATATATTGGAGTCAACGGCAAAATAAAGTGTGAACTTGTTGGACTTATTTCTGAGATTTAGTGATGAGTGCCAGACTATCTGTTATAGTGCAAAGGCAAAAAGATGTCAAGATCAAATGTATAGGTTAATTAGAGTTTGATCTTTGTATAGGTTTGATCAAACAAGCACAGTAATGGTCAGCTGGTTTTTATCAGCAGACTGGTCTATATCAGTAGGGTAGCTAGGTCGAGTAGACTAGTCGGGAACCCGCTTTGAAGATGAGAAAATTGAGGCTCAAACTCGATTAATGAAGGCTAAGGGGTCAAACTTAGTAATTAAAGTCAAGGATATGGAATCGAAATTTAGGGAAGTGCATGATGACCTAAATCGATTACATATACCTTAATACAAGGTCTAAGTTCCATAAGTTGGATGGTGACTGGAACTTAGTTATGATTAAATGGTGTAATCTAACTTCACAAATAAAATTTAGATAAAGGAAGTCACCGCATTGTGTTTTAAACACGAAAAATTATGGTTCACCGATGATATGTATCTCAAATGACTCATGAACTCTGCTGATACATATACCTCGATTTATTCAAGATTACATTGGAAGAAAACAAGGATAAGGACAGCTAAAAACCTCTGATTTTATCAAACAAATCAATGGTTGATATTAAAGGGACGTTGGGATGATTCAGGACTTTATCCAATGGATACAAGTCAAATGATGGACAGATCATTACATTAAAAAGCGATCACCGTGTGTCGATACTATGAACAAAGGATGACAAAGCAAGTCAAATGGGACATAACATGGAAAGGCTATATTTGAATTTCAAATACAAGTCACAAGGACTCCTACCTATAAATAGAGGACTCCAAATTCAGAAAAACATATAAATGATTGAGGAAAAATAAGAAATTATCCAGAGCTTCAAATTCTGATCAAGAAATCACCCTGCTGACCCTACTGAGCTTAAGGCTACTGATCCAGAGAAAATCTTCAAGTGTAATCTACAATCAAGCTACATCAAGTTTACACTTGAAGACATCAAGCTGCTGATCATATCATCCTGATCAAGCTGCTGCAACAGAATCATTTACTTGATTCAATCATTCTTTTACAAGAAATCTGTTGAAGACAGTGAAGCACATCTGTGTGTGAAAGACTGTTGTTTGTGTTGAAGCCGGTGAAGAGGCAATCCTACCCTTCAAGGACCAGTGGAAGACTTTGGAGCTGCAATCCTACATGTTCCAAGTGGTCAGTTTGTGAAGCCATAGGTATTGGTGAAGGACAAGCAACTTAGGGATTTTTGTAACAGCTACATCAAAGATCTCTAGTGAATTACCTCAAACATCATAGGAGAAGAGTGGACTGACAGGATTACACCACCTGAAACCACTATAAAATCTGTCTACTTACTTTCTGTATTTATATTATGCACTTAGTTTATATAACACATCAATCTACTGAATCTAGCAACTGAATTCACACACACACACACACTACTGAGTATCTAATACTTGGTATCATATTTAACAACAAGTAATAAGGCTTAATTTTTGATATAATTCTGCTGCACAAATTCAAGAAAACTCACGATCGGCCAGACTCGAGTATCGGCCAGGCTTATGAAGTATCGGCATTCTTTGAAGGCTGCTTGAGTTTGTTAACTCCAAAAGTTTTAAGTGTTAAGTTTATTCACCCCCCTCTAAACTTAACCAAAGCCTTTTCAAGGGACCAACATTTGGTATCGGAGCAGTGCTTCTGTTCTGAAGTAATCCTATTTGTTGTGCTTGTGAAAATACTTTGAAACTTTTTCAAGTTACTGATTTTCAAAGCTTTGCATCATGGATAACAACCAGTATGCTAGAACAATGTTGATGTGTTCTTTAGATCATTTTGATGAGTATAAACGTCGTATGCAGGCTTATCTAGTGCAACACATGATGAAATGATGGATGTCTTGTGAGATGGACCAATGGAGATCACCAAGTCGATAATAATGGGTGATAAGACACACAGACATTCCAAAACCAAAAGGGAATGGATCAAGAAGATAGAAAAAGAGCAAATCTCAACAATATTGCTATTGATATCATATACAAAAATTTGGATAGCAATATGTATATGAAGGTGAAAGATTGCAAGACTGCAAAAGAACTATGGGACAAGTTGAAATTAATCTGTGAAGGCACTGATGCAATCAAGAAGAACAAAATCAGTGTGGCAAAGAAGAAGTTCCAGGAGTTCAAGATGAAACCAAATGAAACCATTGAACAAATGGAATCAAGATTCAATGCAATCATGGATGAACTCACCCTACTGAGTATGAAGTATTCACAGGAAGAAATCAACTCAAAAATCTTGGAAGCATTACCTGCAAAAGAAGTTTGGGAGATGAAGGCGACTGCCATAGAAGAAATGAGGAGCTTGCATGAAGAAGACACCTTCAAACTGTTTTCAAATCTTAAGGCCTATGAATTTAGCAAAAAGCTTGTACCTGAAACTGAAAAAGAAGAGCCAAAGACCACTGCATTGGCTGCTTCATATCAAGAAGAGACATCAGGAGCTCAAGATGATCTACTGGATGAGATGCAAGAGCAGATTGCCCTACTGAGCAAGAAAATCAGGATGATAAAAATGGAAAGGGTTCTCCAAGGAATTTCACAAAGAAATTCAGTGAAAAGATGAAGGATGAATCAAAGAAAGATAATGATTACTTGTGTTATCATTGCAAGAAGCCAGGACACTTCAAACCTGATTGTCCTGAATTAAAACAGAAAAAGGAACCTGATTATCTTTGCTTTAATTGCAAGAAGCCTAGACATTTCGGACTGATCGTCTGCACCTCTCATCAAGACCAAAAGTCAACAAAGAAGACATGGCAAGAAGGCTATGGTTGCTGAAGATGAATCAGGATATGAAGTGGAATCAGAAAAAGGAAATGAATCTGATGACACTACACTTGTTGCTGATATGGATGATTATGCTTTGATGGAAAATATGGATGAAACAGAGGAGGTATACAATTCTGTATCTATAAACACTCCTGCTGGAAGTGATTGTGAATCAACCTGTGGTTCAAATCCTAAAAATTCCGACAATGAAGAAACTTTGGATGCTATCCTTAATCAACTTAGGATAATACAATCTGGTTATGAGATTGTGAAGGTTGAAAAAGAAGCTCTTCAATCAGAAGTTGAAAGATTAAATGCTGAATTAAGATTTCTCAAAGGAAAGGAAAAAGAAGTTAGACAGAATCAGCATAAGCCTGTTGAACCTTCTATAGCTGTTGAACCTTCAGTAGCTGCTAAGTCTGCTAAACCATCTTGTTCCTCCACTGCATTCAAATCTGGTAAGCCTTATGGTGATAGAACAGGGCTTGGATTTGGAACTCAACAATCCAATAAGAGTGAATGAAGTAAGGTCACTAAACCTAGTACCAGAATTGGTCCTAAGTTTGTGCCTTCACAAGATCCAACTCCCAAAAGGGTTGCTGAGGCAGTAAAACCTACTGAGAAAGCTTCAAGGAAGAAAAATCAGAAGTCAAAGAAGTCAACAGCTCCTAATAAAAAGAATAAATCTAAAAATAGGACTGTTGTGCCTTCTAAACCTGCTGATAGCAGACCTACTACCAAGTCTGCTGGACCACAAAAAGGGAAAAACCAGAAATATTCCAAGGATAAGAATCCTAAATCCAAAAATGCTAATCATTCAAGGGATACTTATCTCAGGAGGAAAGGTAGACTGTTTCCTACTGATGATGATTGGAATATTCATGCACATACTGCTAGAAATAGCAAGTATAACCATGTTGCTAGGGTAAAACCTAAGCAATGGAATCAGCAGAGGACTCAGCAGAGGACTTATACAAGACCTCAGCAGGGACCTCAGCAGACTCCATATTACAGAGCTGTTCCTAACAGACAGCAATCCAATGGTTATGCTAATGCTTCTAACAACAGAAATCACGTCAAACAGCATTACATACCAAAAGGCCAGAAAGCATATGCGAATCCTACACAACCAACTGTTAGACCTTATGGATGTGTAGAATACATGTATGAACCAAAGTATGACACTTTTAGAAGAAGACCTTACGGAAACATGCCAGGGGTCATGCTTACCACTGACCATTATGGACCCAAACAGGTTTGGGTACCTAAAATGCATTAACTTTGTTTTGTAGGGTGTCTGGTACTTTGACAGTGGATGTTCCAGACATATGACAAAGAATAAGCACTGTTTGTCAAATTTTGTGGCAAAGGATGGTCCAAGAGTGAATTTTGGCAACAAGAACACACCTGGATACACAAGAGGATATGGCACACTTGTGAGAAATGGACTAACAATCAGGAATGTGGCATATGTGGAAGGACTGGACTACAACCTACTGAGCACTGGATAATTCTGTGACATGGGATACAAGGTCACTTTTGACAAAAACATTTGTACTGTCATTAGTGAGAAAGGTGATCAAGTTGTGTTGGCTGGAAGGAGACAACAAAACATGTATGTTGTGGATTGGTCTACTGCTGTTCCATAAACATGCCTGATTGTGCATACCAAGTCAAAACTTAATTGGTTATGGTATAAGAAGTTGAATCATCTAAATTTTGATGATATAAATCAGTTGGTGAAGAAGAAACTGGTGATTAGTTTACCTAAGATCACATTCAAGAAGGATGCTATATGTGATGCATGTCAGCAAGGTAAACAGACAAAGTCAAGCTTCAAGTCAAAGACTAAACAATCAACTAAAAGAGTTTTAGAGCTGATGCACATGGATCTATTTGGACCAGTAACACCAACAAGTGTAAAAGGAAAGAAATACACCTTAGTGGTTGTGGATGATTATTCAAGGTACACTTGGGTGATATTTATGAATAAGAAAAGTGAAACACTTCAAAAGATGCCTGAACTTTTGAAGAGGTTGCAAAATGAGAAAAGTTTGACAGTAGTAAAGATCAGATCAGACAAGGGTACTGAGTTTCTAAATAAAGTTATAAGAGAATATTGTGAACGAATGGTGTACTACATCAACTTGCTGCTGCTGGTACACCTCAGCAAAATGGGGTTGCTGAAAGAAGAAACATAACTCTAAAAGAAGCAGGAAGAACTATGATTTGTGAAGCATTGCTACCTGAAAGATATTGGGCTGAAGCAGTCAATACAGCATGTTACACACAAAACAGAACTTCAGTGAACAAGAAACTGCTGAAGACACCTTATGAGATTTGGAATGGAAGAAAACCTAATATATCCTATTTCCATCCATTTGGAAGCAAATGTTTTATCTTAAATCATAAGGAACAATTGAAGACATTCAACCAAAATCAGATGAAGGAATTTTCTTGGGATATTCTTTAGTCAATAAGGCATTCAGGGTACTGATCAAAAGGTCACTGAAACATGAAGAAACAATACATGTTGTATTTGATGAACCTAAGTTCACTGGAATGGAAGATGAAGCTTCAGAACCTGCTGAGAATCAACAAGTCACTGATCCAGAATGTGTTGAAGTTTTGGAAAGATTCAATGACTTAAAGGTTTCTGATTTTGCCCCTGCTGAACACCCTGTTGGTAACACTACTGATGCAACAACTGAGGCAATTCAAGGATCTGTTGAACCCCCTGTTGAAGAAATAGCAGACCCTGCTGAAGATGAGGTTCCTGAGAATAAATCTAACCAAAATCCACAATGGTTAAGGGATCACCCTGCTGAACAAGTTATTGGCAATATACAGCAAGGTGTGAGGACTAGAAGACAATTAGAAGCAATGTTTACTTGTTTCCTATCTCAAATGGAACCTAAAGTTGTTGAAGAAGCAATTTCAGATCCAGATTGGATAATTGCTATGCAAGAAGAATTGAATGAATTTGAAAGAAATCAAGTTTGGACACTAGTGGAAAGGCCTAGTCATGCAAATATAATTGGTACAAAATGGGTATACAGAAACAAACTTGATGAATCTGGTACCATTGTAAGGAATAAGCCCAGACTAGTAGCAAAAGGATATTCTCAAGCAGAAGGAATAGATTTTGATGAGACATATGCCCCTGTTGCAAGATTAGAAACCATCAGATTATTCCTGGCATATTCTGCTTATAAAAACTTCAAAGTTTATCAGATGGATGTCAAAAGTGCATTTTTGAATGGCATTCTGGAAGATGAGGTGTATGTTCAGCAACCTCCTGGATTTGAAGTTAAAGACCAATAAGATAAAGTGTACAGACTCAACAAAGCACTTTATGGTTTGAAACAAACACCAAGAGCATGGTATGAGACTCTATCTCAATTCTTGGTGGACAATGGTTTTACGAAAGGCACCATTGATAAGACTCTTTTCAGAATCAATGAAGGAAACAACACCCTGCTGGTACAAATTTATGTTGATGACATAATTTTTGGTTCTAAAAATGAATTGCTATGTGAGAAGTTTGCAAATCTAATGAAGAGTAAATTCCAAATGAGTATGATGGGAGAAATGAACTACTTTTTGGGATTGCAAGTCAAACAGATGAAAGATGGTATCTTCATTCATCAAACCAAGTATACCAAGGAGTTACTGAAGAAATTTGGTATGGAAAACAGCACCAAGATATCAACTCCTATGAGTACAAACATTAGATTGGATGAAGACAAAGAAGGCAAAGATGTTGATCAGACCTTATACAGAAGGATTATAGGCAGTCTACTGTACCTTACTACCAGCAGACCTGATATATCCTTTGATGTAGGTGTTTGTGCAAGATTTCAATCAAAACCTAAAGAAAGTCATTTAGGTGCAGTCAAAAGAGTTCTCAAGTATCTAAAAGAGACTTTAGGAGTAGGGTTATGGTATTCAAAAGATGGAAGTTCCAAAGTTATATCCTACTCAGATTCTGATTATGCTGGATGCAAGATTGATAGAAAAAGCACCACAGGAACCTGTCAGTTAATAGGAAATAGACTGGTTTCCTGGTTTAGCAAGAAACATAATTCAATATCAACTTCCACTGCTGAAGCTGAATATATTGCCGTTGGAAGTTGTTGTGCACAAATACTGTGGTTAAGACAACAATTAAGGGATTATGGAATTGAAGAAAGAGAAATTCCAATCTTGTGTGACAACACAAGTGCAATAGCTATCACAGAAAATCCTGTTTTGCACTCAAGAACCAAGCATATTGATGTGAGACATCATTTTATAAGAGATCATGTTGAAAAGAAAGATGTGGTGGTTCTTTATATCCCTACTGAAGATCATGAAGGATGCAGGTTCTTAGATCTAAACGAGTTAGATCTATGCGCAGCGGATGGATCACGACTTATATGACACAATTCATAATTAAAGGACGTAAACAACTACAAGGGGGTTTAAGATCATCTTACCAATAACGGGAAGAGAAGCCTTGATCTTCCGATGTGTTCTCCAAACGGCGGTTGGTTGACACCCTTCTTGATACACGAACCTCCTTGATATGCAACACCAAGAAAAACTCAAAGTTTTTCTTCTTCCAAAAACCCAAGACAAGAAAACTAATTTTTTTCTCTCTTTTTGGTGATATGGGGCGAAATTTTCCTTGTATTTCTACACTTGGAATAACTCTCCTTTTATAGGAGAGTAAATCATTGGTCTCCAAGTTTTAATTAATTAAATAAATAATTAATTAAACAAAATAAAAAGATATTTTCCTTAATGAATAATTGTGACATATTATTGACCAATAGGAAACCAAATAACATGTCATACAACCAATCACATAACAAGAATATCTTTTATTTTTAACACAAGAAAATTAATTCTTGTGCTAATTAAGACCATAATGGCGCCACCCCTAGGGTTTAAAAGCCCACATAAAATGTCTTTTATGTGTATTATGTTATTTAGCCCAACTAAATAATATTCATGCATATCAATTAATTAGCCCAGCCAATTAATTATCACTGAGGCCCAAATAACAAGATTATTAGTCCGAATTACAGAAGCCACATCGGGGACCATGGACCTATTGTTGGAAAGGTGTCCTAAACCCAATCGGGTTGGACCGGATCCGACCGGGTCGGGTCATTTACAGTCTATTTAGTTCATGTAATAACTTTATTATGATTAATAAAAGCACTTATGTTATTATATATTGTTTATCTTCATATTATTTGTTGTATATATATAGTAACGTCCCTAGTATCAATCTGTGATAAAGAAACCATGGTAGTGATTATGGTTGATGAGATCTCTAATCACTATAACAAGGTTGGTACTTAAATGTGTCTAGTCTTATGTATTATTAAATGGGACATTGATAGTATAATCAGACTAGCACGTATTGGATGTCTTCTATCTTATAGAAGGTAGGGATAGATCTCGTCTATCGAAGTGTAGAGACACTTGGACTGTACGTGGATGTGTATTAGAGAATGCGTACGTTAGACTGACCCACTTACATTAAGTGTCACACTATGTGGTGGTTGTGTAATTATCCTTTTGACCGGAGTCTTCATGGCATCACGGTGTGGATTGTCATGCTTTGACACTATTGAGATTTCTCCTAACCACGTGGCGATCATGCGGTAGTGATTGGGTATGATATTGAAGCATGCGGAGTATACATGATTGGTCGTCCGGGAATCGCGTATCCTATGATTGGGATCGAATATCCGAAATGGCCTTCTTATAAGGAATGTCTAGCTCTCGAGAAATCTTTGCAAAGTGGGAGTAAATGTGTTATTCCGAGAGAGCATGATATCCAGATTATAAGATACGATTGTTAATGTATTGACACTTGAGATACGATCGTATGGATATTGTTACAGCGATAGGATTGTAAGTTACACGGTAACTGCTTCACATGAAAGGTAGTAGTCATTGCTTATGACTCTTCCGATGATTGGGGGTCACGGTGTGTTGCTAGACGCTATCCCGTGATCGTTAGGCATGACGGGCATTTTAGTAAATTGCACTTTGTGTCTACGGCCAACATATTCGGAAGCCTATCGGGTCACACACATATGAACATCGAGTCGGATTAAAATGCGGTTATGGTTGATAACCAAATAAGGAAAGTTTATCTCTAGACTATAAAGGTTATAGTGATAAATTAATATGGTGGTATTTATTTATTATGAATAAATAAAATACAAGATATTAATTATATATACAAATTATGTTAATTAAAGAATATTCCGGAGTCAATCTTTTTGGATATATGGGCGCCACTTTTAAGTGTATAAGATACACTTGGATTGTGCACTTTAATTAATGAGATTGCCATAATATTAATATAAGATATTAATTGATTTTGAAAAATAGATTTATGGTAATAAGATAATTATAATCAATATATGATATTGGCAAAATAAATTATAATTAAAGAGATAAATCAATCTAGTTGATTTTCCTTATTTTATTGGAAAAGATTTTCTTCTCCAACACACTAATGGGGCGCCTCTTATCACTATAAATAAGAGGTTGGTGTCAAGCTCTTTTAGTACATCACAATTGCAAGAGTTCATAATTCTTGTGTAAAATAGAGAGCCTTCCATAGTGAGTTTGTGAGGGAAGAAAAGGTCCGGTCTAGCAGCCGGAGTTTTTCCGATAGCAATCCAAGGAGGATTCCGGTGAGGGGTTCGTGTGGATTAGCGATAGAGGCCGGACGCGTGGACGGCTTGCGCATTGAACTACTCTCCGTTGGCGGTCAAAGCGACGATCTAGTAGATCATCTAAGGTATAACCGTCAAACTACTTAACGTGTTTATTGCATTAAACGAAAAACGATCTAGAAAAGGAAATCAGATTTTAAATTCCGCTGCGTTAAACTAGTGATTTCCTAACACCTATAACCAGTAGCTCCAATAATTAATTATTCATCGAACAGAATAAGTACATTAATTATTAATTCCGGGATTACGCCACCATAAACCTAAACCGAACTCTACCGATTACGAGATGTATACTTATGCTCAACCCATGAGTGAATAAGCGTCCATTGATATAATCACTACATACATTAACCCTCCATAGATCGTCCCATTCTCGAGTGGGAAGTCTCCGGGAACCCGACTCAGAATATCTTATCCTTATTTACCATTAACCCCCTAATGATCAATTAGTATGCATATCGACTAGTAGCTAATTAGTCAAAAGCGAAACTCCCGGGATCGATCACTTTCTTAGGGCTAACAAATAAGGGATCGTCTCTCTACTTCCCCGCAGGAAGGAATGGATTCCATGTCTGTGAAAATCAGAATTACTCACTCATCCGGAGATAGTGCCAATGAGAAGTGGCTTGGAACACATTATTTAAGTGAACCGTAACTAACACATCAAACACTACCCCGGGACAAGCAGCACCGTGTGATCACCTCAGGATTAAGGTTGATTCATATATGATCATCTAATGATTTAATAAGATTCCTCGATTACGGAATTATATCGAGAAAAACAGATTAAATCGGTCCAGTCCTATATGAATGACATCATATATAAATGCCCCACGTAGGCACCCTCTACCGACAGTCCGGATAAGACTATCACACCCTAAGGTGTTCTGGGCGCATTATTGGTGTTTTAATCAAGAGATCCTAAACTCTGATTAAGTTCACCACGGACTAACAGTTTAAGTATATCACCACTAACTCAATCCTCACGTGCATGCCAAACACTGAGTTAAGCGGTTACATACAGATATACTTAGGGTTTGCAGCAGTGTATTACTTTACAAGCACAAAGCAAGTAATAAGGTGAGATAAATTCTGTCATTCATTATTAAAAACAATTACACAAATTGTCTTTCGGGCACTACACCTAACAATCTCCCACTTGCATGAAATGACAAGCAACGATTGTTTTTAGAGCACACCCTTTCTCATCTTATTCACAACACTCTCCCACTTGCTCTAAAAGCAGATGAGACATATCCATCAATGCCGTACCCTCCAAGCACTCGACTTGGTACACTGATCAGTTAGGTTGTCGGCTCAAAACGATCTTTAGGATCAAAACGTCGCCGGTCCATCTAATCAGGAGGTACTCTCTCTCAATATGCTTTTGACCTCTAGTGACTGAGAAGATCCTTCTAAGCTATCACTTCACTGTTTTCACAATGAAGTGATATCGGCTCACTAGACCTGGAATTGTTCCCAGATCAGAAAGGAAATTCCTAAGCCATATCACCACTCTAGCTGCTCCGAAAGCTGCTACGTATCCGATTAACTAAAATCGATTGGCGATTCTGGATTTCTCCAGACTATAGCTCCATCACAATGATTAAACACTGAGTCCGAGATCGTCCCAACGATCATCCTTAATCTGACTATAAGTCAGAATCAGTGTAGTCAACCATATTCAAATTTGCACCCGAATATACAAGCACATTATTCCTCGTTCTTAAAAAATACTTGAGGATGTACTAAAACCGCTATTCAATGCTCGAATCCGAGATTTGACTATTATTGACTTGTGACAACCTGACTTGCCGTCATCCAAGAGAGACTCTATCCCATTTTCTCTTTATCCGAAGATTTAGAGAATCATTCCTGAGAGGTAGGGTAGGACTACTCTCGATGAATGTTGCATCCGTATATGCAAGATTATCTTAACCAATAAGACAGATGGGATAGTCAATGACTCACTCTTGTGAATTTGACCGAATCAAATTCTTAGAATATAGTCCAGTTCTCTCATCCAGAGAATCTTGGCATGTCGATTCGACTTGATAGAATCTTGGCATGTCGAATACTACTCGACTATTGATAACACACAAAAGACTTATCAATATTCTCATCAAGTCCAATGTTTTAAAACATGCGAATTTTAATGACCGAGAGGTTCTCTTACATCCACAAAGGAGATAAGTCCCGGCAATCATCCTGCCATTTGTTCTAACCAAGACCCTTCTGTTCCGAATGAATCCAGACTCTGTTTTACGGCAAGAAAGTCTCAGGGAATCACCCCTATTTTCTGCTTTCTAACGAAATCTAGTAAGACCGAGTGGTTAGAGAGTTCAAGGTCCGTTAACTCTCTCCTTTTGTGGAATCACCTCTGCAGACCACTCGACTTTGTCTTTGAAAGTTAAACTTTCCTATTCATTCGACTCTTTTAGGCGTAGATCCAATTACTCCCACTGGGCCTCGAGACACTCGGTGGTTCTACAAGAGGTGACTGCACTGGAGTACCAAAACTCCATTCACAGGGATAAGGTTTTCGAACTAACCTCTCTGATCGTAATCATATCACATTTCACAAAGAGCCACAGGTTATCAATCACCTCAGCAGACTATAAAGTCCACACAACCATAATGGGTCAATGGTTAAACCATACTCCCACTGCGTTCTGGGTGGATTGACATTCTGATCTAGTAGTATTTATCAGTGTAATCACCAACAACCGATGTTGGACATGGTCTGATTAAATCAGATAGTAACTACCTTTGGGTAACCGTACTCCAAGGTTTAAGGCTGTTACTTATAGATTCTATCAGAAGGCTTGTGACAGTTCAACCGTCACTTTCTGATTTCAAGAATCTTATAACCAACCTTTACTCGTCTCATTAAGATATTTCACGAACATTCACAATCTGAACGTATGCGCAAAATCTCATGTCCTACCTTTAAGCATTAAATGTTAAATGCCTACATTTACGGAAGTGGTGTGAACCGAAGTCACTCCTTATCCATAAATTCACTAGCATCTTCTAGGTAGACTTCTCGGTTGTCACGGATTTTATGCAATGAAAAATAAACAAGTAATAAATATTTATAAATCCGGTATTCCCTAAGTGCAGGGATCGTAATATAGAGGCTGATACCGGGGCGATCTTACGGGGAACTGGCGATTGTTAATCCTAGCTTTTGTCTAACTAACTATGTCACGAAAACTAACCTAAACAGCAAATAAAACTAAACGAGACTGAAAGTAAAGATAACACGAGTGTAAAACTGGACAGAAGAATGAATCTAAAGCCAGGGAAGATACGGGTTGCGAACAATGTAAACTACAACTAAACCTAAGATGCAATAAGAAGATTTGACTAAACTAAACAACTCAAGTTTTAAGGGATTAAATTCAAATTATAACGAACAAACGAGCGATTGATCCACCTATCCTAACAAGTATCAACTCCTATCTCGATTATATTGTGTTTTCTAACCAAGTTGTGATTTCACCTTGTCTAAAACATGAACCCTAATTTCTTAGATAGTTCACCTATTAATCTATATCTTTCGATTTAAAGATTAACGACTTTACTAATTAAAGGTGTAAACTTTAACGTTTGTAACCTAGAAATCTAACTTATTAACTCTCATTATATAGATTAAACATCTATTCCTTATCACGATGATCTAATGTTTATATGACTTTCATCAACATAAAACAATCAAACATGCACATCTTTCGATATAATTGCAATGAACAATATAAAACATGATAAAGGAAACAACTTTAGATAAAAACTCACAATATAATCGAAGAAACGGAATCAAAACGTGTTGGACAGGCTTCTCAATGCTCGTTTGATGAAGGCTTAGCCTCTAAACATCCTCTTGCAACTTGAAATTGTAGAAGAAAAGTACATAAAAACTACTAATTTTTTAATCTAGAATTTGAATCATAAAAACTGGAATAAAAAGTGTAAAAACGCAGCCTAAAGCCGCCCCTAGGTTTAGGGTTTTGAGTAATGAGTATATGGTATCATTCATGTGGAAAAACAACAAGTATTTATAGGAAACAAAGTCGGTTTGGGCAAAGTCGGCGTATGGACGCCCGTCTGGAATTGTGAACGCCCGTCCAGATGGGCTTGAAACTCTCTGTATTGAAATTCGACATCTGGACGCTCGTTTGAATGCCTTGGATGCTCGTTCAATAAACTTGGAAAAACTCTGTATTGATTTCATCAGGCCAGACGCCCGTTTGATCTTCAGACGCCCGTCCACTATGGACGGGACTTGGACGCTCGTCCAGGATTGACTTAATCTTGATTTTTCCATACTTATCTCTTTTTCTTCAATCCAAATCATCATTATCTCTTCTATCATCAATGTAATTCGACTCTTATCTCTTTTTGATCATCATTTGAGCATCAAACATGTACCTATAACACATTAAAACATCGCAAAACGTAATATCATCCAAATAATCGTAAAATCAAAATTAAAACACCAAAATTAACCTATTTTGCGAATAACTCATTAAAAACCTCATTTACTCAATAATTCCATTAAACACTCATTTCTTATGCAAATTATACAAATATGAGGGAAATTATCATAAAATAAATCAATATAAATCGTATAAATTCACCCTTAACATCGGTTTACATAATAATGTTAACCGTTATTTTGCAACCAATTATCTTAATCGAGTTTAGCAGTGTATTGTAGCACATCAATAACTATATAGGGCAATTCTATGGTTTCTTCCTCAGTGAGAAACGTTCCACTAGGAGGCAGGCCGAGCATCAGTCCCAAGACTATGCGATAGCCTATTTCTGAGCATGGAATACTCTATTCTCTGCTGAAATCAGAGACTCCTCCTCGTATTCTTTCGATAAACTAAATCGCGTTTCGAGTAGTTATCAGACAAAATGTCACCACTCAAAAACTCCTACTAGCTTGTGTCTCTCACTAGACCCCGAAGGTCATGATGAACAAGCTATGTTACCCCTTCAAATCTATTACCCTTTCCCGATTGAAAGGAAACTTAGTCATTGTTCCTTTGAGATAGTTTTCCTAGACTCGAGATAGAATCACCCTTAGCCATCGTAAGGTCTTTTCTCTAGGATATATGCACTAATTAATAGATATTGAAAGGTTGTTTATCTTAATATGGAAACCTTTTACCTATAATAGTTTAAGACGCGTTACTTATATACATTTTCAAAGATTTCTTAGTGGTTCGACTTTATCAAACAAAAGTCCGAGTCTCGGATTCTTACTACAAATGTCATATTCACTTTCTATGAGGCAACAATATATCGAGTTGAAAGTGAATCCATTTGCTTCAATGAATCTGAAAAATAGAAAAATAAATTTTCCTGTGATATTCAAGGATAGAATCCGAAATTCATTTCCTTATATTACTCCCACTATTTTAGCTGAAATTACTGTCCGTTGTTACTCTATTAATCGTTAATGCACAGCTTCCTTGTTCTTCCAAAGAACTAAGCTACCGAGTCAAGTTGCTCGGTTAAGAAAGTCGCTAAGGATTCATTGGTTAGTGATCCGAAATCTCTTTCCTTATCCTATACTTTCTTTACTTAATGTTTCGGTTTAGCCTCAAAACTTTAGTTAAGATGATTAACACTTATAGACATTCTTTCCCATTCTTAACTTTCCTTAAAAGGAAATAGTCTTGAACTAGCAGTTCGTATGAGTAGACACTACTCGTGAACTGTGGGATGTCTAATGAAAGCGTTACCCAGTGGGACTAATTTTCTAAATTAGAAAAACATAAGACAAAAGCTCCCACTAGTTTATCGGTTCCAAATACCGTCTAACTAGCGACACTTTAATTTATGATTCTCCAATTTTTCTATTAGAAAATTTCTTGTGTAGACACTACACCATTAAAATTCACTAGAAGAATTTTATCGTCCCAATCATCTTTCAAACTGACTACAGTCGTCTTTCGTTCAACACGATTGACAACAGTGACATACTTATTTACGTCACTTAAGTCTTGAAGGCTCCAGAGAAATATCTCTTCCGAAAAATTAATCGCATGTAAGATCAATAAGTACAACGTTCTAGTTACTTACCACTTTTAACGAAGTCATTACTAGTCAATTTTACACTAGCAGTCTAGCACCCTAGAGAGATATATAAATAGTTGTAAATAAAATTGACAGAAGATAAATCCAAATCATACACTACTAATAAATTTTAGGAACATAAACTAAGTACTTATAGTCTATCCTACCGTTCCAAGGATTTAATCTAACGCCTCAGTGCCGTCTTAGGGTAGGTCAAAGAGGTTTCGATTAATATTGAAGATCAGATTGAGAATTGAACATCTCATTTGTGATCGTCAATCACCTTTCCTTTTTCAGCCAAGGTACTACCAAAAATACCCTTTATGAGTGTGACCTACTGTCTCAGATTTTTAGGTAGACCCCGAGTGTGCCGCCTTAGGGTCGGTGACCCGGCGAGTACCCAAAATCCTATTCTTTCGGAGACCAAGCCTTGAATTTTGATAGCGGTGAAGGCCTTCCTTAGGGGGCCGAAATCAAAGCCGGCACGAGGCGTCACCATTCTCTCACGTTGCTTGTGTCAACAGTAGAGGCCGTGGGGTCGGCTGTCGCCTCTCCCGCTCCCACTCAATATTTTGAATAAAGTGGTGGGTTTCTCGATCACGCTTTTTGGACTTGATGTTACATTAAGGAACAATAAATCATAGGCCCGAATGTTGTCGGTTATGTGGGCTAGCCCACCCGACCTATTCGTTAGAACATATGTGGCCGTCGGACGGGTCAAGGCTAGGAGAGCTCCGTTGAGCCGTAGTGGCTCTTCGGATGGCTCGAGATTGCGGACCCTTGCAAACGCCACACGTGGAGGGTGATGTCGATTGAGCCGTAGCTACTGTTGACCACCCAACCGTGGTTAAACCACTTTCGAACCTGTTTGCCCGTGATTATCCAATCCTTAAACATCAAACATTCACGTAGACACTACGGAACAAAAACGTAATCTCGTCTTAGGTAAGGTGGAATTCACCGAGAATCCAACACCTTAACCACGAGGTTTCGGGATTTTACTCCTTATGCTTTCGCAGAGTGGGATTCACCGAGAATCCATCACCCAACCTCGACGATTGAAAAAAAACCCGTGTTCTTCGGTTTTTACCCTAATTAGTTTCTAATTAATATCAAACAATTAATTAAAATTAATCGTGTGTTTTATACATGCCTCATTAATTCCTCGAATTAATTTCTACATGTATGCATATGGAGTGGAATTCATTATATGATGCATGTCATGGAAATTTTCCGGTTCTACTCATACAATCTACACATGTATACTAGTGCGGAAAATAAACACCGAGATGGACCGTTGGCACCCCCGTAACTAATCTATTCGAAAATAAATTAAAAAAAACCCTAATCTGCAGCTGTTTAGAATCTTCGACGATCGGCATATCAAACGAACTCGGATCAGGACGAAACTTTCCAGATCTGATCTTCATTCTTCGGACTTCAAGATGGACGGTCGGATCAGAGCTTTGACTTGTCAATCATCCTCAGTGAGCCGCCCAACTTGCTGCTGAAACAGATTCTTACAGCAGCGCATCATTTACTTCCCGAGGCCGATCGGGGCTCAAGATGAATCCCGATCGTCCTGAAAATTTTATCTCTCGTCCAAAACTCCATGATTATCGATCTGACTGGTCGGATATGTTTTTCAACGGTCCAAAACTTTCCAGAAAATCGGGGAAGTCACAGTTAGGGTTTCTGTGAATCCTGCGTTTTTCTATTACAGCTGCCTCTTCTCATCAACGAAAGGACATCCAGAAGGACTCTGATCGACGCCAAATGTTGTGGGATTGTTCATCAACTTCCAATCTTTATTCTGACCGGAGGGATCTTCGTTTTAACGGCTCAAACAACGGAAAAAACGAAAAGACTAAACAGCTAGTGTACAGATCTATTTTCTGAAAATTAAAATTGCAATAACAATAAATTACATAATTTCCTATACTCATATGAACGAATTTCCATCGTTTATATGAGTTTACAATAGATCTAACGGGTAAACAGTGCCAACCCCCAATCCATCTCTTCAACCATAGCAATTAATTATTATCAATGCATAAAACAATAAATAAAATTTACCTACATGCAATTCCACTCCTTTAAATCGTTTAATTATGATTATGACTATATAAATCGTGGAACCTTTCTCTGATACCACATGAAGGATGCAGGTTCTTAGATCTAAACGAGTTAGATCTATGCGCAGCGGATGGATCACGACTTATATGACACAATTCATAATTAAAGGACGTAAACAACTACAAGGGGGTTTAAGATCATCTTACCAATAACGGGAAGAGAAGCCTTGATCTTCCGATGTGTTCTCCAAACGGCGGTTGGTGGACACCCTTCTTGATACACTAACCTCCTTGATATGCAACACCAAGAAAAACTCAAAATTTTTCTTCTTCCAAAAACCCAAGACAAGAAAACTAATTTTTTCTCTCTTTTTGGTGATATGGGGCGAAATTTTCCTTGTATTTTTACACTTGGAATAACTCTCCTTTTATAGGAGAGTAAATCCTTGGTCTCCAAGTTTTAATTAATTAAATAAATAATTAATTAAACAAAATAAAAAGATATTTTCCTTAATGAATAATTGTGACATATTATTGACCAATAGGAAACCAAATAACATGTCATACAACCAATCACATAACAAGAATATCTTTTATTTTCCATAACACAAGAAAATTAATTCTTGTGCTAATTAAGACCATAATGGCGCCACCCCTAGGGTTTAAAAGCCCACATAAAATATCTTTTATGTGTATTATATTATTTAGCTCAACTAAATAATATCCATGCATATCAATTAATTAGCCCAGCCAATTAATTATCACTGAGGCCCAAATAACAAGATTATTAGTCCGAATGACAGAAGCCACATCGGGGACCATGGACCTATAACCAGTAGCTCCAATAATTAATTATTCATCGAACAGAATAAGTACATTAATTATTAATTCCGGGATTACGCCACCATAAACCCGAAACTGAACTCTACCGATTACAGATTTATACTTATACTCAACCCATAGAGTGAATAAGCGTCCATTGATATAATCACTACATACAGATTAACCCTCCATAGACTGTCCATTCTGAGTGGGAAGTCTTCGTGAACCCGACTCAGAATATCTTATCCTTATTTACCATTAACCCCCTAATGATCAATTAGTATATATCTGACTAGTAGCTAATTAGTCAAATGCGAAACTCCCGGGATCGATCACTTTCTTAGGGCTAACAAATAAGGGGACTGTCTCTCTACTTCCCGCAGGAAGGAATGGATTCCATGTCTGTGAAAATCAGAACTACTCACTCATCCGGAGATAGTGCCAATGAGAAGTGGCTTGGAACACATTATTTAAGTGAACCGTAACTAACACATCAAACACTACCCCGGGACAAGCGGCAGACTCGTGATCACCTCAGATTAAGGTTGATCCATATATGATCATCTAATGATTTAATAAGATTCCTCGATTACGGAATTATATCGAGAAAAAGCAGATTAAATCGGTCCGTCCCCATAGAATGCCATCATATATAAATGCCCCACGTAGGTACCTCTCTACCAACAAATCCGGATAAGACTATCACACCCTAAGGTGTTCAGGCGCATTATTGGTGTTTTAATCAAGAGACCCTAAACTCTGATTAAGTTCACCACGGACTAACAGTTTAAGTATATCACCACTAACTCAATCCTCACGTGCATGCCATACACCGAGTTAAGCGGTTACATACAGATATACTTAGGGTTTGCAGCAGTGTATTACTTTACAAGCACAAAGCAAGTAATAAGGTGAGATAAATTCTGTCATTCATTATTAAAAACAATTACACAAATTGTCTTTCGGGCACTATACCTAACAGATCAACTTGCTGATATCTTCACTAAACCATTGGATAGTGAAAGATTTGCTAAACTAAGGACTGAACTTGGAATTATTAAGGTTGACTGATAATCAGCAATGTACTGGAATCAACAGGGGATTAGTCTTTGCTATGTTGGGTGAGCTCACTTAGCCGTTAGTCATTGGTATCAACAATTCCATGTACTTATGTTTGGACAATTGAGCAAATGAAGATGCCACGGGGATTGGTCTTTGTCTTGTTGGGTGAGCTCACTTGACAGATCAGTCATTGGTGTTAAACTTCATCTTGTATTATCAATTGAACAAAACAAGGTGGAATCAAAGATCAACAGAGTTACACTCATCGCCAGGTCAGCCGAGACATATTTGTCGGCCAGTTTTTGCTAACTCTACTAATGACAAGGCTGTTGAAGATTACTTTACTCAGTCAAATCTACAAAAGTCAAAAAGCAAATGGCGGGATATTTATTTCCTATTTATAACCGCAGTTAACATGATCTAACGGTTACAAATCGTTATAAGAAGTAATGGGCCACGTGTCAAGACAGTATTCACTCAAATTTAATCGTGGTTAAAACCACTGTACGTGCTCTGACAGTTACATCTGCTTCTGTCTATATATACAGACCATTACACAGAAGATATTCACAACTCTCAATCAGCAAATTTCTCTGAAGTTACTTTGTGTAAACACAGATTTGAGCATTCTCTTCTTCATCTTTTTCATTTATCATGGCACCAAAGGATGATGTTCATATTGGCACCAGTCAAAGTGTGAGAGGTTATGTCAATGACTGTAACTCTACTGACTTAGCCATTAACATTGGACGGAGAATCAGACGATTTGCTGGGTTGGAAGGTATTATCAACAGGAGATTGCGGAGAATTTCATTTATTAATGTACTAGAATTCTGGAGAAACATTGCTAGACATGAAGGTAGAGAGGCCTTCACTACCACTGTGAATGGAAGAGAGATAGAAATTTCCTCAGACCTACTGAGAGATTTATTACATTTTGCACCTGGTAATAATGCTCCCACAAATCCAGAGGCAATGAATCTACCAAGGATGAAGTTTGTGGATCAAATAAAGACCAACGATGCTATACCTTAAATTTTAGGCATTAATGTGAGACATATTGGATATGAGTACAATCTGCTGAGCAAATTAATGGCCAAAACTATCTTGGGATTTGTTGGAAGTCTAGATACACTGTCTGGACCCAAAATAGACCTGATGATCATCATCTGCAGGAGTATGATGTTTGATTGGGCTGGATTTCTTGTACACTACATGAAGAAGGTGTTCACTGAAGATAGAAATGGTATAAGGAAGTCCAAGGTCAAGCCCCTAGGTCTACTGATTCAGACTCTGTTGAATCACTTTCAGATGCCTGACATTTCATCTGAAAAGATCAATCAATCTAGATTCAAGCCAGAGGTTACCACTCCTATCCCTGGTCTGGATGATTATGAAGAAGATGTTGATGAGACTGCTGATAGTGATGATGGTGGAGATGATGATGATGCTGGTGGTGAGCAGGTTAAGAAAACTGTCAAGCCTGCTGCACCCAAGAAGGTCACTGAAAAGAGAAAGGCTACTGACACAAGGAAAATCACAGAAATGTTAAATCCTAGGAAGACAAAGAAGTAGCCAGCTAAAGTTATTAATTTAGCTGAAATCACAAGGAAGAGGAAAGCTGCTGAAATTGAAACAGAAGATCTTTCCAAAAGAATGAAGGAAATTGCCAAGAAAAGGATACATGGCAAAGGTAAACAATTGAAAACTTTGGAGGATCTAAGGCAACAAGAAGAAGCAGGAGAGGCTATTGAGGCTGAGCCATTAACTATTATTAAGCCTATTGCGGATGTAGAGGTTGTTATTGAGCAACTCTTTGGAGAATCACAAAGAGACTCACCGACCTTGAGCCTCTTTGTTGAAGCCGTTGAATCCTCCCCAAAAGGCCGCCGAGCCTCATCAAATCGCACAAGTTGTTGTTGAGCAACTTGTAGAATAACCACAGCAAGCTATTGAGTCTACACCTTCTGTGGAAGTGGAAAAGTTGGTACAAGACCCTGCAAGTCCTGCAATAGTTCAGGGGGAAGAGCAATCTGTTGCTAACCCTGCTGATGAGCATATAAGTCAGGGGGAACCAAGTATAGTACAGATGGAGGTAGTAGGGACTAACATACAAACTTAACAACCTACTGACCTAGAGGCATCTGTGGAAGAGACTTTGAATTTACTTGTTGAGACCTTTGAAGGTCAGCAAGGTACTGAAACAACTCCTAGAAGGTCATTCATGCCCTTTGAAAGACCAGAGAAAAAGAAGAAAGAAGGATATGTTGATCCGAAGCTCCTGTTGGTGGCTGATTATTTCCAATGGAAGTTTGGATTTTATAAGAGACAAAAGCCAGCTGCAGAACCAATGACAGACTTTGAAGAATGGGCTTTTGGAAAGTTGGGAGTGGAAAGTTTGTTAGATCTGATTGATACCTCTCTATTGCAATCAAGGCTGATAGATCTTTTTGATGAACAACAGAAGGAAGAGGGTATCAAGTTCAGGGACCCCAGAGATGATAGTGATGACTCATCGTCATCTGATTCTGGAGGTGATTATCAATCAGGTCCAGGAGGAACCAGTGGGACTGCAATGATTATTGAACTAAGTGTAGGGCAGTCTACTGGTGCTGGACAGTCCATTGAAAGACAGCAAACTAGACAATTGGATGAGGATTTGGAAAATCTCACCATGGATGATATTGAGGCACAAATCAATGAGGGAATAGACATTGGTGCAAATAGGATGGTTGGTGATATAGATGATTTATTTGTTGTTGAACCTGTTGAACAACCTGAGGATCAGCAGAATGTAGATTTGGATGATGAGAGGGTTACTGACCACAGTGAACCTAGTGCCAATTTTGAGGATTCTATTCAATATCAAGACTGGTTTGACACTGAGGAAACCATAACCAAAACTGCAAATTTTCTGAGAAGGATTGCTGATATTGGGGAATTTCAAAAGCAAAATATAGATATATTCCCTGACCAAGTTATTGTGGCACAAATTGCACCAGATCCAGGACAAACAGCACCTGGACAAAGGCTGGAACAGGAGGTACAGGTTGCTGAGTCTCAAACAGCACCTGAACAAAGGTTGGAACAATCTTTGGGTTTGGAGGAAACCCCTGTTGTTGTTGTTAAAGAGGTTGTCATAGTGGGGCCTACTGGAGTTAAGACCACTGTAGGGAAAGATGGTCAACAGTCTGCTGATGTTGATGAGGATGAGCAACTGTTGGACTATGACTACAGAGATGAAGAATTTCAAATGCCTGAGGAAGAATCTACTGATGATGAACCAGTGATTGAAGAACCTGCTATTGATCCTATCTTGGAGGAGTACCAAGGTGCTCACCCTGCTGGAAGGGATATGAGTTATGCTTTGGTGATCAGCAGTCAGAGGCAACAATACAATGTAGAAGAGCCTGCTGATGGAGCTGCTGGAGGAATGGCTGGTGGGGTACCAGCACATGTCCTGGATGAGTTGAGGGCTATCAGGAGTGACATAACACAGTTAAGAACTCAACTTGATAGACAGGAACAAAGGTTTGAAGAACTGATGAATCTATTGGATAACAATAGAAAGTCTACTGAGACAGTTGCTTCAAGCTACACTTCTACAAAGTATGCCATTGCTGATCTAACACAAGATGTGAGGGGAATTAAACAGGGCAATACACTGAAGGAGAAATTTTTGAAAGATCAACTTAACTCCATTCATCAGAAGTTAGATAACCTTGCTGAGGTACATAGACTGCACTTTGCACTCTTTGTTGCACCTCAACTCTTTGTCTTCGGATCCTAAAATTACAAAAAGGACAACACTGCTGGAGCAAACTATGCAAGAAAGGATCACAGCTGTTGACACTAGGACTGAAATTATGGAGGGACAATTGAACAATCTAGTGTTGACACGGGAGAGTGTACATGGCCTGATGTCCCGTTTTGTTGATGATGTCAATAAGGGGGAAGAGAGCCAAACAGCAGTAGCAAAAGAGGCTGCTAGAATTTTTTCCAAGAAAAGATGGGAAGATGACACTAATGCATTCAGAGAGTCTGCACCTGGCAGACTTCCACTCACTGATGATCTTCTCAAACAATACAAGAAGGTATACTACAACAGAAGGAGACCTAATCATGACAAGGGATTTCATGTTGAACTCCTTTTTGGGCTTGAAATTTTGGGAAGCAAGAGTTAAACCTATGAGGGCTTCAAAGAGAGGTGGAAGAGGTGGTAAAGGTGAAAGGAGTTTACCTACCACAAATGCAAAGCAGTCACTCAATGAATTCAAAGAAGAACACATGCGTTTAGGCTGTAGAGTACATCACATAAATCTCACTCTACCTAAAGCATGGCATTGGTGGAAAGAAGTGAATCCTCACATTAACTTCTCTCTCATTGAAAATGAATGGATGAGAGAAATGATTATGGAGATAAGAGCTTACCAGGAACAAGCAGAAAAAGCAAGAGAAGAAAGAGAAAGGAGACAGTAGATCAGCATACTTTATATGTTTTATCATTTGCTGATTCTAGACTGTAATAACTTTGAACATATGATTATAATGAAAGATGACTACATGTTCTGTTTTTGTTTTTAATCTTTTTGCTTTGCTGTTAGGAGAGGGTATTGGCATCATCACCAAAAAGGGGGAAATTGTTGGACTTATTTCTGAGTTTTAGTGATGAGTGCCAGACTAGCTTTTATAGTGCAAAGGCTAAAAGATGTCTAGATCAAATGTATAGGTTTATTAGAGTTTGATCTTTGTATAGGTTTGATCAAACAAGCACTGTAATGGTTAGCTGGTTTATATCAGCAGATTGGTCTATATCAGTAGGGTAGCTAGGTCAGTAGACTAGTCAGGAACCTGCTGAAGACAGAAGGCAGAGGGCTCAAACTCAGTTAATAAAAGCTAAGGGGTCAAATTTAGTAATTAAAGTCAAGGATATAGATCAGAATTTAGGGAAGCCTGTGATGACCTAAACTGATTACATATACCTTGTGTACAAGGTCTAAGTTCCATAAGTTGGATGGTGACTGGAACTTAGTTATGATTAAATGGTGTAATCTAACTTCACAAATAAAAGTTAGATAAAAGAAGTCATCTGCATTGTATTTTAAACACAGCAAATTATGGTTCAGCTGACTGATATGTATCTCAGTAGACTCATGAACCTGCTGATACATATACCTTGATTTATTCAAGATTACATTGGAAGAAAACAAGGATAATGACAGCTAACAACCTCTGATTTTATCAAACAAATCAATGGTTGATATTAAAGGGACGTTGGGATGATTCAGGACTTTATCCAATGGATACAAGTCAATGGATGGACAGACTGCATTCTGTCAAAAAGCAGTCTGACTGTGTCAGTACTATGAACAGTGATAAAAAGCAAGTCAAATGGGACATAACATGGAAAGGCTATATTTGAATTTCAAATACAAGTCACAAGGACTCCTACCTATAAATAGAGGACTCCAAATTCAGAAAAACATATAGATGATTGAGGAAAAATAAGAAATAATCCTGAGCTTCAAATTCTGATCAAGAAATCACCCTGCTGACCCTACTGAGCTTAAGGCTACTGATCCAGAGAAAATCTTCAAGTGTAATCTGCAATCAATCTACATCAAGTTTACACACTTGAAGACATCAAGTTGTTGATCATATCATCCTGATCAAGCTGCTGCAACAGAATCATTTACTTGATTCAATCCTTCTTTTACAAGAAATCTGTTGAAGACAGTGAAGAACATCTATGTGTGAAAGACTGTTGTTTGTGGTGAAGCAGGTGAAGAGGCAATCCTACCCTTCAAGGACCAGTGGAAGACTTTGGAGCAGCAATCCTACAAGTTCCAAGTGTTCAGTTTGTGAAGCCATAGTTATTGGTGAAGGAAAAGCAACTTAGGGATTTTTGTAATAGCTACATCAAAGATCTCTAGTGAATTACCTCCAACATCATAGGAGAAGAGTGGACTGACTGGATTACACCACCTGGAACCACTATAAAATCCGCCTACTTACTTTCTGCATTTATATTCTACACTTAGTTTATATAACACATCAATCTACTGAATTTAGCAACTGAATTCACACACACACACACTACTGAGTATCTAATACTTGGTATCATATTTAACAACAAGTAATAAGGCTTAATTTTTTTATATAATTCCACTGCACAAATTCAGTAAACTCACAAATCAGCAGACTCTGAGTATCAAAGAACTCTTCAAGTATCAAAGAGTCTTTGAAAGCTCTTGAGTTTGTTAACTCCAAAAGTTTTAAGTGTTAAGTTTATTCACCCCCCCCCCCTAAACTTAACCAAAGTCTTTTCAAGGGACCACCAGAACTAAATCAACTTTATATGCATGGAAAATCAAGAAGTTATGGAGGATTATACTGTGGAAGATTACACACGTGGAGATCAATTTATAATCGTGGAGGTAACTATATTATTTTTTATTTACACATGCCTCGATTCCCGGGATCTATCATTACTTACCTCAATCCACTCTCCCACTATACTCAAATACCAAAATTTATATACATAAAATCACGCCATTATGTCATAAAATCCCTCTATATTCAACCACGTTCACACTACTCAAATCATCATATATAAACCACACTTGGAGATTTTTCAGAATTCTTTACGCTCTTTTGCAAATCATAAACACTATTTTCTCCCTTTGAAAAATCGAAGGTTTTCTAAATATTCACCACATTCAACAATGGCTTCATCCTCTTCAATATCTCTCACAGAACGATTCTTTGAAAAAATCGATCATCACTGGATCGTTTTTAAGGCCTGAACTTAATCACTCTTTCTGTGATAATGATGTACAAGCCCAACGATTGGTTGATGGCTATACAAATCTGGGGTTAATGACCTTCCTAAACCCCCCAGTAACTGGAATATGCTATGAGAACCTGATTTCATTTTGGAAAATTGCAAAGTTTGTGCCCAGCACAAAGAAGAGTGATCACGACTGTGTAAAAATTTCAATCTTTAGGAAATAAGTGGTCATCACACCTGGTCTTCTCAACAAATTCTTACACCTACCCATGATTGGTCCGGCTAATGTGAAGCTTGTAAAGATTGACATCAACAACTTATGGGCTGAGATAGCCAAGAATCCCAAAAAGAACAGCAAAACCTACAACTTGCCCAGATCAGTACTCAAACTTCCATTTGCAGAGTTTGCACCAGTTATCACCAAGAACATTGAAGGCAGAAAAGGATCGATGGAAAACTTGACCGAGTTACGGGTCAAGTTAATGGCAATTATCTATCAAGGTATTCCCTTTGATTGGTCAACATTTGTATTCAACAGGCTGAAAGATCTGATTCAGAAGGAAATTGATCTGACAATTACGGCACCAAGCAAGGGTTTTCGGAAAAAAAAAAGGTGATTTCTGGGAGAGGAAATCTTATGGGTTCCCTCTTCAACACCTGTTTGACACATTGAAGGTGAAACCCATCAATCTACAGCCTCCACACAAGTCCAAGGTAATGTTTACCTACATAAAGGCATCCCTGAAACCCAAACCCTCTACCGGACGAAAAAGGAAAGCTCCCGAAAGTAGTAAATCAGGGATGGGAAGATGAACCAGGTCTCAAAAAGGCACAAGTGGACACTCCTATGATCAATGCTAGCAATCAGGATAACCTTATGGTCATCAGTGACGATACAGCGGCTGAGGGAGAGAAACAAGAATAAGTGACATATCTGGAAGAAGGTGAAGAAGGATACCGTCTTACCTCGTCTGATGAAGAAGAGATTGAAGGTGAAGACGGCGTTATTGAAAAAGAGGCAGACAAAGACTAAAAAGAGCCAGAGGAAGAAAACCATCTTGAAGAAGATCAAGGAAAGATGGAGATTTCTGATGATGACCTAACTCTTCAAGAAGTGATTTTCTAGAGCCTCAACAAAGTTGACAAACAGCCGAGTGAGCCAGCTGATCAAGCTCACTCTACTGAAATTGCCAACACCCCCACTATTGATCAAGAGGAACATTAGCATAACAAATCAAGTCTCTGGCACATGGAACAGAGAGTCAGTTGTTCCATGGCCAGGCTAGTGCAAGTATCTCTCAACAACCTCTCACTGAACCTGAGAATGCTGACAAAAAGAAAGATGAAGAAAGAGAAGAGGGGGAGGAAAAAGAATGTGAGAAAGAAGAGAAAGAGGAAGAGAAGGAAGAAGACACAGCAGAAAATGATGATGATGTAGAGAAGGAGGAGGATGAAGATGGTGAGGATGTTGAATTGGTACCAGAAGAAATTGATCCAGAAAGACTTTTCAATCTGGATATTCAACCTTTGATTTAGACATGGAAAAGCAGTATCACAGCAGGCAAAACATGAAAGCTGCTTTAATGAGTGATGCAACCTCCTTAAATCAAAAAATTGAAGTCCTCATCAGTCACATTAAGATTCAAGATGAGGTCATGGAGAAATAGATTCAATATTAGTTCCCTTGTGAGTTAATTGATATATCATCTTCGGATTATCATTCTGATGATCCTGAAGAGGATCCTGACATGATGTTTTATGAGCCTAAGGATTACCCAGACTCAGACACCATGGTAATGTTAGGAGACCCTGGCACGTTCAGACTCCCAATTTTTGTTAATGGTATATCAGTAGGATTAGGTCTCTGCGACTCTGGCTCGAGTTGCAACATTCTACCCTTTTCCCTCTGTCAAATGATCAAGCTACCGGTCGTAATGAATCAAACCAAGACCATGACCTTCGTCGATAGAACTAGAGATATGCCTGCCGGTCTGCTTAGGAAGTGTACGATTAAGGCAGGAGGGTTCACATATCCTATTGACTTCACGGTCATAGATGTACCTGAGGACCCAAGTGCCCCAATTTTGTTAGGGAGACCTTTCTTAGCGACAAGTAGGGCGGTTATGGATTTTGATAATGGGGAGATTACTCTAAGGTTGATAATGACGCTGTATCTTTTAAGATCTTAGAACCACTAGAAAACCAACCGGAAAGTTGCAATATGACGTATGCTTCAGGAAAGGTGGAAATTATAGAAATAGAGCGGTTGTAGTAGAAACCTTTGAGCGGGAATTCATGAAGCTAATGCTGAGAGAAAAATAAGAGAAGGACCACGACAAGATGCTCACGGAAGCTAGTCCTTCCGTGTTGCGTAGTGAACAAGTTGAGCTAAAAGTGGAAAACGTGGAGTCCTTGGGTTCAAAGTCTAAATCTCGACATAGAGGCACACCTAGCACGCAAGCGAAGTGAGAAAGGTGTGCTAGAAAGAGAGCTCCAAAAGGTTCTATAAATGTACATGCCTCTGGAGCAAAATTTTGGCAAGTTAAAGCTCCAACCCTTGAATGATCGGAGATCTGAAGAAAGTCGAGCTGGCGATTATAAACTCAGAACTATTTTCTTTAAACCCTTAGGTAGATTAGGAATGAATAAAATTAGTTAGATGAAGGGACGAGCTTTTTTTCATCCTACCGCACCCTTAGGCTTGAAACCGAATGGTTGTGGAAAGGTTTTTTTTACTCCTTGCGGATTCTAGTGAAGTAGGTTAGGTTTTGAGTCGGAAATAGCAATGGAAAGAGTGAAGATCTAATCAATTTGAGATCAGAATTGAGCAGAGAGGTTGAGCATAGTGTGTAGAAAAGGCAGAATGAAAAATCTGGGGAAAATTACCCCCGGTAAACCCTAGGCTACCTCCGGTTTACCGAGGGTGGATTTTTAGATTTCTGAACGTCAGGTTGTAAAGCTGAATTTTTAGAGACACCCGGAGGACACACGTTGCACCAGATATAGTCAGTCAGCAGAAACGCCACCCTTTTTCCCTCTTTTCAAATTTTTCATCTTTTCCCACACTCCACCACAACTCCACCTGAATCTCAACAATCACCTCCTCAAATCCCTCACCCTAATAACTCCTCTACCCACTATCCCACTAAATCCTTCCACCTTCAGTATTTTTTTCCGATTTAAACCACCCCTTCATCACAAATCTCATCACTCTTATCAAATACTTTCTCCTCAATCACCAAACTTCTCCTATTTCTTCTTCCTCCATCTAATTCGGCCACCATCACCACCATATCACCATCATAACCAAACCATTTCCTTCCATTTTTCCAAACCCTAAACACCACATCAACCACCACTGTTGCTGATCTGTAGTGCTGAGATTCTTCATCTTTTATCATCAGAAGCACAATCCCAGAAAGAAAATCAGAAAAATCCGGCCGGTAACCCGACAAGGACTGCCGAGTTACCGGGTGAATTTTCCATAATCAGCTACAGTGTCAGCTTATATCATCATTTAGGATGGGCCCAAAGCGTAGCCGTTCAGCTATTCGTTCCATTGGCTATCAGAGTGTGTATGGAGATGCTAATCCCTTGATAGACGGGGTTGAGCAATTCCATTCTTTAGAGATCTACGAGTCGTTCCGAGGGCATTGGAACGCAAGACTAGTGGCTCGAGAACGAGGGGTAGAACTGGACGATTGTGGTTCGATTTTTCCAGGTGCCCTACAAGCACAAGATATATCGGACATGGCTGAGGCACCGGCCCGGTTCAACGCCACGGTGGTAAGGGAATTTTATGCTTACGTTTCGCATGACCCCGGATTTACATTCATTTTGGGGTTAAACGTCCACCGGTGGGCCCGGATGAGTACACATCCTCGAGAAATATTGAAGATCTTGATTGGATGAACATGATTGCTGATTACTTTGGGGTGCAATGGAAGCACAATGCTGCTGGAGCCCCCACCATCTTCTTAGAGAATGAGTTATCTTGGGACCGGAAGATGGTCAACAGATTTGTTTGTGCCCGACTTCTACCGACCAAGCACACGGTCACTTTCACCAAGAGGGCGGAATTGATGTTTTATCTGGAGCAGGGATCTTCAATCAACATCGGTCCATATCTGAGCGCGAGCTGTTACTATACGGGCCGATGATTGATATGTTTGCTTTGGAGGACGAGGTCAAGATGCTTGTCAGTGATGATTGGGAAGACCCTGAGCCGAAGCTCAATTCGCAGTCAGTTTTGAGAGTACAAAGATGGGTCAGAGCAGAAAAGGGAGCATACTCCGGTGCATGGAGCACCGAGGACTCAGAGAGCCTTGCTTGAGGAGCACTCGCGAGAGATTGCGAGTCTACATCGCAAGATGGATCGGATTATTAACTTTCTAGGAGCTCCGTCTGCTACCCTGCCACCTAGGACTGCCCTTCATCATAGAGCATCCTCTTCCACCGCTGCTGCCTCCAGTTCTGGTCCACCTCCCGGTTTTGAGCCTAAAGATGACTGGGAGGGTTATTTTGATGAGGACGATTAGATTTTCATTGTTGTTTTCCATTTTCTTGTTTTTATTTTTCCTATCTAGTTGATGTAGCAGAATTTTATAATATAATGATTTTTTTGGCTTAATTTGTTTTGGGGTTATTTATTTTCTCTTTTACTGCCGCTCTTTTATTATACAGTTTCATGTCACCACTATTCTTCTTGGTTTGTTTGAGTTATTTAGCGTAGATTCTTCATGGATTACTTACATGTGCCCGATTATTTATACGATTATCTACTCCTTCTATGGTTCCACGCTTAACCGAAGCTAAGTTCCCTTTCATTTTTATTTTCCATCTTACACATTGGGGACAATGTTTCGATTAAGTGGGGGGTAATGGACGTCACTTAGCTTCTTGGCATTATATTCCGTAAATTGCATGATTATCTTTATTCTCTTTGATGCACGATTCACCACTTAGTCTTTGATTCGTTTCGACAGAATTTCAAAAAATTATGATATCTTTGATCTTTTCGAGTTAATTGACTTCATCTTTGTTTTACGTTGTACGAGTAAAAGAAAGTGTCCACTTCTAAAGTAGTGGCGTATTAAGCGCATATTCTGTTATGAGCCACCATTTTAAGCACGTATAACTCACTTCCCTTGGTGTGTAGTCGATAGCATATTGCTTTGACTAGATTTGACCCTGGCTTCATCACGAATCATGTTCCACCAACACTTTTAAAGGTAAAGGAATTTTGGATTCGGTAGTTTATCATGAGTGGGGCCATGAGGATAGCTAAATCAATGAGAGTTCACCCGCAAAGAAAGAGAAGTGCATTAAAATATATACATCTATATTCTTTTTGGTAATATTTTAGTCGATGGAGCGTAAGACGCACGACTTTTACATAGACCGATAAACGTGAGCCTAAGAGTAATTTATACTCAATTCTCGATCCGTCTTGCCAGCTCAATTAATTAGTAAATAACATGTTCAAGACTGGTTAGTTCGACTACGGGTTGGCGTAATGTGAGATTGTCTACATTACTAAGCGGTTGTGAACGTTATTGCACACACACATTGGCTCATGACGTGAATAGTGTTTGATGCGTTACTGTTGGATATGAGTAGCATGATCTTGATCTTGACTTTGTGAGACGTAGTTGTTTTTAATTAACTTGTATACTGATCAGGGATATTTTTCTTTTCACCTTTTTGCTCGGGACGATCAAAAGCTAAGTGGGGGGTAGTTGATAACGCCCTAAATGGTATCAATAATTTTACTTATATTCACCCCGAATTCTGATCAAGAGAAGATAAATAGGCTCGTTATTATATGGATTATATGTTAAAGGCTATGTGAGTGTTTCCAGGATCGTAATTCTGCATCTTTGCTATTTTCCTGAGGTTTTGGTACTGTTTTTGTCTCGTTTTGTGTGTTTTATAGGATGTACCGAATCTGGATTATTGGATAATGGATCTGGACCAAAGGAAGTATGTTGGGCCAAGTGATTGAAGTCCAAGAGAGAGTCTACGGAAGAAAGAGAGGAAAAGTAGGCCCGGTAACCCGAGGGCTAGGCCCTGTAAACCGGCAACTTGTTCGACACAAAATTGATTCTGCCGTATTATCTAGGTTGGTTAGGGTTTTAGAGAGTCTTAAGTCGGTCACTGTATCTATATAAGGCCGCATTAACAGAGTTATTAACAAGTTTTTTATAATACATTACATACATTATATATTTTGATGAAATAATGTTTTCTTCAGCTTTGGAGAGTTATTTCGGGTTTCCTCCCTTCTTCCATTATCTCTAGCTTGAGTAGATCGAGCTAAATCTCCATTGTTGAAGGTATGAAGCTTTGAACGTTCCTTTATTGTCTTCAATATGGTAGATCTGTTCGTATTTATGTGTTTTAGTAATCTGCATGTTTAAATTCCCCATATTTTACTTATTTTAATCGTATCAGAGAAATGTAGATCCAGCAATTAGGAATGCTGACCTCGGTAACCCGGCGGTCTATACCGGTTTAATATTTAGAAAACCTAAAACTGGGATTCACTACAGCTACGTTGATCGACTGGTTTAATTAACAGTAGGTTAGATCTGGCCGATCTGCTTATTGTAATCATAAACTGGCATGAAATACGAATAGTGAAGTGCTAAGTTTGGACATAGTCTAGAATGGACCCTAGGAACATGCTGGTCAATGTCGACAGCTGTCTAGGCGGGTTAACGGTATGAGTTAGCGCTCAATCTCGGCAGTTCTAGTTCTTTATGCGTATGGGCTATTACGGACCAATTAAGGAGGGTAGTTTGCATATAGATTGTCTACTGCCATTGTCGGAGTAAATAGGAGTAGGAATTGCACCCGTATCTGATAATGATAATTAAAACAAAAGCTCGCGATAATCTAAGGAAATTATGTAAGGAAGTTAACATAAAGATTAACTAATCCAAGTTAGTAGATCGGTGAGGAGAGGGAGAGGAATACCATGTTTGTTTTCTTTTATGTTATTGTTGGTCAATGAGCGCTTCTATGTTGCTTCTTAATTAGGTTAGAATCGTTTATACTTATAGTTGCATTGTCTCCGTGGGATCGACCTTGTCTCGCATTTACTATACTATGATGTACCTAGTATTCTTTCTAATAATATCGACGTTAGTGACTTACACGTGATCAGTTCACCCCAAAAAAAGAGGCCTCCATCAAGATTGTGGTCGACAAGCTCATGCAAGCAGGTATCATCAAAGAATTAGCATATCCCACCTGGCTCACGAATGTGGTAATGTTTAAGAAGCACAACGGCAAGTGGAGAATGTGCGTAGACTTCACAGATATTAACAAAGTCTGCCTAAAAGATCCTTATCAGTACCCCAGAATTGATAGGTTAGTAGACTCTATCACCGGTTTCGGATCATTGAGTTTTTTGAATGCATAATCTGGATACCATCAAGTTAGGATGGCGGAATCCGATAAAGAGAAAATAGCTTTTAGAGCCGCGGGAGGGCACTATTATTATGAAATGATGCCTTTCGGGTTGAAGAACACGGGCTCGACCTATCAAAGGATGGTGAACAAAGTGTTTAGCTCGCAGATCGGTCAAAATATGAAAGCTTATATAGACGACATGGTCGTAAAGTCAGCAATCGGCGGTCACGCCGCCGATCTTGCTAAAACATTAGAGAACGTGCGAAGACATTCAATGAAACGCAACCCGGCTAAATGCATATTTGGAGTCGGGGCAGGCAAGTTCCTGGGATTTATGGTCAGTCATAAGGGTATAGAGGCTAATCCCGAAAAAATTCAAGCATTAACTAACATGCGAGAGCCAACTACGATTAACGAGGTACATAGGCTTAATGGACGGATCATAGCTTTGGGTCGGTTCATCTCCAAATCAGCCAAGAAATGCTTGCCCTTCTTTAAAGTCCTAAAGGGTAGCAAGTCATTTTCATGGGATGAAGAGTGCTCCAAGGCCTTTCAGGCCCTCAAGGAGTATCTCCGGAAACCACTCCTCCTGGTCAGTCCCATCTCGGGAGGTTCTCTTTTTATATTTGGCGGCTTCATATTGGGCCATAACGGCTGTTTTGATAAAAGAAACCGGAGCCCTCCATAAACTCGTCTTTTAAGTCAACAAAGCACTCAGTCTGGTGGAAAGTCAACTTTCAACGTAGATAAACCATCCTACTCACTAGTAATGGCAGCTCACAAGCTCCGAGGCTACTTCACCTCGCATACAATAGTTGTCATGACGGATAGCACTCTACCCCAGATACTTCATAGACCAGACCTTTCAGGTTGCTTACTCCGATGGGCTATAGAGATTACAGAGTTCGACATCCACTACCAACCCAGAAAAGTGATCAAGCCTCAAGCCTTAGCCGATTTCAGAGTGGAGACAAGCTTCACCTCAGAGCGCTCAGACGCGTTGCCTACGCCGGAACCCGCAAATGAAACTTTAAAGCCTAACAAATGTTTGCACCTGTATGTAGATGGCGCTTCCAACCAAAATGGAAGCGGAGCGGGGGTTATCTTATCCGAGCCGGGCACAACGGAAGAGACTGAAAAGGCTTTGAGGTTAGAATTCAAGGCGACAAACAATCAGGTCGAATACGAGGCCATAATCGTCAGACTCGACTTGGCAAGGGAAATAAAGGTATGCAATGTTCTGGTCTACTGTGATTCTCATATTATTATCGAACAAATCTCAGGGGGATACGAGACACGATGCGGCATCTTAAAGAAATATCATGAGATTGTCCAACAAATGAAGCAAAATTTTGACTATTGCGAGTTCACCAGAATCAGTAGAGAGGAAAACGAGAGAGCTGATTATCTACCAAGATTATCCCTAGAGGAAGAGATAGCCTACCCGTCAATAAAAATGGAATATCGTTCCGTCCCCGCTATTGAAAAATCGGAGATCATGGACATTGATACCCCAATTCTGAATCCATGTTGGATGGATGAAATACAAGCATATATTGAAACGGGTGCTCTGCCTGCGAATCTAGACAAAGCTCGTGCTCTTAAGAGACAAGTGGTTAGATATATTCTGAATGATGGGATACTTTACAAAAAGTCTTTCTCTAAGCCGCTTCTCAGATGTGCCCGTAAGGAGGAAAGTGAAAACATTCTGGTAGAATTGCATCAAAGAGTATGCGGAGGCCGTCCTGCGAGTCGCTCCCTTGCCCAAAAGGTTATAGCCGCAGGATACTATTGGCCGTCGATCACACAAGATTCTGAAAAGCTCGTCAAGGAATGCCCTGAATGTCAAATACAAACAGACATACGCAGAAGAGGACTTTGAAGTTTGGCTCTCCTTAAGCCGGGCTTTCTTCAGAGCCCAGGGATCTGCCAAGTTACCTTATTTTTTGGGGCTATCCAAAACAATAGTCCCTGAGGCGTCCGCGGCACCACCACCTTTCTGCTTCACAGGATTCTCAGCAGCGGCTTCACGAGACCGCTTCTCAGCAATAGAGGATCCAATTATTATCCTCTTCTCATGAGCTCGGGGAACTGAGGGCTGAGCTTGCGCCTCCAAATTGACCTACCGAATAGCAGTTTCTTAATAAACTATGGGCAAATTAGTCTTCTGAATGGCCCTGAGCTCTATTTCTCTAGCCACAGCCGCGGCTCTCTTCTTAGCAATAGCATCATTCCTTTGCTTCATGGGGTAAATCATTGCTGCAAAAATTCAGGTTGGTTAAGTTCAAAGTACGTAAATGTAAAGGAAAGAAGCAAAGGGAATAATAGCAAAGCAAAAAAGCAAAATTTTACTCGGAGGTCTACAGCTAGGATCCCCTTGGCAAACCCCGCAAACAGAGGGAAGACTTCTATTAATATAGCAGTCGCCAATCCAAGCCGGGTCACAGTCAACAGGTACCACATTGACTAAAGGATCCCATATATCTGATCCCGGAATCCCAGCCGCTCGACAATACATCTCGGTGACCTCCAAATGATGGTGCCAGTTAAAAGTTCTCTTTTGAGTGCCACGCACAGAGTCGTAGCCCAAGATCTTATAAATCTCCTCGATAAAATTCTCTTCATTTTTATTGGGCTTATCCGTATTTAGATCAACCGTCTTCTTAGTAGAGTTGGCGGGATAATGAGGAAAGGGCCAACCAACGGACGACTCTACCCGCATGCATCTAGCGTTCCATGAGTTTACTCGGTCGGAGAGGTCGAACAACAAATGATATTTGAGTTTCCGGGAAGTGAGCTGCCCGTCTAACCCATGCCTCGAAAAAGAATAAAAGTGCAACAATACTGGCATGGAAGGTTCTTTGCCCAACAATCTACTAATGACAATAAATTCCATAACTACCCTCATGGTTCCCAAAGTACGGTCGTAGAGCAGGGAATTATATTCCCAAAGAAACTCCACAAAAAATGGGTCGGATGGAAGTCGAAGGCTTGCGACAAAATGATCGTAGTGAAGCAATATGAAGTCTTTGGAGTCACGACCACAGATCTTAGTGATGTTCCGGTCTACTTCTTTCTCAAATCGAGTAAATCGATAATTGGGTGACACGTCCTAAGCCATCAGCGAATTGGTATACTCGTGGGTGTCCTTAAACTCCTTCCATAAATTTTCAACTTCCTTATCGAAGGTTTTTGGATTAGCGAGCTCTTGCAAGGCAGCCGCAGAATGAGCCTTATGATCTTCTTCCTGTTCTCTCCCTTTAACTTTTCCCTTGGGTACAACAGAAGGTTTACTCGCAGCGGCTCTACCCCGATTGCTTACCTTTATTCTGGGGGCGGGTTGTTCTTGTTGTGATGAGCCTTCATCGGCTTCTCCTCCAGATCCATAACCGCGGGCCACCATCACTCTCGGTAGCAGACTCTGAAGACATCCTGAAAGAACAAGGGCAAGGTGGATTAGTTATCGCCTAGACTACGAAGCCGGGCCGAGACTAACGAGTACGTTATGGTCTCGACACATCGCCCCTCCTCTGTCTTCTCCAAAAAGATGAAAAACAAACTATAAGCTATATATCGCATGCAAACAAGATCTAAAATCACCAAATACCCATGAATCAACAAAAGGGAATACATGCTGACAAGAGCAATAAATATGGGAACAACGGTATGAAAAGAGGAGGCTTCAGAGCGAAAATTCCTAAAGAGTTTGTGAAATTCAAACAGAAATTCACATAGAGTCTAGCTATGATGCATATATCATATAAAGAGCAATCGAATCATTGAAGGATTACCTGTAAATGGGGCAAATAGTGGTTTTTTTACTGATTTTGCTTGAAGAAACAGCCGGAAATCATCGTCGAACGCTTAAACCTTCACCGGAAATCGCTAACTCGCCGGAAAAATATGCTGAAAGGGAAGTAGATTTTGCAAAAGTATATGACTGAAGGGATAGCCCTCTATTTATAGACGGTACCAATGGCGGGAAACTGAACCGTCGCGCCTGGAAATTCAAAATTTGAAAGTAATCATGAGGCGCGATAAACGAAGCATTTCCAACCAATCAACAACCGTTGTCCGTCACGTCAACCATCATGTCCCTTGCAAAATCGAGGTTACGCCTCTAACTTCCACAAATACTTAGCCGATCCCGTCTCCAAGCCTGTCCACGTCACAGCATAGCATTTCATGCCGGATCTACCTGGATTCGAATATAATCCCGATGACAATGAAGGTCGGCACCAAACTCCTCCCAGAGAAATGATCGAGACATATCATCGTCGAAAGTGCTAACAAACTCTACTCCCTACCTCATGCTTAAACTCCTTTGGAGAAATTCGGCAAGGCACGGAGTAGGGGCCATTGATATGGGGAACCCGCATACGGTCTCACGGACCCGGGTCAGATCCGATCGGATGTCACATCATAAGAATTTAAGCCGGCTCCATCCTCAACCCGCTTGCTACCAGGCAGGGTTCAAGTCGTAAGCTGACGAGCTCATCCTTCGCCTCGGTATCACTTCAGGCCAAGGCCGGACCTTGACAGCCCGGGGGCCACCCACACACACAGCCTCCTAACAGATCAGAGACAGGCTGGACTCAACTCCCAAACCGAGAAACAACCTACTCAGAACGATAAGACCACCAATTAGCCGGCATAAAGATTGACACCCTCGGGACAAGTCATCCCCCCAGGTCCGGGATCATGTTTTATGCTTAATTGTACTTTATCAGGTCTTGTCGTCATTAGCATAATCGTAATTAGTCCAACGCCTATAAATAGGAGATGTGTGTAAATCATAATCTATCTGAATATTAATGTTAGCAGGACAAGCCCTGCCAATTTGTCGTGTCTGAGTCCACATTCATACGGTCTGAACCCGCAGCCGGAAACATCATATGTCTCATTCCAACCACCGCAATCGCCACCCCTCGCACCGGATAAATCATATATAAATAGCCAGATATCCACACGGGCCACCCTGATAATTCAAGCCATATCAAGTAATTAGTCTCACGGGATTTACTCATCGGACTCGTTAGGTTTGCATGGTGAATCCTCATTTTCTTGGGCACCACGTGAATCGGGCTTACTCATTCATCGCTTACTATTGGGAAAATGATTCCCATTTCCAACATCTTTATAATCTCTTCCTTAACAACATCCTCCAATTGTGGCGTCAACCTTCTCTCGAGGTTGAGCTACCGCTTTTCTCTCGGATCCACGGAAATCTTGTGCATGCAAACCGAGGGGCTTATTCCTCAAATATCTCGCAATCGTCTACCCAAATTCTCCTTTATGTTCTCTCAAGACTTTAAAAGCTTCTCCTCCTCTAAAGGTGATAATGACGATGAAATTTTAAGGGAAGAGTGTCATCTTGTAAGTATATGTACTTCGGGTGAGATGGTAAATGTTTAAGCGTTAAATTCCTTGATGGCTCTTCCAACGATGATCTCAACAGTTTACCACTCAACTGTTGGTCAAAGAACTTATGTCAGGTCGGTGAATTGTTCCTCCTACATCCATAGAAGATATAGGTTTTATGTCTCGTACTTGACCTTCGCTACACCCAGGCCATGTTTCCTCATTACTTTCTTCATCATTCTTCAAGAATAAAGTCTCTGCTACTTCAGGGTCTAGTACCACTTGCTGTTGTATTTTCAGAACAAGTTCATCTATGGCATTTATCTTGTATCATGCTTCTCTCTCATCTTGTGCATACCCCATCGTTTTCATTACATTGAAAACTACGATGTCCTCATTCACTCTCAGAATAAGCTCACCCTTATGAACATCTATCAATGTTTTACTTGTATCTAGAAAAGGTCTTCCTAGGATCAGTGGAACATCTTGATTCGCTTCCATGTCTAATACTACAAAATCTACAAAGAACACAAACTTATCAACTTTCACCAAAGACATCTTCTACAACTCCACAAGGTTGCTTCAGAGATCTATCACCAATTGAAGGGTTATAAAATTTTCATTTAACTCTTTCATACCTAGCTTATAAAAATGGAGAGTGGCATTAAATTGACACTGGCTCCAAGTTCACATAATGCTTTGTTCGGGCATACTCCTCCAATGGTGCAAGGTATGAGGAAGCCTTCAGATCTTTACACTTAAGGGGGTAGCTTATACCGCATGACCACCGAGCATTCTTCATTAAGGCAAATAGTCTCAAGGTCTAACAATTTCCTTTTGGTAGAGATCGCTTCTTTCAAGAATTTCGCGTACTCGGCATCCCGGCCGAGCTTCTACCAAAGGCATATTCACTTTCAATTTCTTAAACATTTCTATGAACTTTTATAACGAGCATCATCATGATTTGGTTTAAATTTACTAGGGGCATAGGGTAAAGTAGCAGGATTAATAGTTACAATTTGTGAAGACTTACCTGCTACCTACTGCTGCTGTTCCTGCTAATCTGCTGAAATTCCAAGCTCTCGATTAATCGGACCAATGTCGCGTCTAATGGGGCTCCATGTTCTCCTTGATTCTGCTACGTTCTGATGCTGACTGCTTTATGATTCTTCCTGGATAGTTGGTGTAACTAGTCCAGGCAGTTTCTTTCCGCTCCTTGTCATAATGGCATTCACGTCCCTTTGTTACTTGGCAATCCTTCAGTAGGATAGGCTGACACTTGTTCTGCGATTTGCCCTACCTGGTGCGACAGATTCTGCATTAAAGCTTCATGATTTGTCGATCGGCATCGTTCTTCCGACAAAGATGTTGTAAAACTTGCACTAAGTTCACTCATGGACTTAGTAAGTTAATTGACCATATCGGTCACAATTGAGCTCATCTTATCCATGGCTGCTTCCCAACCACCGAACTTATTGAATTGAGGCATGAATTCACTAGTTTTCTTCTCTCTCCACCAAAGGGATCACTTTGTTGAAAACCACGGTGGTCGTGAGAACCTGGCGATATCCGCCCCATAAGGATTTCCTTGCCTTCCCAAATAATTTACGCCTTCGGTGTTGGTTGCTTCTACTCATTGTACTTTCTCGACCTTAGAAATATGATCTTGCATGCCATCCATCTTCTCGTTAATGACCATCGCTTGATATAAAATCTTTTGAGGCGTCCCTCTCCGAATACTCCTTCAACTGATCGTGTTGTTTCAACTTCGTGTGTTCCCCATTGACTTGTAAGGGATATCTATTCCAACTTCTCTTCAGCCTCCTCTGGTGACAACAAAGCAAAGCTCTCATTGCTAGACGCATCCACCCTCATCTTCTCACTTGGCCTCAATCCGAGATAGAAACTATGCATGCATACGGGCAAAGTGATGTCATGATGAGCGCACTTCCATTGCGTTTCCTTAAACAGTTCCCTAGCTTCTTCAAAGGAATCTATTGATTTCTGCTTGAAATTCATGATCTCTTGTCTCATCTGTAGTGACTTCTCAGGTGGGCAGTACTTATGCATAAACTTCTACAGTAGATCGGTCCATGTTTGGATCGACCCTGGTGCTAGGGATAAGAGCCAATGCTTTGCCTTGTATTTTAGAGTGAATGAGAATAATTACAAACTGATATTGTCCTCAGGCACTCCTGTTGGCTTGATTGTGCTGATGATATCCAGGAAATTGATGGCATGTACACTTGGATCTTCATTTGGAACTCCATGGAAAGTAGTGTAGCTAGTCACCATCTGAATCACGTTCGGCTTCGGATGAAAGATCTCTTCTGCGTTCGCTGGCTGAACAATTGCTGGCACAAACTGTTCATTCGTCGACATCGCATAACTCTATAGAGTCCTTCTCTCTGTAGCTGATGCAGCTGGTTGATTTGCTCTTCCATTGACTCCGTTTGCTGCCATTGTCCCATCATGGTCCTCTAAGTTGGGTATCTCTTCCTTTTTCTCGCTTAAGTACCCTTCGTTCAATCTTTCATCGTCAGCCAGCCTTTTGGTCTTTTATCGTGCTTCCACTAGCTTCTGCTTAGCAAACAGTTCGATCTCATGTATAAATTTCTCGAGCTTGGCTTCTGAACTCCATGTAGTGTACTTGCATGACACAAAAGAAAAAAAAAGTTAGTGACATGCCTCGCCGGCAGTTACACTCGCCTGGTAGACTTGAAAATACAGACTCTGACTACTGACTCGACAATGAAAGATAGAACCGATTCTATCAATTCTGGGATGCTCGATTAATCATGGGTTATCCTCGATTAATCGGGCAAAGTTTTCTTCCAGATTCAAACAGAACAGGCTCTCTACGACTCCCGTATTAACATACTTTAAAACAGACTCGATAAAACAGACTCAAAAATTATAAAAATGAATATATACAAATTCAATCTCAAATAAAAAGTATTCTTGACATGAGTCCTCGGAAACTCCATCAATCTTGATCGTGCCCGCGGTGTAAGCACGGGCTTCTACTAGCAATAGGACTAGGTCTATTGTAGTAGAGTACTGGCGAGTCAAGGTTGAATCTCACAAAGACTCGTAAGATACGTTTAATTCAAGATTGATTGTCATAAAAGCGGTCTACGACCAACTATGGTGCAGAAAGAATAAAGTAAGTAGAAACAAGCAAGATTATGCAAGTTCAACTGGAGCACATGTTAAGGGTGAATTTATACGATTTGTATTGATTTATTTTATGATAATTTCCCTCATATTTGTATAATTTGCATAAGAAACGGGTTTTTAATGGAATTATTGAGTAAATGAGGTTTTTAATGAGTTATTCGCAAAATAGGTTAATTTTGGTGTTTTAATTTTGATTTTATGATTATTTGGATGATATTACGTTTTGCGATGTTTTAATGTGTTATAGGTACATGTTTGATGCTCAAATGATGATCAAAAAGAGATAAGAGTCGAATTACATTGATGATAGAAGAGATAATGATGATTTGGATTGAAGAAAAGAGATAAGTATGGAAAAATCAAGATTAAGTCAATTCGACGAAGCGGCGTCAAGTCCCGTCCATAGTGGACGGGCGCTCAAGATCAACCGGGCGTCCGCCTGATGAAATCAATACAGAGTTTTTCCAAGTTTAGTGCACGAAAGTCCCAAGGCATTCAAACGAAAGTCCCGGATGTCGAATTTCAATACAGAGAGTTTCAAGCCCATCTCGGACGGGCGTTCACAATTCCAGACGGGCGTCCATACGCCGACTTTGCCCAAACCGACTTTGTTTCTTATAAATACTTGTTGTTTTTCCACATGAATGATACCATATACTCATTACTCAAAACCCTAAACCTAGGGGCGGCTTTAGGCTGCGTTTTTACACTTTTTATTCCAGTTTTTATGATTCAAATTCTAGATTAAAATTAGTAGTTTTTATGTACTTTTCTTCTACAATTTCAAATTGCAAGAGGATGTTTAGAGGCTAAGCCTTCATCAAACGAGCATTGTGAAGCCTATCCAACACGTTTTGATTCCATTTCTTCGATTATATTGTGAGTTTTTATCTAAAGTTGTTTCCTTTATCATGTTTTATATTGTTCATTGCAATTATATCGAAAGATGTGCATGTGTGATTGTTTTATGTTGATGAAAGTCATATAAACATTAGATCATCGTGATAAGGAATAGATGTTTAATCTATATAACGAGAGTTAATAGGTTAGATTTCTAGGTTACAAACGTTAAAGTTTACACCTTTAATTAGTAAAGTCGTTAATCTTTAAATCGAAAGATATAGATTAATAGGTGAACTATCTAAGAAATTAGGGTTCATGTTTTAGACAAGGTGAAATCACAACTTGGTTACCTTTCCCGTTGACTGGTATGTCCTAGACATTGAAAAGGATGAAAATGTCCCCCTGATACTTGGAAGACCCTTCCTGTCGACAGCTAGAGCCCTCATTGACTGTGATGGTGGCAAAGTGACTATACGGGTTGGTGATCAAGAGGTAAGCTATAATGTCTCCAAATCCATTCAGAGACCCTCTGGTCCTCCAACCGGCTTTTCCATTGAGGATATGTCTGATGACTTCGATGATTTCCTGGAAAAGCAAGTCATGGCTGTTGCAACTGAATATGAGCGACTAGTTGATAATTTGAATAATCATGGTGCGGTCAATCTAGATCAGTTAGAAGCTGATTTTGAGGATGAGTTGTTGAAAGGAGAAGCTTTGGCGGAGGGACCACTAAGTAAACTCAATGATGTTGAGTTGAAAGGTGGAGATCTTAAATCAAGTTTAGAAGACCCTTTGCATTTGGTGTTGAAGCCGTTGCCTAAACATCTCAAGTATGTGTTTCTAAGAGAAGGTGACAAGCTTCCTTTGATTATATCTCGCCAAGTTGTCCCGTTTAGAGGAAATGAAATTAATCAACGCCTTGAGGAAAATGAAAAAGCCTTTGGATGGCAAGTAGGAGATATCGAGAGGATATCTCCGGACATCTGTATGCACAAGATCAAGACAAATGAGGGTGCGAAATGTGTTAGATGCACCCTGAGGAGGCTCAACCTCATATGCAAGAAGTAGTTAAGAAAGAAATCATCAAACTTCGGACATGGGAATCATTTATGCCATCGATAGTGAATGGGTTTCCCGACTCAAGTAGTTCCCAAAAAAGGTGGGATTACGATTGAGAAGAATGAGAAGGAGAGGAAATAGCGTTGAGACTTGTCACTTTGATTCTGAGTCTCCATCGATTATAGAAAGCTCAATGAAGTAACCATGAAAGATCACTTTCCCCTTTCGTTCATTGACCAGATGCTTGAGCGTCTGGCAGGGCACGCATTCTACCGCTTCTGGATGGATATTCGTGATACTTTCGATACCCATTGATCCAAATTGACCAAGAAAAGACCACTTTCACCGCTTTCTTATGGTACATTCGCTTACAGGCGAATGCCATTTGGTCTCTGCAATGCCCCAGCTACATTTCAAAGATGTATGCTGGCTATCTTTGACGGGCTAGTAGAAAAGTGTATGGAAATCGTTATGGACGATTTTTCGGTCTTTGGTAAGTCCTTCGACGACTGTCTTGACAATCTAGATCAAGTGTTATCCAGATGTGTGGAAAAGAACTTAGTACTCAATTGGGAAAAATTCCATTTTATGGTTGATGAGGGAATAGTTCTTGGCCACAAGATTAGTGCCAAAGATATAGAAATTGACAGGGCAAAGGTAGAAGCCATCGAAAAGATGAGTCATCCGAAGAATGTGCGTGAAGTGAGAGGCTTTCTTGGACATGTCGGTTTCTATAGAAGATTCATTCAAGACTTCTCCAAGATAGCCAAGCCCTGTCTACTTTACTTAAAGAAGACGTTGAGTTCGATTTTGATGAAAATCGCAGCGGCGTTTGAGGAGCTTAAAACCGTTTAATCTCTCGCTCCAATTCTTATATCGCTTTACCGAATCTACCTTTCGAGCTTATGTGCGATGCATCAAACTATGCAGTTGGTGCTGTTTTAGGACAAAGAATCAAAGGGAAATTCCAGCCAATCTATTACGCCAGTCACACATTGAATCCTTCTCAAGTTAACTATACTACTACTGAAAAGGAATTATTGGCCGTAGTCTTTGCTATGGACAAGTTTCGTAGTTACTTGTTAGGAGCTCAAGTGATTGTGTGGACTGATCACGCTGCTTTGCGATATCTGATGACGAAGAAAGAGGCCAAACCGCGCCTACTGCGTTGGATACTGACCCTACAAGAGTTTGACGTTCAAATTAAAGACAAAAAGGGCAGTGAAAACGTCGTGGCGGATCATGTTTCGAGAATGTTAAGTGAGGAAAAGGATGATCCAGATGATATAGATCTTTACTTTCCTCTAGAAAACATTATGCTTATCGATGGCTGCGCTCCAGATGTTCCATGGTATTCTTCCATTGTCAATTACCTTCATTCCCGATATCTTGATCCAGAATTGTCCTATCGTGAGAAGAAAAAAAGTTCTTCTCTCGATTTGAAATCTTCGCTTGGGATGAACCTTATCTGCTTTAAGATCTGTAGAAGATGGTCTCGCTTAGAAGATGTGTTCCGTAATCGAAAGCAACATGATATTATTGAGCAAAGGCCACAGTGGACCCACGGGAGGTCACTTTGGTCCTTGGAAAACCGCTGCTAAGATCTTCCAATCCGGTTTCTATTGGCCTACGATCTTTAAAGATACGTAAGCTTTCAGAAAAAGCGTGTGATAGATGCCAAAGAACCGGTACTCGACAAGGCGTTTTGACATGCCTTTGACACCCATCTTAGAATGCGAAGTCTTTGATGTATGGGGCATCGATTTTATGGGACCATTCCCACCATCTTGTGGTAACAAATACATCTTAGTCTGCGTGAGATTACGTGTCCAAATGGGTGGAGGCTCAGCCACGACTCACAATGATCATAAGACGGTCATGAAGTTCTTAAAGAAAAATATTTTCATGAGATTTGGATGTCCTCGAGCCTTGATCAGTGATGAAGGAACGCACTTTTGCAAACGACCCTTAGAAAAAGTGCTTGAAAAGTATGGTGTTCGTCATAAGATTGGCACACCATATCATCCTATGACGAGTGGTCAGGTTGAACGGAGCAACCAAAGCATTAAGAAAATCCTGGAAAAAACGGTCAACAGTCATAGAAAAGACTGAGTTTGAAATTGGATGATGTACTATGGGCATACAGACCGCCTATAAGACTCCTATGGGTACATCTCCATATCAAATGGTTTATGGTAAGCCATGTCATCCGCCAATGAGTTAGAGCATAGAGCTTATTGGGCTACAAAGTTTCAACTTTGATTCCCAATCTTGTGGTAAGCATCGACTGCAACAGTTGCATGAGTTGGACGAATTCAGACTCCAGGCCTACGAAAGCGCCAGGATAAGTAAGGAAAAGACAAAACTCCTTCACGATGCTAATATTAAGAAGCGATAATTTCAAGTTGGTGAACAAGTTTTATTATACAATTCTAGGTTACATCTGTTCCCTGGTAAGCTGAGGACACGATGGTCCGGTCCCTTTGAGATTCTCCAAATTATTCCTGGAGGCGTTCTAGAACTACGCGGTTATGGTGACCAACCGTTTCGAGTAAATGGTCAAAGGTGTAAGCACTACATTGGTGAACCCAAGGAAAAGCCTTTGATTGTTCGTTTCCTCGATATCCTCGGGTGTGGTACTAAAGAAGTCGAAGAATTTGACGAGTTTTCACCCGACCTGTTTTCAGAGGATGACGGTAGTGGTCCCTCTGAAGAAGTTCTAGCAGGTAGTTGGGACATGGAAGAGTTTGCGAAGGAGCAACAGTTGAAACGTCGTGAGAATAGGAAGAGATCAACCATGGGGAGGTTTAAACAAGTATGGAAGGCAATTAAGGAATTAGCCCCATGTGTTAGATGTTGTTTCTGCAGCCACACTACTGATCAAAGCCTACACGAGGTAGTGGCTGGCAGAAAAGTTAAATGGCATGATCCAGGCTGAGCTAAAAGAGTGTCGAGCTAACGACATTAACCAAAAGCGCCACTAGGAGGCATCCTAGATATCCGTTTCTGTTTTGGTTACTTTCGTTTTTGTTCTTTTCTTTGATTTATTAGTTTCGTTTAAGTCTAATTAGGGTAATTGTTGACTCTGCCTTGTCGGTTGATTCAATTTCACCTTATCCTTCTCTTTATCTTTATTTTGCCATGTTATATCCTCTATGTTCCCGAGATGTTGCCATGTTTGTTCAAGTGTGCAGATATTTTCGATAGCGATTGTGAGCCTTTAGATGATATCGCTTTTCCGTGGATGGGTCCACGCCATCGATTTCTTCAAGCATTTCCGGATCTCGATCATGACTACTTCTGCACTGCCACCTTTGAACTACAATCACCTAAGTACTTTATTTTTTTCTTTAATTCTCGCACAACCCGAGGACATGTTGTCATTTAAGTGTGGGGGAGGGGAATGATTTGATATGTATCTATACATTTGCTTAATTAAATTCTGAGTCTATGCAAAATGAGCTAGAATTTTCAAAAAATTTTGACATTTTTGTTTTTTTTGTTTTGTCCCGAGTAGGCAATTCAATTCAATGTTCGTTATTTTTATAGTCATCCAAGCTATATATCATATGTTTGATAAGTTAGTTGTTTCACCTGAGATCTATTTTTCACCAACCATAGTGAACGATGAGCTAATTTATAAAGCTATACCCCTTTTGACGAGTGATTTCTGATTTTCTTATAAGTCATGTGCTTAGTGCTACGTATATATCTTGAGATTTATGATAGTTTGTATTTAGATCTGAAGTATGTTATACTGTGAATATCTAAGGTTTGAATGTGATAAGTAACACGTAACTTATTGTCAAATGAAAAAGTTGAGTTTATAATGAAGTAATTGGGTGTGTCGAAAGCTAGTCAATGATTTGAGTGCGATAGGGTGTACCACGATGTCCTATACCACTATGATGACCAAAGCTCACGCATACCGTGAAAAAGTCGCCTTATGATTTGAGTAAGGTAGGGTATATCTCGAATGTCCTATTCTCTATGATGATAGGCAATAGCTCATTCGATGTGTGTTTAAAAGTGAAATAGTTGAATCAACTTGCAATAAGAAGTGGTATGAATGAGTAAAAGACTTAGTTATCGCTCATCTTATCCCCAAAGAGAAACCGATAGATATGTTGTAGGATTATCCTCTCGAGTATTTCGTAAAGGCCCTAGATATATTCGATCATTCTTTCGGGATATTTTACGCTTTGTAGGGTACATCGTATGAGTGTCATTTATTGCTAGTCTACGAGGGGTATTAGCTAGTTTTGCTTTGAGTTTCTCAAGTTTGGATTTAGTGGAAGTTTTCTATGGCTATGCACACACAAAGGTGAACTTCGATTTATTGGATCTATGCTATATTGTCCGAGATGTCTGCTTTCGCTTTGAGCCCTAATTTTGTTTTGTTTTGCTCGGGACGAGCAAAATCTAAGTGTGGGGGAGTTGTTAAGGGTGAATTTATACGATTTATATTGATTTATTTTATGATAATTTCCCTCATATTTGTATAATTTGCATAAGAAACGAGTGTTTAATGGAATTATTGAGTAAATGAGGTTTTTAATGAGTTATTCGCAAAATAGGTTAATTTTGGTGTTTTAATTTTGATTTTATGATTATTTGGATGATATTACGTTTTGCGATGTTTTAATGTGTTATAGGTACATGTTTGATGCTCAAATGATGATCAAAAAGAGATAAGAGTCGAATTACATTGATGATAGAAGAGATAATGATGATTTGGATTGAAGAAAAAGAGTTGTATGGAAAATTCAAGATTAAGTCAATCCTGGACGAGCGTCCAAGTCCCGTCCATAGTGGACGGGCGTCTGAAGATCAAACGGGCGTCCGGCCTGATGAAATCAATACAGAGTTTTTCCAAGTTTAGTGAACGAGCGTCCAAGGCATTCAAACGAGCGTCCAGATGTCGAATTTCAATACAGAGAGTTTCAAGCCCATCTGGACGGGCGTTCACAATTCCAGACGGGCGTCCATATGCCGACTTTGCCCAAACCGACTTTGTTTCCTATAAATACTTGTTGTTTTTCCACATGAATGATACCATATACTCATTACTCAAAACCCTAAACCTAGGGGCGGCTTTAGGCTGCGTTTTTACACTTTTTATTCCAGTTTTTATGATTCAAATTCTAGATTAAAATTAGTAGTTTTTATGTACTTTTCTTCTACAATTTCAAGTTGCAAGAGGATGTTTAGAGGCTAAGCCTTCATCAAACGAGCATTGTGAAGCCTATCCAACACGTTTTGATTCCGTTTCTTCGATTATATTGTGAGTTTTTATCTAAAGTTGTTTCCTTTATCATGTTTTATATTGTTCAATTGCAATTATATCGAAAGATGTGCATGTTTGATTGTTTTATGTTGATGAAAGTCATATAAACATTAGATCATCGTGATAAGGAATAGATGTTTAATCTATATAACGAGAGTTAATAGGTTAGATTTCTAGGTTACAAACGTTAAAGTTTACACCTTTAATTAGTAAAGTCGTTAATCTTTAAATCGAAAGATATAGATTAATAGGTGAACTATCTAAGAAATTAGGGTTCATGTTTTAGACAAGGTGAAATCACAACTTGGTTAGAAAACACAATATAATCGAGATAGGAGTTGATACTTGTTAGGATAGGTGGATCAATCGCTCGTTTGTTCGTTATAATTTGAATTTAATCCCTTAAAACTTGAGTTGTTTAGTTTAGTCAAATCTTCTTATTGCATCTTAGGTTTAGTTGTAGTTTAAATTGTTCGCAACCCGTATCTTCCCTGGCTTTAGATTCATTCTTCTGTCCAGTTTTACACTCGTGTTATCTTTACTTTCAGTCTCGGGGAAAATAAACATTAAATGCAAAATATTCGACTCATGAACCCGACATATGACATTCAACTCAAATGGTTCATAATTAAAGGTCGAAACAACTATTTTTAGCTCATAATTGATAGAATGTAGATGCCGTAGGAATACTATTTTAAGCGTCATCAAGAAGTGGCAGATCTTTTCATTTATTGCCCTTGATTCCCAACTTAGATCTCTGATCTTTTGCTTTTCCAATAGTAGAGGTTTTTTTATTCGATCTGTTGCCTCCCTTGGCAGATTGTGTTCCTTGTTTTCTGGCATTAGCTCCCTCATAACTCTATTTATCCTTGCTATTTGTTCGATAGGAAGATGATTTGTGTACTTCCCTAGTCGTTGGTTTTCCTCCATGTGACTCCACCTGCTAACAGATTCTCTTAAATCTTTTACCGCATCGTATGTCTCATGCTTCTCTTCTTCTTCCATAAGAACTTCAAATCTTGATCCGTAACCTTGCACCTCTGGGTCACACCATTTAGTTGGTTCTCACTGCTGTTCGATGTTCAACCGTATCTTCATGTATCTGTTCCAAAGATTCATTTCTTATTTCCTTACTATTATGAATCACTTGAGATGTCTGCCCAGCTCTACATTTACCTGGGGTCCATTTCTTCGCCTAGCTGCAATCATCCAAGGGCCATACGGATTTTCTGGTGTAGGCCCTTATGGTTTCCGCGTCTGATTATCCACTGATCCAGAATCTCCTTTCAGTCGTTCCTCTGCAAGACGAATATGGCATGTCTCTTTGTGTGCCTAAATTTTCCACACTATATAGCAGATTTGTCTGTAGGCCCTCGTATTCTATCTTGAACCTTCTCCTATTAATCACCACTGAGGACTTTAATCTCTTCTCAATGTTCACCTCCACACTGATTCTCGCAAATGATCCTATTTCATTGAATGCGGTTTTGGGATCAATTCGGATTGCTTTGCCCACCATGTTTCCCAACTTCATCGTAAGATGGTCCTCAAGATTTCAAGTGGTAGATCGATAATCGAACCCATGCAAGGGTAGTGGTAATGGTCTCTTTCTCCGGTGAAAAAAAGGTCTCCATTTTCGAACGCCAAAGTAAAGTGCCCCATTATCACCCATGGGTCATCATTCTCTAAGGCAATCTCATAGTTCTCCTTCCTCGTGAATCTAACCACGTATAATCCATGCTCAAGATCATTAATCTCAATTCTTCCTTGGTGCTTCCATAGTTCGAAAGTCTTTGACACGAAAATCGGTAGGTAATGGATTTACCTGTGCTTGATTATAAGGGCTTTTTCCAGGGGCACGCCATAGATCGAGGCATTCCTCCATAGGAATGACCAAGGCATCTTCATCTGCTTTACGATCCGATAAAGTTTTCAATCACATCTTTATATGCTTCTTCCTCCCCAATATAGATGGCAGAGTCCGCATATCTCCCTTTTTTGATGTCAACTCCGCTTGTATTTTGCCAAATCGACGACGGGGATTGACGAGTAGTTTCTTTCTGCCTTTCAACGCTTCTCTGGAGGAGGTCTCTCAATTCTTGGCTCAGATCAACTGACATTTGGTGTGCGGCCTCGTGGATTTGGATATGAGAGGGTGGCGGCTAGGGGTTCACTGGATTTGGATATGAGGGGGTCGCGGATTTGTGTCTAACTATTTGTTCCGGACTAATGCTTGGTCTCCGGAAATGATCTTTACATAATCACTTTTGATTTCATTTCACTTGCACAACCCTACAACACAAACTATAATTATTTTGGCACAAAAATGTGCCACAGACAAATGTCACAACCCCATACCCCACCCCTTCTATTTTCTTTGTACACCAACCCATCCCTCTTGTAATAAAATAAGAAATTTGCTTCAGCCCCCAATCAAGCCTCCACATGATGTGTGGCTAGAAATCGGTGTCTGCATCAGCTTCCCGACATACAATAAAAATGGACCATTAACAAAAGAGCTTGCGGGGGATAACATGTGCAATGCATCGGTACCTCTATCATTTTGTTTTTTTCATTCACTTTTCTCTTGTTTAGTAGGGGGTTTTTCTTTCTATAGTGAAATTTGCTGCTTCGTTTATTTTTTTCGGGAAAAAAACATTTTACCCTATCGTGGTTTGTCAATTGAAGTTTTTGCTCCCTCGTGGTTTTAAAATAAACGGTTTACCCCCTAGGGTTTGCCACAAAGTCTAAATTAACAATTCCGGTTGAAACAAAAGAATATTTTGCCGGAATATTCTTATTTTCCATATTATTCCCGATTTGCCTTTGTTTTTTAAAATCATTTTTTTTTTTTTTTGTATTTAATATTGCACATGGACAAATAGACTGATTCTTCGATCCCCAAAATTTTATGGTAGCCGCCGGAGGGATCATCATCATCTTCACAACGCCGAATTTCAAGTAGTCAAAGATATTTTATTCAGTTGTATTAAATCTTTTTATAATGTGAATTTTCTTTATAAAAAAATGTTTCGTAAATAATTATTCAGATCAAGTAAAAACTTTGTGAACTCGAAGAAGTCAAAGTGTGCTAAATGATTATAAAAATAAAAATAAAAAAGTTGGGTTTGATTCCTGGGCAAATGAGAAAGTGAAAAACGCAAAATGTTAAGTTCAAGAAGCATTGGGATTAATTACAAATTTCCAGTTTGTAATTACAATGACTTATTCGGTGGCGACGAAGATGATGGAACCACTTTTTATTCTTCAAGATCCCTCTCCTCCGATTCCTCCGACCGTCTTCTCCGACGAAACAAAGACCGTCTCCGGCGCCAGAGCAAAAACACTTCAAATCAATAAAAGAATAATGATAAAAATACTTGTCCAATATCCCCAGAAGGATTTGCAGTGGTGATTGGTGAAGTGTTCGATCAATATTTTGATTCCAGGAGCTCAATGATGGGAAAGATCCGTCTGTTCTATTGCTTTATGAAATGCTATGAAAAAAGATTTTGAAAAACAAGGGTAAATCAGGAATAATATGGAAAATAAGAATATTATGGCAGAATATTCTTTTGTTTCAACAGAATTGTTAGGCTTTGTGGCAAACACTAGGGAGGTAAACCGTATATTTTGAAACCACGAGGGAATAAAGGCTACAATTGACAAACCACAAGGAGGTAAAAGGTTTAATTTTTCACTATGAAATAAAATTTCTCACTTTCGTAAAATAAAAATGAAATAAAAATAAAAAGTATTTCTAACTTCAAATAGAAAAACGTACTAATAAACTTACCATTCCATTCATATGAAGAAAACAAGAAAACTCCTGGACGGTTTTGTAAATCGAAATTACTACCATTCATAAACCCAATCAAATCATAGGGGGGTAAGATTTTCATCGTGTCCAAAACAGCCCACTACAACAATTTACATGACATTGCTACCACTGTACAACTTGAAATAAACGTGTCAACTATCACCAAAACAGAGTGCTGCTGTAAAAACAGCTTTCTTCCAAATGAGAGGATGAATTAATGGATGGATGGATGGATGGATGGATACGAGTTCAATTCATCTGGTAAGCCCAGCCATGCTTATCAAGGAATGCTTTTACTGCTTCTTTTATAGCCAAATTCGGTACCAGTTGATGTTGATAAAGTGGCTCACGTGTAATTGGATCGAAATTACCCAGCTACCTCAGGGAGAACAGAAAAACCCATTTAGGAACCCTTCCAGAGAAAATGATAATTGTGATCCTTCCTGTGCATCTATGTTTGATTCTAAACAGAGTCACTGGACGGATCACAACACTATTTTGACAGGGAGGGAATCTTTGCTCTGGAAAAAACACACGTCTTTTGAGACGTTTTTCCAAACATAAAAAAGGCAGATAAGATGTTCACCTTTTGCAAGTGGTCAATAATCTTGGCTCTCTCGTATGTAAGTCCACTAGGAGTGATCACTGGATCTCGAAAAATATCCAGAGTAATTTTACAACACAGATAATCAGGAACCTGAAATACTCATTGGCATGAAAGAAAAAAAAAAAAAAAAAAAAAAAGATGTGATGAGATGAGACTTTGGTATATGGTATATCAAACAATATACAAGGGAAAGCTTCTCGTAGTAGTATGCTAACCTCGGCCGGAGTATCATCTTCTGCAGCTTTTCTGAATACCCAATCTAAATACTCTACTTGTTCAGAAACTGACTTGGTATTCTCACCAGAAACCTCATCATCAACTTGAGATCCGTCTAGAAAATGTCTCTCTATAAGAGCTATTTCAATGGTTTCCCTGATGCAACATTTACAAATATATTACAACATGAATAAACAAGTTTTTTAATTAGTTATTACAAGTCCCATCAGTTACTAAAGAGTATCCAGAAGGGCACTTACTTCAACTTCTGAAGCTCACAGGATCTCTTACTAGATTCATGCTCCCACTCCAAATATTTTGCTTTTGCGAGCTCCAGCCAAATCTCCTCTATCATGTAACCATGTGGATTAGTAGCACCCCTCCCAAGATCCATGGCCTAAACCATATCTTAATTAGATTTATATTATGTCCCTCATACCTCACATTCATTAAACGAATGACCAAGTCCTCAAAAAGAGGTACAACAACCAAGGGGGTACGATTACATGGAGGCATGTAAATAAACGTTTGTTCCTGAGGATAGTATGTCCCAATATTAGAAGGGAACCAGAGGGACATATTTGTCCTCTCCAAGTACCTCAAAATTTTATCCACTATGTATAGATGTTAAAATACTACTCTAACTAGTCAGGTCAGGTTGCCAAATTTTGTTACTGTTAAACATATTAGTATGTTCAATATATTAGTAGAGTATTCAGGAACCTAGTAGAGGCGTTTATATGTATTATTTTTTATGTAATATTATCCCTAATAATAGCTTAATAAGTGGCTAATTAGTTAGTAATCTTTTCCATACATTCTAAAGGTTCTTCCCACTTGTAAAAGTGTCCAACTAGACGTTGGAGCAGTAATTCCTGTCTAAATCCAACTAGACGTTGGATTTCTCATAAGTATATAAAAGAGCTTTAGTTGTAATAGTTGCTTAGAGCATTTATCTGTTATTTCTTAATACAAGAAATCTTTTCTCTCTATTCTAACAAGGCGGCTAAGTTAAATGGTGCGGAGTTGCTACTTTCCTTATACACATTCCTATATAATAATACAAAGCAGAAGGGATCACATATACTGATTCCTCTATTTCCCTCAATTACTCAGAGCAAATAATGATCCTAATTCCACTTTTCCTCTCAATTACTTTAATGATCCTAATTCTTTCCTCTTCTTACAGGAAAGTCAAACCTCTCTCCGAAATAAACCACCATGGCCGCCACACCGGAATCGCAACCTGATCCAGTCACCGGCGGCCATCGCATCAGTCAAACTCGACGGGAAAAACTACATACTGTGGTCACGCTCCATCAAAAAAATTCTGAATGGACAGAGTCTTAATCATCATCTCACACAAGACAAACCGGGCCCGAATGATCAACGAGCATCACTTTGGAAGCATGATGATGCCTTGATCATGTCGTTACTTTTTTTATAAGAATACTTTTTTTTAATTATAAAAAGACAGAAAAGATAATACAAAGGCGAACCAACCCGCCATTTCAAAGTCTATATCACCTCATCACCCAATCCCGTCTCGTTAAAACCTCTTTGTAGCAAAAACCCAATGGGAAAATCCACTAAAAGGAAAGAGTATGGTTGCTCAATATGATCATGTCGTTGCTTCTCAATAGCATTGACAAAAAGATAAGTGCTACCCTACTCTATATTTAAATTCAGTAAGCAAATATGTGGAGTAGACTACAACACATGTATTTGGGATCTGAATATATTACCCGAATATGTGATGTTTGTAAACAATATTTCAATCTTGAGCACGGGGATTCAACTTTGAAGGATTATTACGCCCATACAATGAGCACATGTGAGGAGCATAATATGTAATTACCATTCTCACCATATGTGAAAGCAATGGAAAAAAAGAGGCATGTATGGATGCCATCCGATTCTTGGCTGGTCTCAAACTGAGTATGAACCAGTCAACCTGCCATCTGTACCAGAAATTTTTTCACGGATTGAACAGGCTACTTAAAATACTAGTCTGGTTGATTTTTCCGAAGAAAGAGATGGCTCTGTTCAGCCAACCAACAGCATCTGGACGCGGTGACAGGGGTGGACGAAATAATTCATCTAGAGGACGTGGTGGACGAAGCTCTCGTGGAGGAGGAAGACAGGGAGGTGTTGAATCTCGTAAACCCCGTCGTTGTGGACAAGCAAGCCATAGTATAGACACTTGTTGATTTATACATGGCAAGCCGACTAGAGATGCATACCATGCCTCCACAAATATTCAGAGGCAGGATCTCCCGAATTCGGACAATATTATGATCTCAAAAACAGAATACAAGCACTCAAGAATTCAGCTTCTATAGGCCACAACGTTCTCTCTCATTCTGCAACTTTGGCCCATTCCAGCAATGCCTCTAAAGGTTTTATCACCACCAAAAACCCATGGATTCTGGACTCTGGTGCAACCGAACATGACTGTTTTGTCTCATACCTTGTCTACTTACCGTAAATGTCAGAACACACAACTTGTTACACTACCCGATGGCTAACCTACAAAGATCATAGGAGTGGGAGAACTCACTCTGCATTCTGACATTCATTTACCATCTGTCTTGCATGTCCTGAATTTTCAATCTAATCTTTTATCCATCAATAAATTAACTATTGACCTAATCACTTCTGTTACATTTTTTCCCAGATACTGTGTTTTCGGGACATACAGACGAAGAAGAAGATTGGTATGGGACATGAAGTTGGAGGCTTATACCATTTTGCAGACAAGCCTTATATTGCCCTTCACACTACACCACACCACTGGAGTGGCATTACTGCCTGGGTCATCCGTGTCTTTTCATTCTCAAAAATCAAATCAGTGATGTTCTGTCAGTTAAACAATTAGCTTGTGAGACATGTCAACTAAGTAAACACATTCGATCTACTTTTTACCCGAGTCCACACACGAAAAAGAATGTCCTTTTGAATTAATGCATTCTGATGTATGGAAACCATTTCATATTGCATCAAATATATTTTGTTACTTTCGTTGATGGCTTTTCATGAATGACCTGGCTTTATGTAATAAAATCTCGATCAGAAGTAATATCTTGTTTACGTGCTCTCCAACAAGAAATCAAAATTCAATTTAATCATCCCATCAATAAATTAAGACTGACAATGCTGAAGAGTACGTTCATCAATCCTCCACATTTCTTGAGTGTCAACGCATATTACATCAAACTTCTTGTACCAACACATCCCAACAAAATGGGGTTGCAAAACATAAGAATTGTCATCACGCTCATACAGCTCAAGTCTCACGATTCAAATGAATTTTAGAGCAATGAGATTCTTGCGCCATGTTTTCTTATAATTCGAATGCCACTTCCAATTCTGAATTGTGTGTCACCCACTTTCTTATTGTATCCGGATTCTCTTGTTTTCCCTATTCCACCCAAAATATTTGGTTGTGTTTGCTATGCTTATAATCTTGGCCCGGGCTATGACAAATTTGATCCACGGGCAGCCAAGTGTATTTTTATAGGGTACTACAGGCGTCAGAAAGGGCATAAATGTTTTAATCCTGCCCTTCAAGAATATATTATTTAACTGGATGCATCTTTTAATGCGCATGAAACATATTTTACTACCCCTCTCCAAGATATGACATTTTTCGACCAACTCGAGCCAACTCCTCTGCCTTTGAACAACAATCAGCCACTTTTCCTCTTCCACCAATTACTCAAGTCTACACTCAAAGACCCAAGAAACCTATACCTGATCCCCAACTAGCATTACACCAGCCCGATGATGCAGCCCATGTTGAGCCTCAACATGCCCCTACCAGCTCGGATCATTTGTCTGAGGGACTGTCAGAACAAGATCAGCTACCAATTGCTCTCCGAAAACCCACCTAACTTGAGTAACTCGTCATCCTAATGGAAATTTTGTGTCCACTAATAGCCTTTCCACGTCCTATGCAGCCTTTTCATCCACTATTTCTTCCATTTCTATACTTAAACCTTTCAGGAGGCATTGCAGCATCCGGGTTGGAGAGCAGCAATGGAAGAGAAAGTTGCGGCCTTATATAATAAAAAGACTTGGAAGTTGCTCCCTCTTCCTACAGACAAACAAGTGGTAAGTTGCAAGTGGGTCTTCACGGTCAAGACTAATCCTGATGGGTCTGTTCATCGCTTCAAATCATGTTTGATGAGACGTTCTCTCCGGTTGCAAAAATATCCTATCCGTGTACTCATATCTCTTGCAGTCAATCAAGGATGGCAATTATCACAACTGGATATTAAAAATGTCTTTCTCCATGGTGATATCACCGAGAAAGTTTAGATGGAGCAACCACCCGTGTGTGTTATTTAGGGGAGTCTCCTGGAACAGTTTGCAGATTAAGAAAAGCTTTATATGGTTTAAAACATTCGCCACGTGCCTGGTTTGAGAAATTATCTGAAGTTGTGAATATCTTTGGTTCGAAGCAATGTCATAAGGATCATTTTGTTTTTTATTTGTGTTGAATATATAAAATGTTAATTATCTATCAACCCAGTAGCTTGGCACAAGTGGTAAGTGGCTTGTGAATGCCTAGAGAGGTCGGCAGTTCGATTCTCATCTGAGGGCGCCACGATAAAAAGCTCTGGGCCAGGCCTTCACCCTACCATCTCTCCCAAAAGCTTAAGCTAATGGGTTGATAGATAATTAACATTTAATATATTCAACAATTTGCATACTACAGTTGGATGTGTTTTACTTGTATATGTTGATGACCTTGTGATTACAGGCAGTGACTTGCAAGCCATTAGCAGAATTAAGATGTTTCTGAGCCAAGAATTTCACACGAAGGACTTGGGACGGCTGAGATATTTCCTAGGCATCGAAGGTTGCAAGATCAAGTCAGGGCATGGTTCTCTCTCAAAGGAAGTATGTTCTTGATTTGCTAAAAGGGCCAGGAAAACTTGGAAGGAGACCAGTTGACACTCCCATGGACCCTAATCTGAAGTTGCTCAAAGAGGAAGGAGAAAAATCCAGCTCTCCCAAAAGAAATCGAAGACCAGTTGGAAAATTGAACTATTTGACCGTAACCAGGCTTGATATATCATGTGCAGTAAGCATCGTTAGCCAGTTTTTGGATACACCTGGAGTACCACACTGGAATTTTGTGGTTAGAATTTTGAAGTACTTAAAACAAGCACTGGGAAAAGGCATCATATATAGACCAAGTGGACATCTTAGGGTTGAAGGATATTAAGATGTTCACTGGGCCAGCTCAGTCCCGGATAGGCAATCCACTACAGGATATTGCACTTTCATGGGTGGCAATTTGACCGCTTGGAAAAGCAAGAAGTAAACGGTAGTGGCTATGTTAGGCGCGGAAGCAGAGTACAGAGCTATGAGTCATACCACAAGTGAACTTACGTGGATACAACATTTTTTGGATGAGATAGGTTTTCCAACAACCTTCCTATACCATCACATGGTGATAATCAAGCAGCTCTTCATATTGCCTCTAATCCGGTCTTTCACGAAAGGACAAAGCACATCAAAGTAGACTGCCACTTCATCAGAGAGAAGATTATGGATACAAAAAATTGAACAACATTCGTTCAGACAGGAGATTAGTTGGCCGACATATTTACTAAAGCTTTGACTAGTTTCGTGTATTCAGTTTATATGTAACATGTTGGGCATGTGTGATATTCATGCGCCAACTTGAGGGGGAGTGTTAAATAAATTATTATTAGTATGTTAAATATTTTAATAGAGTATTCTGGAACAATGTAGAGGCAGCTAGGTTAAATGGTGTGGAGGCTAAGTAATAAAGTTGTAATGGTTACTACTTTCCCTATATCATTATGTAGCCTATTGATTCCTCTCTCTCTCAATTACTCGATAAGAGTTACCAAAATCAACATATAAAAGCAACAGACCGAACATATGAACACACACACACACACACACACACATATATAACAACAGAATGAACATATGAATATAAGAACTCACACACACACACACACATATATAGTAACTTATTGCTTAAATAAATATTCTAGAAAATATTGTAACAAAAGATAGGCTAATGAAAATATAAGAACCACACCTTTTCTAATTCCTTTACTCCTTCAGCATATGCCTGTCTTTCCAGCAGGGCAAGACCCAGCATATAGTGGGCCTGTCAAGTAAAAATGTATCTTCTCAGATATTTAACATGACAAGGACAGATATAGAAGTTCCCCAATTCAATATATTAAAATCTTATTGATGCAATAAAATTACTTACTAGATTAAAATATAAAACCTATTTAGAAGAACTACAGCTGAAGCTACACTTTAAATTATTTGACTAAACAATCTGTTGTAAGTTCAAGAAACACAACAGTTCATTTGAAATGAGGTGGAAAATGTGGTCAATCTCTGAGAATGAGGGTAATGAAGGCCCCTAAATATCATAATCACATACCATGCACAAAATATGCAGTCTGCAAATGTTGAATTACCACCTCCCCTGAAAGCTTAAGATGTTTGGGAGGTGGGTAATTTACATATTTAAAGATTACACACTTTAAATTGCCCCTCAAGCATGGGTCTCATACAACAAGCCCGGGCCGGCCAACGTGACACATAAAGGCAAAAAAAAAGACACACAAAGCTAATAAGGAGACCCAACACTTGCACAACATGAATCGGGGTGGAAGTGGACGCAGAGTGTTTTGAGCCGATGTCTTCTCCTCTGGTACCATGTCGAATATCATGTCTCAAAAGCTTAATTTCTTGGGGTGGTGAGTAATTTACATATTTAAACATAACATACTCCGACATGAAAGGCAAGTCAATTTGTCAATTCTGAATAACAATACTCATAAATGAACAGAGGCAAAACAAAACAACAAAAAAAAAATGCATTACACAAACACAAATTATTGCTTTTCAATAGTAAATTATATGTATTCAAAGATTATAAGTGGCTGTAGGACATAACGACACACACTGAGAACAACATGCCAGAATACAAAAGCTTCGAGTATATCTTGCAAGTAACCACGGCGTAATAAGACCAAATTGTTGATCAGATAGACCAGTTTTGGCTCATTTTCAGTGCAGCTGGTAAATGAGTCAAGGTGACCATGGTTGCCCCTGATTAAGAACAAACATGAAGAAATTACTGACACGCTGCAATTTCCAACTCTTCAATAATGTAGGGAACAACCAATCCATCGATAAATGTTCAAATTCTTCCACAGAGCACAACATCTTTGAAAAATTCATAGCAAAGCAGATGAAAAGGTTACGACTCTTTCTGGTTTGTTCCCAGCATAGTCCATGAATAAGGCATGGTGACTAGTGGTTACCTAGGTAGGCACGATCAACATGCAAATTCTAGCCAACTGAAATTTCAAACCCTTGTGCCCAAAGTTTCCCAATCAATAAATTTGTTATAGTTCAAACTTCTGTTAACATTTCTTCCACTCTGAAAAAGATGGACCAGAGCCTTATGCTTAATAGTGGTCAATCCATTCACTCAGCCATGCAAAGTACATGTGGCCCCATGCAGAGTCAACAGCACAGAACCTCTTATGCCCACACCAGAGGAATTGCATACTGGCCACTTTTAAGCACCTTTCATTCATTTTGCCTAAAACAGTTATTACTAGAATTATTTTGCTTAATTCATGCATCGGGAAGGGCATCCACGTAAAACACAGAAATGCCCTAAAAAACCTGGAAATGTCCTCGAAAAATTGAACATCATCAACTTAAAGAACTAACTGGAAAGCAAGCCAAGTATATCATTCCAAACTCCTCAAGGTGTAAAGGCGCCCCAATTAGTCTCCATGGTGCCCATTCTAAACTCTAAGGTGCCTTCTTTATATACTACTTCTGCTACCAGTTCAAATCCTAGCAAGCATGTATACAGAATGTAAGAGGTTCATCATATGATACAAATCCCAATTTTGTTGTTTTTTTTTTTTTTTTTGAAGAAATTTTGTTGTTTTTCTACCTTAAACATTTTACCACTTGAACCGGAAAGTACAAAGCACGAGAAAAGATGTTTGCATCGCATGAAACTAAACTCAGATTTGCATCTTATATTCCCAAAGCTTTGGATTTGAGATCTTGTATATCTTTTATCTTTCCTTTGCATCACTTGGGGCGTATTTACATAATGCAGCCCTCTGGATGAATGGTCAATAAAATTTGTTTTACAATTAGTGTTAGGATGGCAGGGTAAATTGTCACTTTTTACAATTAGCTTATGATAGCAGGGCAAATTGTTAGTTGTTACAATTCGTTTGAAGAGAGGGTCATTAAGTGTGAGTGTCATTTTTTAAGATTAATCATGGGGTCTTATTATATGTAATTTTACAAATCAACCATTACCATATTTGGTCAGTTATCAAATTGATTCAACACCTCCATACCAGGCACCCAATCAAATTTGGCACATTAAGGCAACCAGAAATGAATGTCGTCCACAATTATAGTTAATCAAATGCATAGATGTTTTCCTTTTGCAACCCTCTGGTCACGCTCTTAACATCCCTCCTATCTCACGTGCTATACTTCTAACAAAGTGGTCATTTCATGAGCTTAGAGCATCCATTGGCTAGCAGCCTAAAAGTTGTACCAGCTACAAAATGCTTAAGTGGTTCCATGTCACTGTCCCAGTACTTCAGTCATGAAGGTTACAAAACTGGGCCATCAATTTCTTTTGGCCTACAATTTATGGAAAGGTAATAGCTTAAAATCAATCGAAGTAAACAAGGTTTTCCCTGAGAGGAAGAAAAAAAAAGATAATGAAAAGAAACAGATAGAGGATGAAGACCAGGTAGCGCTTAGTCAACTTTTAGCCTTACCATATCTTACGACCACGGCAACACACTCATTTATTAACACAACGTTAACATAATTTTATTTGCCGGTATCTAATCTCTTTCCTCACAGTGAGGGATACGTTCAAGAAAAAATATAGATGTTATATAACCTATGATAGAACAGATCAAAAGTAGGGACAAATGTCCCAATTGGTTTAACCTCCCACAGAATGTAAACAAACGAAAGCTCCCACAAATTCATCAAGTCCACTAGCATAAAACTAAATACTACTTTCGGCCTAAATTAAATGTCACTTTAGCAAAAGTATGTCTATCCCATATTAGTCATCTTTGAAGACCAAGAAAGAATTTATTATATTTGTGTCCTCATTTAACCCTAATCTATTGTTCATTTGCAACTTTTCATTACTTTACCACCATTACAATAATGTTAATCAAAAGATGATTTAGACATTATGGTTTAAAATTTGTGATATAACCCATTTTAGATGTGTGAACGGTTATTTTGGGACAGAGGTATAAACTTAAGCGAACTCATCTCCTTACGTAGATTATGCAGATACTCACAAAGATACAACAATGTATGTTTGGTGTTGATAACTGATATACAAACAAAAAAATGCCAGCTGCATGGTATCGTCAACAGAATAATGACAAAAACCTGAAAACCTAGAACCAACTCAAATATTCTTACATGTCGCAGTCCTAATTAAATACGCCAGCCTCATTTAGCAAGGTCTCCATGGAATTTATTCCTCACATTTGAACATGTCACTCATTAATAGCACAACGTAAAGAAGTGCGATATAAAACTACAACGCAAAGATTTGTTTGGTTGATTCAGCAAAGTGCGACCTTAACAGAAGTCCTAACTACCGTTACACGATGAGCAGCATACAAATTAAAGCGTACATTTAAGCAAGTAATTTCCACTTGGGCACGCAAAGATCTTACGCGGTTAAATACTTGCAGCTCTATGATGCGATGAGAAATTTTATGGTACAACCGTTAGAAGAACATAAAAATTCTGAGGAGATAGTCTCATGGTGATAAATTGTGTATCTGATCCAAAGGTAAAGGTAAAAGGTGTATCAATTTTACAATGATGAGCTGTAGAAATATTGTGACAACTTTGCCCATCATTTAGATGAGATGATATTGAATTACGTTGTTCAATTAACTACACTTCCCTGAGAATGAAAGTATGAAACACAGAAAAAGTTGAAAGATTCTTTGGAACCAAGTTCCCAAATACATTAAAGCTAACCCATATATACCCAAGATAATTGTCTCAAGTCAATAGCTTAAACATCTTTTGCAGCTAGATAAAACTTAGAAGCAAATGACGATGAAAACCAGCCGTCTTTTGTAACGATCAAAGACTTTCACATACAAAAAAATAAAATCACCCTACCTATCACAAGGCCAAAATTTTCATACATTCAGTAAGCAAATTTGGCACAAGAAAGCAATCCTTAATCATATACAGCAGCTTGTGGTTGGCTGGTTGCTATGCCATAAAACGAAGGAACGAAAACATTACAGATTATAGACGTCCAGACCTTGAAAGAATAGTGATCAAGCTCAATTGCTCTTCTACAGTCCTCTTCCACTCTTTTCCAATCACTATATCAACACAAGCACACTGAAACCATATGTCTAAAAAAAGAATAAATCATTGAAAAGTCAATCAAACTGAGTACGTACTTCTTCCTTCGGTGGCACAGAGCTCGATTGGTCCAATAGATAGGCACGTTAGGGCACAGAGTGATTGCCTAAAAACAAGTTAAAGCATTAATCCCAAAAAAAAAACAAGAAAAAAAATCGACATTTCCAGCGTATGATAATATCATAGTTATAAAATGTCAACAATACCTCAGTATAAGCATCGATTGCTGCACCAAATCGTTCTTTTTTGAAGCAAAAATTGCCTTCTTGCTTCAACTGTTCCGCCTGTTTTGCCGCTGCGGCAACGTCACTGGCTGTTGGTACCATATTCAATATCTACGGTTTCTTCCAGACTTTTTAACCTTTTTATAAACCTAATCCTTTTCGCTTTGATACTTAGACAGCATGCGCAAGGTAGTCCGATGAGCAAATGACTAAAGGCGAAGAGACATACGGTATGGTGAAGAAAAATACCCTCTTCAAAGTAATTTTCGTATCGTTGAGGCTGAATTTCCGGGGTATTTTCCCCACCTATTCGTTTCAGATGTAATCATTATTTTTTTTTTATTTGAGTTCAGTAATCATATTTAATTTAATCGAATATTCGATTCCCGATAATTTAACATAATCGTTCTGCTACCACTTGTTCGATCTAGTCATATGTGATAAATAACTTTAATTCATGATCGTTATTACCCAAAAAAAAAAGTTTCATGATCGTTTATGTCAAATTATCAAAAATCTAAAATAAATATGAAAACGGAAGCGTACATGAATTCATAGCGGCGGAAACCTCAGGACATGTTTGTTAACACATCTAATCATTTATTCTAAATAATTTAAGTGATAATTAATTTTAGAGTTGTTTAATAATGTGGGTCTCCAAAACCCGATGTCGTAGGTTCAAATCCTGTTTTAAACACCACTAAATTGATTAAGTGGGTCTGAATTTATATGTAAAATTTTCAGTGATACATACCTCACTTATCACTGAAAATGTTGCCGCAAACTTTCCTTATTTTATGCAAAACGTGTCTAACTACTGCCAACTCATTCATGTCCTTTTTTTTTTTCCTTTTGCTTTTCAGTGTATTATTATGGGTTTTTTTTTTTAGGAAAGTATATTATTATGGTTAATTCATTGATATATATATATCCTTATTTATAAGGAAGCTGCGCATTTTTTATATGTATATATATATCCTTATTTATAAGGAAGCTGCGCATTTTTTGTTCAAATGGTACACGTCGACTGTTTTTTGCAATTTATTTCCGTATGGGCTTTTTCTCTACAATTTTTTACATAGCCACTAGGTCTAGCAAAAAAAAGGCCTCAACATAGATCTATTCAACATAGACTGTCCCTATGTGTGTTACTTTTACAGAAGTTCCATTAGGTAAAGTTACCTCAACACTTATCACTGCTCTTACTTTTTCAAAAAATCCAACTGAATAAGTAACGTGATCTGTAGCCCCTGAATCTAGTATCCATGCATCTAGACTTTTACCTTGCATTTCTTGATCATTCTGTTTAAAACTAGCTGTCAGCACTTTTGCATGATTGACAGTGTGACCTGCATCCTCTTCAATACCCATTTGATCAAGCAACTTTGCTAATTTCTGGATCTGAAGGGAAGTAAGGCACAAACCTGCACTTGAACCCTTACCAGTATCTATCCTTAAACCACCAGTGTCTGTCTTAGAACCACCTGCATTAGAAAACACATCATCATCTGTTCCAAAGGTTCCTTCACCCTCCACCAGGTTGACCTTCCTCTTTGGCTTCCAATCTGGAGGATATCCATTCTTTCTGTAACAGTTATCTATAGTATGTCCATTATACCCACAGTAGGTACACTGCACCTTCTTTCCAGTCCCATACCTTTGATTTCCTTCCATCTTAGGTTGAAATTTATCACTTCCTGTATTAGGATAATTTCTGCTACTATTATAAGCTACATTCGACTTATTTGCAAAGACCACAGACTGATTGTTTTGAGGATGATTAGCACTATACTCCATTTGATTCTCAAACTGAACACTTATAGCAAAGGCTTCAGTAATGCTGGGCAAAGGTTTTAAGAGAAATACCTGTGACCTAACTGGTGCATAACTCTCATTCAGTCCTTTCATAAACCGGATAACATACTCAGATTCAATATATCCAACAAAAGTAGGAATTACTTTGCAAGTGCACTTAACTTCACATTCACAAGAAGGAATCGGCCTCAACACCATAATCTCATCCCAAACAGTCTTCAATTTGGAAAAATACTCAGTTACAGACAAGTTACCTTGTATGATTTGGTTGATTTCTTCTAGCAAATCAGAAAGTCGAAAACAATTCATCTTCGAATACCTATTTAGATCTTCCCAGATTTCACGAGCAGAGTTCATCTAGAGTACAGTCTTTGCGATTTCAGGAGTTACGGACTTCATTATCCATGACATCACCGTGATGTCGCACTGATTCCATCGAGCTCTCATCCTTTCATCATTTGTAGGTTTCGGAATAGATCCATCAATAAAACCTAGCTTGTTCTTCATAATCAATCCCATGCGCATCGATCTGCTCCAGGAATGATAATTCTTACTATTCAATGGTGGATCTGCAAGGATTAAGGCTGGACTTTCACTCGGATGCAAATAGAGAGGGTTTGATTCCAACTCTCCAGCAATTCGCATATTTCTCTCTTCTGCCATCTTCGATCTTAATCGAAGGATTCTAGTACAGGAAAAAACAATAATCAGCGACAAAAAACAAAGATCGATAGTCCGATCTATCTCTGATACCATGAAGAAAGTGGATTTAATCCACTTTCTATATCTGAAAAACTAGGGTTTCTTCTGAAAATGGAAAAACGAGAAAGGGAAAAAAAAATATCTGGGTTTTTATTATAAAGTCAATAATAATAATTACAATAAGAAAACTCCTACTTATATGGGAGGCTGTGGACCCTACTATACATCAGCCAAAAGAAACAAATGCAACTTAATTACATATCTACTATGTAATGCTAATATAATATGTAACATTGGCTCTGATTATCCCACCCCATCTCTTTACACTGTGATAACATCAGTGCCATCAATCTGGCAAAGAATCCCATATTTCACGAACGAACGAAGCATATAGAGATAGATTGCCATGTTATACGCGGTCGTGTTCAAGAGGACTAGTCAGACTCATTTCTGCTCCATCATTGCATCGATTACGAGATATCTTCACCAAGGCTTTGGGCGATCCTCTATTCTATTCATTCGCTTCAACTGTCTTCATTTGAAGGACATCTATAGCTCCCAGGTCCCTCTTGAGGGGGGTGTGTTATATATTATATTAGCATTACATAGTAGATATGTAATTAAGCTGCATTTGTTTCTTTTGGCTGATGTATAGTAGGGTCCACAGCCTCCCATATAAATTGGAGTTTTCTTATTGGAATTATTATTATTGACTTTATAATAAAAACTGCATTTTTTTCCTTTCGTTTTCCATTTTCAGAAGAAACCCTAGTTTTTCAGATATAGAAAGTGGATTAAAAATAAATCCACTTTCTTCAGTACTAAAAATAAAATAAAAAGGTGTAAATAATATGGGTTGAGATCACCACTCCAAGAAAGCTGTCCAAGTTTGCTGTCCAATTGCAAACTACTATCTCCGTACTTTATGTTTTGTACACAGATTAAAAAAACAATTAATGTGTTGTATTTTAAATACTAATGGACATATATGCCCTTACTTTATAAAAAATTATTAAAACACAGACCAGAAACTTGCAGTTTAGAAAAGATAAAACAGAAGCAATGCAAACATAAAGTATAGCGGAAATTGATAAAACACAGAAACAAAGAGAACACGGTGATTTAACATGGTTTTCGGTGTTGTGATGACTACTCCACGGACAGAAAAGAAGATATTTTATTATGCACAAAGTTACAAGGTATTTCACACACTTGTAAAATTAACACACATTGCATTGATTACAACATTGGTATTTATAGGCACAATTCCCAAACCCTAACCGCCAAAGATTTTGTCGAGATTGTCATAAATACCCCAGATATGGACCCCAGCTCCAGCTGTTATCCACCAAATGAAACTCAGCTTCAAACTGACTTTCCAGACTTGTAATCAACTGCCGAGATGTAGAACTCAATTGTACTCAAGAAAAACTCAAAGACTCAAACGATCATTGACTTCAGAAGAAACTCAGTTTGCACTTCACCACAACTGACTTTCACAGAACTGAATACCCTTACTGAACTGACCATCATTCTCAGTCTCGCCACAGATTAGTTCCACCAGTTTATTCATCTGTTTAGAGATCAAGTCACCAAAACTGACAAATCTCCACATTGACTTGAACTCTCATTCACAGTCAATCAGATTGCATAACCAGATGTACTTGTACCAGATGAATTCGTCAATACCAGGATGTATTTGTACCAGACTTCTGTTGGAATGGTGTTCTAAACCCAATCGGGTTGGACCGGATCCGATCGGGTCGGATCATTTCTACTATTTCTTTATGTTTATACATATATTAAATGGCTTTTCTGTTGTCAAACATATGTTCTTTTAAAGAACCAATTATGAATTGTTATATGATAACGTTCTTAGTATCAAACTGTGATAGAGAAACCATGATAGGCGATTATGGTTGATGAGATCTCTAATCACTTTAATAAGTTTGATACTTAAATGTCTCTAGGCTGATGTACTATTAAACAGGACATTGATAGTACAAACAGACTAGCATGTATTAGATGTCTTCTGTCTTTAAGGACAGGGATAGATCTCGTCTATCGAAGTGTAGTGACACTTGGACTGTACGTGGACGTGTATTAGAGAATGCGTACGTTAGACCGACCCACTTACACGGTTAAGTGTCACACTATGTGGCGGTTGTGTAATTATCCTTTGGACCGGATTCTTCATGGCATCACGGTGTGGATTGTCATGATTTGACACTATTGAGGTTTCCCCTAGCCACGGGGCGATCATGCGGTAGTGATTGGTATGATATTGAAGCATGCAGATATCGATTGGTCGCCCAGGAATCGCGTATCCTATGATTGGGATCGAATATTCGAAATGGCCTTCTTATAAGGAATGTTTAGCTCTCGTGAATCTTTGCAAAGTCGGAGTAAATGTGTTACTTGAGAGAGCTTGATATCCGGATTATAAGATACGGTCGTTGATGTTTTGACACTTTCGACTAACGACCGTATGGATATTATTACAATGATAGGATTGTAAGTTACACGGTAAATCGTTTCAAATGAAAGGTAGTAGTCATTGCATTTGACTCTTCCGATGATTAGGGTCACGGTGTGTTGCTGAGACGCTATCCCGTGATCGTTAGGCATGAAGGGCATTTTTTCGTAATTTTCACTTTGTGTCTACGGCCAACATATTCGGAAGCCTATCAGGTCACACACATAAGAACATCTAGCCGGATTAAAATGTGGTTATAGATGATAACCAAATAAGGAAAGAATTTATCTCGTACTATAAAGGTTATAGTGGTAAATTAATATGGTGGTATTTATTTATTATGAATAAATTAAATACAAAATATTAATAATATTATATTAATTGAAGAATATTCCGGATGCCAATTTGTTGGCTAAGGTGGCGCAATTTGTGTGTGTATAAGATACACTTGGATTGTGCAAATTTAATTAATAGTATTACCAAATATTAATATTAGATATCAATATATATATATATATATATATATATATATATATATATATATACTTATGTGTGCGTGTGTGCAATAGTGCAATTTGGTGCTATGCATGCGCATGTATGTATAATATATATATAAATGGATTTATATGTGTAATAATATATATCTGATATATACACATGTGTAAATTGATTTATGGTAATAAAATAAAGATAGTCATTATTAGATATTGGCAATATCTTGAAAATATTCAATATAAGATATTGACAATATCCTAGATTTATTTAATATAAGATATTATAATAAATGAAATAAATCAATCAATTATATTTTCCTTATTTTATTGGGAAAATGTTTTCTTCTCCTCCACTCATATTTGGGGCGCCACTTTGCCTATAAAAAGGAAGTGAGTGTCAAGCTCTTTTGTGTTAGGTGTGATGCCCGAAAGACAATTTTTTGTAATTGTTTTATTTAATAAATGAAATGATATTATTATTCATATTTATTATTCTCATAATCACCGATGTGACAATAGTATTTACACTACAGAAAACCCTGAGTATATCGTTTATGTAATCACTTAACTCAGTGTATGAGATATACACGGGAGGATTGAGTTAGTGAAGATGTACTTAAAATACAATTAGTCCGTAGTAAAGTTAATCGAGAGTATCGGGTCTCCCTTTAACGCATTATTAATGCGCCCCATAACACGATAGGTGTGATCGCCTTATCCGGACTTTCGGTTAAGGAACCTAATGGGGCATTTATATATGATAGATATATCATATAGAAATTTGACCGATTCGATCCGAGTTCTCAATATAATTCCGTAATTGAGAAGTCTTATCGAATCATTAGATGATCATATTATGGATATATCTTAATCCCGAGGTGATCACGATCCAAGCGCTTGAATCGATGATGAGGTTTGACTTGGCGGTTAAGGATTACACCGAGTCCGTGATCCGAATTACCCCATCTTGGCATTGTAATCGGATTGAGTGAGTAGTCGTGTTTATCACGATCACGAATCCATTCCTTCCATTTATGGAAGTAGATAGACGATTCCTTTATGAGTTAATCCTGAGACATTGATCGATCCATGGGATTCATATTACACCGATTAGCTACCAAAGGTGAGTTATTTGAATTATTGATCACTAGGGGTTAATGGTAAGTAAGGACAAGATGTTACGAAAGGGTTAACGGTAACTTCCCGATTTAGAATGAATATCTATGGAGGATTAATCCATATGAAATGATTATATCAAATGGGCGCTTATTACTTTCTCGTGAGAGATAAATATAATCTTATAATCGGAGGAGTGCGATCACGGGATTATGGTGGCATATTCTGTGATTGATTTATCGAATATGATTATTCTGCTCATAAGATAATTATTTATTTGATTTATCGGAGCCACGATTATTAGTCCATGGTCCCCGACGTGCCTCCTAATATAGCATGTATATTCTCGGACGTCGAATCCTAATAATATTAATTTAGTTCATGTTGGACTTTATTAAAACGATATGTGAATTAATTGTTTAGTGGACTATTAAATTAGTTGGGCTAAATAATTAAATATGTGGAAAAGACATTTTCCATAATCTTGGCCCAAATTATTGTGTAATGGCAAAATTAATATTGACTAGGTCAATAAAAAATTGTGGCGCCTCATATGTCCTTTTTTGACAAGGAATTAGTTTTCTTGTGTGTTAAAAAGACATGTGCATAAAATATTTATTGGATAAATATTTATGGTAAATAATAAAGATAAAAATATTCTTGATTTGTTCTAGAATATTTTGAGATCATCTTTTATTTAATAGGATTATTATAATTGATTTTGTATTAATTATAAAATCCTTGGAGGACAAGGATTACTCTCCTATATAAAGAGAGTTCTCCCAAGTCTAAAACAACACAATAAATTTCACTTCTCCTCTGTAGAGAAGAAGTGATAATTTCGCCAAGGGGTTTAAGGGAAAATCTTGGAGATTTTTCCGGTAGCATATCGGAGGGTTCGAGTCGAGAATTCCTTCCACCGGAATTGCTTGGATCACACGTGGCGGAAGATCGTGGTGCTCTTCACATCTACTTGCAATCGCGGTTCTTCAACTTGGATTTTGAGATCCAAGAGGTATGATCTACAACCCCCTTGTAGATATAGATCTAGTTATTTTATTACGTGTATTTTATAGATCTAGATCCATAAATCGCTTCCGTTGCGATGATATTTTCCTAACAGTGGTAGCAGAGCCTAAGGTGATCTATATTTATACGTATAAAATATTAGATCTAGGAGTGGTAAAACATGTAGTTTTTTTTGTCCCATTTTTTTTTCAAAAAAAAGAAGAGGGCCGAAAATTTGTTTTTTTTTTTATGATTATGATTGTCTTGGCTGAAGAGATGGATTGGGGTTGGTATTGTTTACTCGTTAGATCCATTGTAGCTCTTTTGTTTAGTAACAATTGAAAGATAGGAATTGTATTTTATTTATGTCAATTTTCAAATTTATATGTAAAAGTAGTATCTTTTATTATAATTTTGATCATCCGACTGGATAAGTTGAAGATCTTGCTGGAAAATTTGAAGATCAAAGCGAAACCAAGGTATGAAACGAGGAGAAACGGATAATTTTTTTAATAAAACGCTACAGGACTTTCTGCGACGCTGAAAAGCGTCGCTATAAGTCCTGTATACATTAATGCTGCGGCTAGGGTTTCAGAAAAGGCGGCTGTCAACTATTTTTTTTTTTGTTAAGTTTTTTTTTTTGGTAACAAAATCTGCTTATGGCAGAAAAACAAAAAAAAAAAAATTTATTTTTCTGAAAATATAAAGAACAGCCGACATAAACAAAACAAAAAAAAAAAAAAAATTTTCTGGAAATATTTTTTTTAGGCCGCACCATTGTGATAATAAAAAAAAAAAAAAAAATAATAAATTGGATTTATTTAATTAAAAGACCTTTTCTCCTCTCGGTGTTCGTGGTTCAGTGTTCGACGGTTCGAGTTCAAGATTTGAAGATCAAGACTCAAGACAAGAAGATTGTAATTTAATTTATTTTTCCTAGAATAGATTAGATACGAAGTACCAACAATCCATCTCGGTGTTTAATTTTTCCGCAATTTATTTTTTATGTGTTTGATCATAAAATAGACATAAAATCGAATTGCTATGACATGCATTCATATCATAAATCCACTCCATGCATACATGTAGAATTTTAATTTTGGTAATTAAAATAGGCATGTATACAAACTCGCGTAATTAGTTGAAATTTAATTAATACGTGGTAATTAATTAATTTAGTAACTAATTAAAGATCCGAGGACGGGTTATGAAATCGTTAGCCTTTCGGTGTGTGTTCTCGGTGAACCGCCTTAAAGCTGAAACGAGATCACGTTTTCAATTCGTAGTGTCTACGAGATTGAATGATGGTAAAAGAACAATAAATCTTGGATAAAAACGGTTCGCCTTTAGGTTGGGTGGTCAACTGAGCTTCGCTCAAACGACTTAACCCTCCTAGTGTGATGTATGCACGGGGGTCCGGCAAGACTAAGCCAAACCGAGAGCGGAGGGGTGATTCCTTCTAATCTCAATAGGGCTCTCTTGACTGATTTCGTCCGATCATCACATATGTTCCAACGAATAGGAAGGGTAGGCTTGCCTCGTTACCGACACCATTCGAATCCTTGATTTTATGTGCTTTTATGTTAACATCAAAAAGACGTGGTTAGTTAACCCACCACCACTTCCAAAATATTGAGTGGGAGCGGGGAGGCGACACCCACCCCACGGCCTCTACTATAGATGCAAGCAAGTGAGAGAAGGGTGGCGCCTCGCGGCGCTTTGATTTCGCCCCCCCTACGGATGGTGTTCACCCCTATCAACATTCATGGCTTGGTCTCCGAAAGGATAGGATTTACGGGTACTCGTCGGGTCACCGACCTATCCTACGACGGCACACTTACTGGGCGCACTCAAGAGATCCGATATAGTAGGTCACACTCATCAAGGGTATTTTTGATAAATACCTAGGCTAAAAAAAAGGTAGTCAATGAATAAAGGGATGTTCGATTCTCGTGGGATGTCCGATTCTCACAAGTTATTCATTGATTTAACCGTTGATCTCTTTGACCTACCCTACGGCGGCATTTGAGATGCAAGGTTAAAACCTTGGAATGGTAGAGTAGACTTACTTTTAGTTTACAATTCCTAAAATAAAATAATATAGTAGTGTTAAACTTGAATTAATATATGTCATTTTATTTACAAAGATTATATCCCTTACTAAATTGCTTAAAAATTTATAATTGACTAGTATTGACTTCGTTAAAAGTGGAAAGTAACTAGGGCGTTGAACTAGTTAATTGATAATGCAATTATTTTTCGAAAGAGATATTTTCTCTTAAGCCTTTTAAAACCAGAGTGACATATGGGTATGTCACTAGTGTCATTTGTGTTAAACGGAGACAAACTTAGTTTGATCAAAGGTGATTTCGGACTTTGAAATTCTTCTAGTGAATTTTAAGTGTGTAGTAATTACACGAGCAAATTTTCTAATTGAAAAATCGGAAAATCATGAAGTGTTACTAGTTGGACGATATTTGGAATTGATGAACTAGTGGGAGCTTTATGATTTATTGTTTTTCTAGAACATTAGAAAAGTGTAATTGACTACACACGTAATCGTTTCTAATTGAAAAACCGGAAAGTCATGAAATGTCGCTAGTTGGACGATATTTGGAATCGATGAACTAGTGGCGAGTTCTATGATTTGTTGTTTTTCTCGAAACATTAGAACGTGTGTAAGTGTTTACGAGAGATTTTCAAATTGAAAAATTGGAAAATCATAAAATAGAGCATTCTTTGGTTAGGCGGTATTTGGAACCGATAAACTAGTGGGAGCTTTAATGTTATGATTTGTTGTTTTTCCGGTATGATAGAAAATCCGAGAAGTCCTAACAATTAACAATCGAAATAGACATCCCACGGTTCAAGAGTAGTGTCTACTCAAACGAACGAATTGGTTCAAGATCTGCTTTCCATTCACGGAAAGTCAAGAATGGGAGAATATGTCTAAAAGTGTTAGTCATCTAAAACTGAGTTGATTTTAAGGCTAAAAACGAAAATTAACAAACTGAAAGTCATAGGATAAGGATAGTGATTTCGGATCACCAACCTATGAATCCTTGGTGATTTTCTCTTAGGCTATGTTCTTTGGAAGAACGAGATAGTTGTGCATTAACGATTAATAGACAACGGGCAGTAATTTTAGCAAAATAGTGGGAGTGATATGAGGAAATGAATCTCAGATTCAATCCTTGGATATCGCAGAAGATTTATTTTTCTGTTTAAGATTCGTTGGAACGAATGGATTTACCTTTTATTCGATAATTTGTTTGTCTTATAGAAAGTGAATATACCATTTGTAGTACGAATCTAAGACTCGGACTTTTGTTTGATAAAGTCAAAACCACTAAGAAATGCTGAAATACGTATATGTACCATCTTAAGAACTATTAAAAGCAATTGGTTTCTATATTTAGATAAACGCTTCTTCATATTCCATAGTTAGTGCATAGTCCCTAAAAGACAAGACTCAAGACGCTCAGGGGTGATTCCTTTTCTCCCGATCTGGTTATATTGTCTCAAAGGTTCAATGACTAAGTTTCCTTTCAATCGGGAAAGGATAATGGTTATAAAGAAGTAACATAGCTTGTTCATGACGACCTTCGGGGTCTGATGAAAGATACAAGCTAGTAGGAGCTTCCGAGTAGTGACTTCTTGTCTGATAACTATTCAAACACTCCGGTAAGTTTATCCAAAATATTTTATGGTGTCTCGGATTCTCATCGTAGATGGAGTATTCTATACTGTAAATGGGCCATCACATAGTCCTAGAGACTCGATGTTCGCTCGCCTCATAGTGAAATGCTTTCACTAGGAAGAAGCCATTGAATTGCCTTACATAGTTGTAGATGTGCTACAATACACGCTTAACTCAATAAAGATATTGAAGTGAAATAACGGTTTACATTGAAATGTAGAACCGAGAAGTCTACCTAGAATGTGCTTTGGAATTAACGGATAATGAGTGGATTCGGTTCACCCAAATTCCGTCAATATAAGCATTTAGCACATGATGCTTGATGGTAGGGCTGAATTTCACGCATACGCTCGGGATCGATGACCAAATCGTGATATATCTTGAAGAATTGAGAGAAAGGTTCGTTATCGATTCTTGACATCTGGAAAGACAAATTATCTTTGTGCATCCTTTCCGATAGAGTCTATGAACAACAAACCTTGAACCTTGTGAGTACGGATACTCAAGGTAGTTACTTACCGATTAGATCAAACCACATCCAACTTTGGTTGTTGGTGATAACACTAAATCTTGCTAAACTAGATCAGAATTTCGATCCACCAAGAAAATAGTGGGAGTATGGTTTATCCATTACCCATTACGGTTTCTGCGGACTTTGTAGTCTGAGGATCGATTGATGACCTATGGCTCTTTTGTGAGCAGTATAGGATTCTGATAATAGAGGTTGGTTTACAAGCCATAACCCTGTGAATGGAGTTTGGTACTCCAGTAGTCGTTCATACTCTTGTAGAACCACCCGAGTGTCTCAGCCCAGTGGGAGTAATTGGATCTACACGGAAAAGAGTAGAATGAATTCGGTAATTCATGATTTCGCTCAAAAGCGAGAAAATAGGGTGATTCCCTGAGACTTTCTTGCCAAACAAACGGAATCTGGATTCATTCGAACGTAAGGTATTGCCTTATGAACTTATGACAGATGACTTATCAAGGCTTATGTCCTTTTGTGGATAAAAAGCAAACCTCTTGGTCATTGGAAGTCATATATTTCTATAATATATGGATTTGACCAGAATATTGATAAGTCTTGTGTAGACTGGATATCAATTTTAGTACAGTAGTGAATATATACATATATATTAGTGTTTGTGAAGGATAACGCCGCACTGAGCTTGGACTCAACATGGGTGTGTTATCTCAAGTCGACCGACAATGCCACAATTCTCTCGCAATGTAGATTTGGACAACATTCTCAAGAGTTTGACTCGGTCGAATTCATTAGAATCAGTCATTGGTTTCCCATCCATCTTATTGGTTAAGATGATGCATCCGTGTATGCAACATTCAACGAGGAAGTTCTACCCTATGCCTCGTGAATGACTCTCTAAATCTTCGGATAAAGAGAAATGGGATTGATTCTCTTTGTGACAAGAGATGGTCGAGTTATTGAACGTCAATTTTGATCGAATCTTAGATTCGGCAGTTAACAAAGCAAGTTTAGTATGTCCTTTAGTATCTTGAGAGAACGAGGAATAATATGCGGACATATTCATGTATGAGCTTGGATATGTGTGATACACTGATTTTGACTTTAAGTCGATTGAGGATGATCGTTAAAGTCGATCTCGGCTCGATGTTTACTCTTGTTGAAGCTATTGCCTGGAGAAATCCAAAGAACGCCAACTCGACTTTAACTAGTTGGGTGATTAGCGGCTTCGTAGTAGCTAGAGAGGCGATATAGCTTAAGGATTTCCTTTCCATATCTGGGAGTCATTCTAGATTTGGAAAGCAGATAGCACATCATTGTGCAAACGATGAAGGGGTAGCTTATAAGGATTTCCGAAATCACTTGAGTTCAAGAGCATATTGGGAAAGTACCACATGATTAGATGGACCGGCGACGCTTTGATTCTACGGATCGCCTCGAGCCGACAACCTTGATCGATCATTAAGACCCATGACATTCGGATATAGGTGCTCCCCGAGTCACCGACCTATCCTACGACGGCATACTCGGAGTGTACTTTGGAATCAAAATGGTTATGATAAGTTTTGTGGGTACTAAAATACGGGATGAGTCTCCATTGCTTTAGAGCAAGTGGGAGATGTAGTTTGTTTGTAGTTTTAAATAATAGGTGTGCTCTAAAACAATTAATCACAAGCTTTAGTGCAAGTGGGAGATTGTTAGGTGTGATGCCCAAAGACAATTTTTGTAATTGTTTTATTTAATAAATGAAATGATATTATTATTCATATTTATTATTCTCATAATCACCGATGTGACAATAGTATTTACACTACGAAAAACCCTCGAGTATATCGTTTATGTAATCACTTAACTCAAGGTATGAGATATACACGGGAGGATTGAGTTAGTGAAGATGTACTTAAAATACAATTAGTCCGTAGTAAAGTTAATCGAGAGTATCGGGTCTCCCTTTAACGTACTATTAATGCGCCCATAACACGATAGGTGTGATCGCCTTATCCGGACTTTCGGTTAAGGGAACCTAATGGGGCATTTATATATGATAGATATATCATATAGAAATGGACCGATTCGATCCGAGTTCTCAATATAATTCCGTAATTGAGAAGTCTTATCGAATCATTAGATGATCATATTATGGATATATCTTAATCCCGAGGTGATCACAATCAAGCGCTTGAATCGATGATGAGGTTTGACTTGACGGTTAAGGATTACACCGAGTCTGTGATCCGAATTACCCCATCTTGGCATTGTATCGATTGAGTGAGTAGTCCGTGTTATCACGATACGAATCCATTCCTTCCATTTATGGAAGTAGATAGACAGCTCCTTATGAGTTAATCCTAGACATTGATCGATCCATGGGATTCATATTACACCGATTAGCTACCAAAGTGAGTTATTTGAATTATTGATCACTAGGGGTTAATGGTAAGTAAGGACAAGATGTTCGGGGTGGGTTAACGGTAACTTCCCGATTTAGAATGAATAGATCTATGGAGGATTAATCCATATGAAATGATTATATCGGTGGACGCTTATTACTTTCGTGAGGAGATAAATATAATCTTATAATCGGAGGAGTGCGATCACGGGATTATGGTGGCATATTCCTGTGATTGATTTATCGAATATGATTATTCTGCTCATAAGATAATTATTTATTTGATTTATCGGAGCCACGATTATTAGTCCATGGTCCCGACGTGCCTCCTAATATAGCATGTATATTCTCGGACGTCGAATCCTAATAATATTAATTTAGTTCATGTTGGACTTTATTAAAACGATATGTGAATTAATTGTTTAGTGGACTATTAAATTAGTTGGGCTAAATAATTAAATATGTGGAAAAGACATTTTCCATAATCTTGGCCCAAATTATTGTGTAATGGCAAAATTAATATTGACTAGGTCAATAAAAATTGTGGCGCCTCATATGTCCTTTTTGACAAGGAATTAGTTTTCTTGTGTGTTAAAAGACATGTGCATAAAATATTTATTGGATAAATATTTATGGTAAATAATAAAGATAAAAATATTCTTGATTTGTTCTAGAATATTTTGAGATCATCTTTTATTTAATAGGATTATTATAATTGATTTTGTATTAATTATAAAATCCTTGGAGGACAAGGATTACTCCTATATATAAAGAGAGTTCTCCCAAGTCTAAAACAACACAATAAATTTCGACTTCTCCTCTTAGAGAGAAGAAGTGATAATTTCGCCAAAGGGTTTTAAGGGAAAATCTTGGAGATTTTTCCGGGTAGCATATCGGAGGGGTTCGAGTCGAGAATTCCTTCCACCGGGAATTGCTTGGATCACACGTGCGGAAGATCGTGGTGCTCTTCACATCTACTTGCAATCGCGGTTCTTCAACTTGGATTTTGAGATCCAAGAGGTATGATCTACAACCCCCTTGTAGATATAGATCTAGTTATTTTATTACGTGTATTTTATAGATCTAGATCCATAAATCGCTTCCGTTGCGATGATATTTTCCTAACATTTTGTACATCACAATTCCAAGAACTAATAGTTCTTGTGTAAAATAGATAGCATCCTATAGAGAGTTGGAGAGAGGGGAAAAGGGCCGGTCTAGCAACCGGAGTTTTCCAATAGCAATCCATTATGGGATTCCGGCGGGCTGTTCGTGCGGACTAGCGGTAGAGGCCGAACACTTGGGCGGCTCTATGCAGAACTACTCTCCTTAGACGGTCAAAGCGTCGATCTTTTAGATCAACCAATGTAACAACCGTCTACTAGCTTATTTGTTTATTGCTTAAACGAAGTCGATCCTGGTTAAAAGGAAATAAAATTTTAAATTCTGCTGCGTTCCCGCGTAGATTTCCTAACAACTTCTCCACAGAATCCACTCAGTTGATCTGCCCTCAATTGAGTATCCAGATTTCAGTTTACAAGCTTTGAATATTCTGCAAGTTCAGACACAACTGAAACTTGCTCTGCTGAACTGGTTTAGTGAACATATCAACAAGATTCTCCTTGGTGTCGATCTTCTTCACTACAACCCTCTTCTCATTTCTCAGGAAATGATACCTCATATCAATATGCTTGGTTCTCTCATGATCAACCTGATCCTTAGTTAGACAAATTGCACTCAAACTGTCACAATAAATCTCAGCTTGACCCTGATGTAGCCCCAAATCACTAACTAGTCCCTTCAACCAGATACCCTCATTGGCTGCTTCATTAAGAGCCAGGTACTCATCTTCAGTAGTTGATAAAGCCATTGTTGCCTGAAGAGTTGCTTTCTAGCTGACAACTGAATTCCTCAATGTGAAAACATAACCAGTCATTGATTTTCTACTGTCCATATCACCTGCATAATCAAGATCACGAGATATCGTGATCGCTTCTGAGTATCACCTCCATAAATGAGACCAACATCGCTTGTACCCCTAAGGTACCGAACATTCTTTTCACAAACTTCCAGTGTTCCTTTCCAGGTTGAGCCATAAACCTGCTGACAACACTGACTGTCTGAGCCAGATCAGGCCTAGTGCACACTATGGCATACATCAAACTGCCAACTGCACTAGCATAGGGAACTCTTGACATGTAGTCCTTCTCATCTGCTGATTCTGAAGCAAAAACTGACAATGAACATTTTATGTCATAGGAGTATCTATTGGCTTAGCAGCTGACATGCCAAACTTTGACGGAATCTTCTGTATATAGCCTTGCTGAGATAAAAATAATTTCTTTTGTCTTCTATCTCTCAAGGTCTCCGTTCCCACAATTTTCTTGGCTGCACCCAAATCCTTGATTTCAAACTCAGCACTGAGAAGGTCTTTCAGATTCTAAACATCAGACTTCTTTCTTGCAGCTATCAGCATGTCATCCACATATAACACAATATAGATATATGATCCATCTTTCAACTGACTGTGGTAAACACATCAATCATAAGGACTTCTAATGTAACCAAGTTGGATCATGTAATTGTCAAACCTTTTATACCACTGTCTAGGAGCTTGTTTCAGTCCATACAAGGACTTCTTCAAGTTACACACAAGATCTTCCTTACCAGGAACTTGAAATCCCTCTGGCCGAGTCATGTATATCTCTTTATCTACCTCACCATGTAAAAAAGCTGTCTTCACATCTAACTGCTCAAGTTCTAAGTCCTGTTGTGCCACCATTGTTAGTAACACTCTGATTGAAGTATGTCTGACCACTTGTGAGAATATCTCATCAAAGTCCACCCCTTCTTTCTGACTGAACCCTCTTGCAACCAAACGTGCTCCTTCTGCCTCAGTTATCCCCTCCTTCTTCTTGAAGATCCATTTGCAAGTAACAACTCTCCTATCAGCTGGATGTTTAACTAGATCCCAAGTCTGATTCTTCAGTAATGACTCCATTTCATCTCCTGTGGCAGCAAGCCATTGAGATGCTTCAGAACATGTCAATGCTTCCCTGTAAGTAGAAGGTTCAAAACCATCCACTTCTTCTGCAAATTGAAGTGCATATCCAACCATATCATCAAACCCATACCTCTTAGGAGGTACCCCAACATTGGATCTTCTAGCGCTGCTGACATCTATAATCTGTTGACCTACGTTCTCAGTTTGACGCTCAACTGACATTTGTTCAGCTGACTGGCTTGGATTCAGTTCTAGTTCAGTAACCACATCAGATGAAAACTGACTTGGATCAGCTGAGCGTTACATCCTAGCTGACTCCACCTGAACCTCCACTTATCGCCTCTGCTTTCGCCGTAATCGTTTCGCTTGTCCTCTCACCGATGAATCGAGCATAGAATTTTCATCAAAATCGTATCTCTCTTGAGAATAATCAGAGCTTCTGCTGATGACCAAATTCTGTAACCCTTAACTCCATCATCATACCCCACAAACACTTTTTTCTTGGCCCTTGGTTCCAGTTTTCCTTCATTGACATGATAGTAAACTGTGCTTCCAAATACCCTTAGAACTGAGTAATCAGCAGGCTTTCCTGACCACATTTCAACTGGTCCTTGTGTGAGGACTCATGTTGATTAAGTAGCAAGCTGTGCTTACAGCCTCTGCCCAAAATCTCCTTGACAACTAGCATGAGAGAGCAAAATTCATCTTGCTCTCTCTAGAAGAGTTTGATTCATTATTTCAGCTACACCATTTTGCTGAGGAGTATTCCTGACTGTATGATGTCTGGAAATACCCTCATTTCTGCATAACTCATCAAACTCATTCCAAAGCAGATTCCGCACCATTATCTCATCTGAAGCCTCTTGATCTTCTTCCCAACTCGATTTTCAACTAGAGCCTTCCATTGCATGAAGCTCTTGAATGCCTCACTTTTGTGTTTCATCATCACCACCCAAGTCATCCTTGAATTGTCATCTATGAATGACACAAAATATCTATGACCACCCAATGACTCCACCTTTGATGGCCCCCAACAATCAGAATGAATGTAATCAAGTGATGACTTTGTGTTGTGTACCACTTTTGAGAACTTGCTCCTATGAAGCTTCCCAAACACACAATACTCACAAAGTCCAGATGCTTGACCTTACACTCCCTAAGAAGATCTTTCTGAGAAAGAACCTGCCATTTTCACCCATGTGACCCAATCTCATGTGCCACAGTTTTGTAAGCTGTGACTGATGAATCTCAGTTGATGCCACAGCAGCAGAACCATCAACAACTGACCCTTGTAGTATATACATGGTCTCTTTTTTGACTCCCTTGAGAACCTCAACTGAGTTTTTATAGACACAGTTTTCCAGCTTCACCCTTGAAATTGAATCCCTTGCTGTCCAAAGAACCGAGAGATACCAAATTCTTGGTCATCTGTGGAACATGTCTAACTTCACTCAGTTTACAAAATCTTCCATCCTCTGTCCTCAACTGAACTGAGTCAATCCTAACTACCTTGCAGACCTTATTGTTTGCCATAGATATATGACCACCATCTATCTGCTGATAACTTGGGAACCACTCTCTATGAGGACAAATATGAGAGGATGCCTCAGAGTCCAGAATCCACACATCAGTTTGATGTGCTGACTCTCCTGCCACTAGAACCATATCCTCATCTGAGTCATGCTCAACTGCCACAACAGCTATGCCAGAACTGTTCTCCTGCTGTTTCTTCCACTTGGACAATTGGACTTCCAATGTCCCTACTCCTTACAATAATTGCAAACATCTGTGGACTTAGGACTGTTGGACCTTATATTCTTGGAATTCTTTTTCCTAGACTGACCATGCTCTTTTCCACTGCTGCTACTGACTACTAGTCCAGTAGCCTGATTGTCTGCCCCAGCTGTCTTATCTCTCGGCTCCCTGGCATGTAAAGCTAACCTTACATCCTCCAAAGCAACTGTATCCTTCCCAACTATGAAGGACTGCACAAAGTTTTCATGAAACCAACAAAATTAAAGCAGCATCTTCATCCTCAATCTTAACATCAATATTCCTGATATCAAGTAATATTGTGTTCAACTGATCAAGATGATCTCTCAGCTGAGCCCCATCTTGCATCATTAGGCTGAATAGCCTCTGCTTCAGCAGCAACTTGTTGGTCAATGACTTAGTCATATACAGGCTTTCAAGCTTTAACCATAACTTGGAAACGGTGTCTTCCTTAGCAACTTCTGTGATAACATCATCAGATAAGCAGAACATGATGGTTGAATGTGCTTTCTCCTCCGTGATCGCATAATCACGCCGAATCGCATCCCTTTGTCGATAAAGGAGTCCACAATCCTTGTTGCTTTAACAAGGCCCGGATCTTGATTTGCCACAAACTGAAACTGTTCCTCCTTGGAAATTTATCAATCTTTACGTTCATTGCTGACATCCTTCTAATTAAAGAACAAACCTTTGATCACAAAATCCTAGCACCGGTCACCGGTCTTGGTGAAGATCAACTATGTTCAACCTGCAACTCTCTGAATCTTGAACCTCGCTCCGATACCAGTTTGTTAAAACACGCATTTAGAAACTTGCGCTTTAAGAAATATAAAATGAAGCAATGCAAACATAAAGTATGGCGGAAATTGATAAAACACAGAAACAAAGAGAACACAGTGATTTAACGTGGTTTCCGGCATTGTGCCGACTACTCCAAGGACAGAAAATGAGATATTTTATTATGCATAAAGTTACAAGGTATTTTACACACTTGTGAAATTAACACACATTGCATTGATTACAACATTGGTATTTATAGGCACAATTCTCAAACCCTAACCGCCAAAGATCTTTGTCGGGATTGTCATAAATACCCTAGATGTGGACCCACTCCTGCTGAATCCACCAGCATTTAAACTCGGCTTCAAACTCGACTTTCCGGACTTGTAATCAATCGCCCGATGTAGAACTCAGGTTGTACTCAAAGAAACTCAACAGACTCAAACTAATCTGGCCGACTTCGAAGAAACTCGCTTTGCACTTCACCACAACCGACTTTCACGTAATCGAATACCCTTACCGACCGCCATCATTCTCGCCCTCGCCACAGATTAGTTCCACCGCTTTATTCATCGCTTTAGAGATCAAGTCACCAAAACTGACAAAAATGCTTGTTTTGGAATATGAAAAGTGTTTACAACATTAAATGCTGATAGGGGTATGTTTGGAAAATATGCATTAAATGATACATTGATATTCTAAATGGACTTTTTTTGTGGGACAATTTATTTTCAAAAAGTGGACACTTTTTGTGGGACGAAGGTAGTACATCGTTTTTGCTCTCATTTACTTTAACAAATTTTTTTCCGTCTTTTCTTTCTGTTAATTTACATAAATTTACTTCTCTTATCATCCTTCTTTCTTCTCTCTCCCGTGCATTGAGACAACTAGAATAATTGCCTCTCCAATTACTTCTATCTTCCCTTGTAAATTGTCCAACAATTTTCTTTTTAGGGGATTGTATTCAATTCAAAACAGCTTTTATGTTCATTAAAAAAAATCTATGAACACAATCTCTTTTTTACAAGCCCCAAACATTTTGCAGAGGTTCTTCCCAGCCTTAGAGGAGAGGTGGCCAAACATGGTTCAAAGTCTCGGCCGATTCGGCTCCGACTCGCAGCTTACCGGTACAAAGTTACGGATTCATCTCGGTTTAGACTTGAATCGGATACGTATCGGTCAAACTCGGCCAAACTCGGCTGAGTCAATCCGATTTAAGTGGAAACTATAATGATTCGACTGGAACATGAAAATGATAAAGCAAAAGCAATCCTACACAATATTCAGCCAATCTCGACAATAAACTCCACTCCAAAAGCAGAGTAGCAGAGATTCTTTAGTATTAGCGGAGAATCTTTACTAGTTAGTTCTTTTCATAAGAAAAAGTACACCCGTGAATCATTCCAAATTTCTGCCCTTTGTATAAAAAAATTACACGATCCATCATAGCAAAAGCACCAACCCACAAGCCACAACACTGCTTTGATTCACCACAACTCCTCCAATTTTTAGTTAAATTCCCTCAATTTCTGATTAAATCCCTGCTGCCAGACAAAAAAACAAAACCAAAACAACAACCATCCTTCGAATTTGGAGTTTCTTGAGCAGAACTTCTAGAATCACAAATTCACAAGTCACAACACAAATCCGGAGAAGGTTGCCCATAACAAGGAATGATTCTTGTTAGTTGATAATTGTTACTGCTTCATTTCATCTTTGCCTACAAATTTTCATTTTTGAGCGCCGACTTGGCTTGGAGTTGGAGTCTTCTTCAATTCCTTGAAGATGTAATGTGATGATCATGCATTTGACTATTTATTCAAGATTTAAATTAAATGTATTTGATGATTTGATGTAAAAACTACGAGTATCATGTCTTATTTGGATAACGTAACGCGACAGCGCATATTTTGTTGTATTTAATTAAAAGAAATGATCATTTTAGTTATTCATTTTTTTTAATTTTTGAGATTTTTTTTTCAAAATTTATAAAGCATTTTATACGGAGAAAACTTGTCTCTTCCGAAACGATACCGATACGCGACGATACATGTGACTCAATGGTCTCCGAGTCGGTTACCGCGACTGCGATTTTGAACCATGTGGCCAAATGGACGACCCGGCACGGCCTGTCCCGGAACCGGCGGTTCGGCATGACTGCCGGTTCAACATGGGTCATAAACTGGCGGTTCGGCATGACTGCCGGTTCAACATGGGTCATAAACCGGCGGTTCTTGTGACCCGGAAGTTCACTGAACCGGCGGTTCGGGGTTGAACCGGCGGTTCACATTGTTCCACGGTTCAATTTTTTTAACATTTTAAAAAAAAAATCCCCAGCCTTCCGTTTTTTGTGCTTTCTTCTTCCGGCGCTGGCCGCCCTTTTCGTTTCTTTTTTTTCTCCTTTGCCCCTTCTCCTCCTCCTTTTTCACAGCAAAAGTGTCCCTTCAGCTTCGACCTTTTGGCCGGTGTTTCTCACCGGAAAAAGATTTTTCCTCTGCTTTGTTATAGATCGGCCATGTTTTAGTTGGGAAACTTTTTCCGGCGAAGATTTATTGTTGATAATCCAATCGTTGGCCGGAGATGGTGTTGATATGACATTTTGGCTATGGGTGTTTTCCGGGATCGGCTACAGGTGGGGATGGCTCTGCATGTCAATGGGTGTTTATCCCTTATACCCCTTTGCATGTTCAAATCTATCCTTTCCTCACCTCATTTTCCCGGTGATTGGATTGGTTTTCCGGTTGTGGGTTTTAAGCAGATTTTCTTTGTTAGACTAATTCCATTGCTCTGGTGGTTGCGGTTTGGGGTTGATCGGTGGCGGTTCGTGTTGACGGATGGGGGTTTGGGGCTATTGTTGTTGTCTCTTGGTGTCTGTTGGTTTTTTTATGTTATGTTTGTTGTTTATGTGTTCCGGATCTAGTCGGAGATTGTCAACTTCTCCGGATTGTTCATTAGGTTTTTTGTTTTATTTAAGTATGTTTATGTTATGAATATGGCTATTGTATTATGTTACCAAATCATGTCCTCCGTTGTGAGGCATAATTTAGTCGGGATGAGTTATCTCCTTCCCCTTTTTCTTCCTTTCGTTTCTTGGGTGACAGTGTCTGGCTTTAGGCCGGTGGTAATCCGGAATTAGTCTGGTTGTCTGTCCGGCGTTGGTCCGGTGTATTGTGTATTGTGATTGTTGTTTTTTAAATAAAATCCTTTCGTATCCGGTAAAAAAATATAATAATGATAATAACAAACTCCTATTAATTATATTCGACTGTAATGAATATATATATATATATATATATATATATATATATATATATATATATATATATATATTATAGTGAACACGAATAGATTATAAAATACGCGTTGAAAATTTTATGTTGCATTTCTATAAATAAAGAAAATTAGTGTTGTTTATAAAACTTAAATTGTTTTCTATTGTAACATAGTAGTTTATGTATGAAATAAATGTTGTTTGTAAAAGTTGCACCGTTTTTCTATAATAACATGGCATGTTATGTATAAAATAAGTGTTATGCTATAAAAATTGGTTTATGTAAGTAAGATATGAATTTTAAGTTTTTTAAACGTTTGTACCGAAAAATCGGTTGCCTCAATGACGATATACAGTGGTTTCACTCCTCCACGCCAGTCGCCTATCGGTTGGTCATCATATTATAAAATAACTCCAAGATATCCATGTCGATGCCTGTGCTCGAGGCCAAGGCCATCATATAAAAGCCAGGTTACGACTATCGACTATCGACACCGAGCAAAGTGAGATGACAAGTCCATAAGGATAGAGTCCACACCACCTAGCGAAGTGGGATAACGAGTCTGTAGTCGATCACCACAGTCGGAAGTATCGACTCGAGGACAGTGGTCCACACCACCGTCCAGCCCACCCACAAATGATAGCTTGGGCAAGGGTCAAGGCCCATTTAAGGGTAAAGGTGACAATAATACAAGCCGACTTAACCTTAGGGTTTAGGCAAGTATGATCACTATAAATACCCCATTCCAGAACTACGTAAGGCTTGATTCCTGAACATAACAGATACGTAGGCAATCCAAGATACAGCCTTGGACTCACCGCATACATAAAATCCACCTCCTCATTCATCTTTTAGGCATTAGGGGTTCTTGTGTGTTCATCACTAGATTAAATTAGGGCTCAAATCATCAAGGTGACTTAATTTGTCATCGCTATCATGGCGCTAGAAGGAGGGCTCCTTTTTCTATTGATTGAATACGCAAAAACACGATGCCTCCCAAGAAAACCGCATCCAAAATCATGATCTAAAGCAATCGATCAAGACTCCCAGCTTGAATGAGTCGGTCGATCCTCGATATGCAAGGAGACGAAGATCCCGCTTGGATCTTATTCAAAGACGATCCTCAAGCAAGAACAAGGGAAAAATCCCGCTTTTGAATCTCGCCCAGAGACCCACCAACCGTAAAAATCAAGCCCTTGCTCCGTAATATCGGGCACTTGCGCATCAGCTTGGCGTGGGCAAATTTGGAGGTAATGTCCAGATAATAGCCGAGGCGCTTCATGTGGCAAGGCGCGTGTCGCCGAGAAAGAAGCTATGGCGGAAGGCGGCCAGAAAGGACGTGATGGACAAGCCTAAACAGACTCTGGGGACGAAATAAGCGCGTCATCTAGCTCAGTGGAAAGGAAGAGACGTGAGATTCACCAAAAACACCAGAGAGGGGATGATGACAGCGCCAGGGAGGAGTTGAATGCAATTTTGGGAAAGAATCAGGTATCGTTGTGGCTCGAGTCTCCCTTCACGAAGGAGATCGAGAGCTTTCCCAAACCCAAGGGGTTTAAGATACCCAAAATAGAACCTTATGATGGCACCACCGACCCGGAGGACCATCTCCATGTATCTCCGTCGCAAATGAGATTGGATGGGGCCCCGATGCAATGCGATGTCGGGCGTTCGAGACGCTATTTCGTAGGTCGAGCAAGAGAATGGTTCACGGCTACGACCAGGGTCGATCTCCGCTTTGCCATGCTCGCCGAAAGTTCCGAGATGCGCGAGAGTAGTCAACAAGAAGTTTCATCTGAGCGCCACGCACCTCATGAACGCGAGGCGCAAAAGATGAAACAAAGATGGAATACTTGAAGAGGTTTAATCTCGAGGCCATGCAGTCAAGGACGCAGATGACCGACTTCCGATCACATCGCTTGTAGGGGGGCCGCGTAATACTAAGTTATATATGAAGTTGAGCGAGACGCTCCCATACTATGGACGAACGCGTTAACGTGGTGCATCGATTACATCAAGGGAAGAGGCAGCGCGTGAAGGCATACCTAATCCGACCGATGGAATCCAAGAAGGACACCGGAGGCCCGAACAGAATCACCCAAGAGGCGATGTTGAGAGTAAGCCATCGGTTTGGGACCGTGACGACACATCCACCTCGCACCGTGGGGGCAAGAAGGACCTCACGTGATAAGGACTTTATCCCACTCAATCGACCTCGATCGAGGTGTTGTCGATTATGCTTTCAAAAAACTTGGCGAGGAAACCGCCACCATTGAAAAAACCTCGAGAAAAGAGGAACGCAAACAAATATTGTGATTTTCACGAAGACATTGGTCATACAACCGAGGATTGTATCGACCTGAAGAGAGATATCGACGTCTGCATTCGTGAAGGGAAGCTAGACGGTTGTTGACAGATCTCGATATGATGGGCCCAGGGGCGTGGAGAATTCAAGAGGAAAAACTCCGATCAAGACAGAACCGAGGTCGAGATGTCCAGAGACGGCGGATCGGTCACCTCGTGAGGAATCGATCCTCAGTCGAGAAGGAAATAACAGAGAAAATTTTGGTCGAGATAGGTATGAAGACAATCGACCCGTTAACTATGTCAACACAATCTTTGGTCCCGGTGAGAGTGATAAAGACTGTACCACCGAAGAGCCGACTTGTAGCTCGAGAGAGCGCAAATGCGGCTGATTCACGATGTTGATATACGCCCTCGAGATGATATCCCCAAGTCGAGGAGTCATAGCGGGGGGTTAGTCATTGAAGCGCTTATTAGCCGAGCCCGTGTATCGGTGGTCTCAGATCGATAATGGGAGTGCAAGTGAACATCATATACCACTCGGCGCTTTCAAGAAATGAAGTTGAAAGAGAAGGACCTTGCCCCATAGCGTCTCCCCTGCTCGATTCACAGGCAAGCGACCATCCCATGGGCTCGATAAAGTTACTCACGATAGTGGGGGACGGCGAGAAAGGACGGACACTTGAATTAAATTATGTGGTGGTCAAGGCTCCATCTGCCTATAATGTTATTCTAGGACGACCAGCGCTTTCGACCTTCGGGCTATCATTTCCACATTCCATAATAGCATGAAGTTTCCTACCAGAACGGTTCCCACGCAAGTAAAAGGAGATGTTGAAGTCGCCGGAGTTGTAATTCGTAGTCATGAATGGGAAGATGGCGCTTCAACAAGTCTTAGTCGAGGAACCGATTCCAGAGGAAGAAGAGGAGAAGAGTTGGGTCTCCAAAGGATCGCAAATAAAACGTCCGACTCGGGAAGGAGAGGACGATCGGTGTGTGCAAGTCGGGATTTGGATCCTAAAAGAAAAAACAACTCATCGTTAAGCTTCTAATCGAGTTCGAGAGACATCTTTGCCTGGAAAGCCACCGACATGCCAGGGTTATCCACCGACATCGCGTTCATAAGCTTGAGATTGACCAGGCTAAAAGCCACCAAACAGAAGAAGAGGAATTTCGCGTCCGATCGACTTGAAGCTATAGAGTTGGAAGTCGGCAATCTATTGGCGCCCAGATCGTGAGAGAGGTATTCTACCCAGAGTGGCTAGCTAACCCAAAGATTAGTCAAAAGCCCGATGGCGCTTGGCGATGTGTGTGGACTTCACAGATCTTAACAAAGCATGTCCAAAAGATTCATATCCGTTGCCTAAGATCGACAGGTTAGTAGACTCGACCATCGATTTTGAAGTTTTTGGTTTTTTAGATGCGTATAAAGGGTACCACCAGATTCTAATGGACCCTCGAGACGCGGAGAAAACTGCATTTATCACAGAATTCGGCACCTTCTGTTATGTGACCATGCCATTCGGATTAAAGAATGCTGGGGCAACATACCAGAGGGCAGTCAATAAGATATTTGCAAGGCAAATAGGTAGATGTATGGAAGTTTATGTAGACGACTTGCTTATCAAGAGTCGATCTATGAGCCAGTACCTAGTCGATGCTCGAGAGGTTTTCGAAGTGTTGAGAGAAACGCAGATGAGATTAAACCCGAAGAAGTGTACTTTTGGAGTTAGGTCGGGCAAGTTCTTGGGTTATATGATTTCGAAGGACGGGATTCGAGCTAACCCGGATAAAATTGATACACTAAAGAATATGCCCGCGCCACGAAATGTCAAGGAAGTACAAAGGCTCACGGGTCGAATGGCAGCTCTTAACAGGTTTCTATCGAGATCAGCACAGCGTGCACTACCATTTTTCAAGATACTCCGAAAGGCCAGTCCTTTTCATTGGGACGATGAATGTCAGACAGCCTTTGAGGAGTTGAAGACTTATTTGTCAGAGTTACCTACCCTTACTTCTCCTCGAGAAGGGGAAAAGTTGTTAGTTTATTTGGCAGTATGCGAAGAGGCAGTGAGTGCGGTCCTGGTTCGAGAAGGGGTACATGGTCAAGTGCCAATCTACTTTGTCAGCAAGGCTTTGCATGGCCCCGAGGTCCGATATTCGCCAGCCGAGAAGTTAGCATTATGTCTTGTTCATGCCTCGAGAAAGTTGAGGCCCTATTTTCAAGCCCATCCCATTGTGGTAGTCACTGACCAACCACTAAAGCAAATATTGGCAAAACCTGACACCTCAGGTCGATTGGCAAAGTGGGTGATTGAAATGGCCTCAAGATTTACATCGAAGTTCGCTCTCGAATCAAGCGATAAAAGCACAGTGCCTTGGCGGATTTTTTTAGTCGGCGGATCTCCGCTCAACTCGATCAAGAAAAGCAAAGCCCGTGAGGAAAATGGACTCTTCAAGTCGATGGCGCATCAAGTAAGGAAGGGGCAGGAGCGTGGCTCCTTCCGTAAGCCCGAAGGCGAGGAATTCCCTTACGCCTTCGCTTCGACTTCAAAGCAACGAACAATGAAGCCGAATACGAAGCTATGATTATCGGTTTAAAGCTCGCTTTGAAGTCGGGTGTCGAAGATTTGTCGGTTTACAAATGACTCACGCCTAGTGGTCAATCATGTGAAAGGGAGTATGAGGCTAAGGAAGAAACCATGAAAATTACTTAGCAGCTTGTCCAAAGCCTCATACCAAAATTCAAAACGGTTCAATTCGGAAAGCAGTTCCCGAAGTCGAAACAAGAGAGCCGATGCGCCTCGGTTGGCCTCAAACTTCATGTCAAGTAAGAAGGTTCTAGTCGAGTTATCGACCGATAGGAGTTACATCGAGACGGAGGCCCACCGATTACTCAAGAGGCCGTGGGATGGACTCGATCGCTTTTATCTCAAAGACGGAATACCCACCGATAAGGTACAATCTAGAAAAGTTCGACCGCAATCCACTCGATATGCGTTTTTCGACGACATCCTCTATCGGAAATCTTTTGTGAGTCCATGGTTAAGATGTGTATCGAGACCGAGGGTGAATATCTCTTGGAAGAAATTCATAGAGTATGTGGAAACCATCGCGGGGCTAGAATGTTGGCTCGAAAATGCAAGTTAGCCGGTATTTTTGGCCGTCGATGCAACGAGATGCGAATAATCTTGTCCAAAATGCAACACTTGTCGATTCATGATAATATCTCCCATCAACAAGCGCAAGACATGAATGTCATCTCGCACAAGATGGCCATTTGATCGCTGGGGAGTCGATATCGTTGGACCCCTACCTCGAGCCCGGGAAATCTTAAATATGTGGTCGTTGTTGTAGATTACTTCACGAAGTGGGTCGGTTAAGGCTATACCCGACATCAAAGCCGCAACCATCAAAAAATTCTTGTGGGTCGACATTTTATGCGGTATGGGATCCCTAAGGCTCGATCTCGGATAACGGTACCCAGCCAAGATCGTAAAGTTAGAGAATGGTGCAATGAATACCATATCGACCAAATGATTCACCTCGGTAGCTCATCCACAGTAAACGGTCAAGTCGAGCAAACCAATCGACATATCAAGTCGGGTCCGAAAAAGAGACTGAGAGGCGTAAGGTCGAGATTGGGCGCTTCAACTTCCGAGCATCCTATGGTCGATAGATGCCTCCTAATTCATCAACCGGGAAACTCTTTTTCTTTGGTATATGGTTGTGAAGCGGTGATACCCGCCGAGATCGGAGTTCCCTCCCCTCGAGTTCTGGCATACAATATTGAGACTAACGATCCCGAACTCCGGCAGAAAGGGACAAAGGTCGAGGAACGAAGAGAGATAGCCTCACCTGTAATGGCGAGGTATAAGCGTAAGATCTCTCAAGATTACAACTCGAGGGTCGACATCGATACTTCAAGGTTGGAGATCCGGTTCTAAGGAAGAATGAAGCAAGTCGACAAGAGGCGGCCGGAAAATTAGCCTCGAATCAAAGGACCTTATCGATCCTGAAAGTCCACCCCAAGGGGTCTTATCAACTTGGTCGGGCGGATGGGACTACTGTTCCTCGACATTGGCATGCCAACAATCTGAGGAAGTATTATGTCTGAGATAAGCTTTTATGAACTTTTATTTACTTTTAATGTTAAATCTTGTAATAAGTCCATGTGACGATCTATGACATTTTAATAAAGGTATGCTTTCTCGAGATGTTTTTTGTGTTTGTTAGGATTTATAGCCAAAACGATACAAGTCCAATGTGACAGAAAAGTTAAAGGCAAAATAATCAACAACGAATAGAGAAATCCGCAGGTCGGAAATCTAGATAAGCCAAAGCAAAGTTAGCCTAATGGGCGACAAATGCAAAGGCATAAAGACGGTTCGCATGGTCGGGCCAAAGGTCCAAGCTAAAAGCCGAACGAGCCCAAGAGGCAAACAAGGCTTAAGCAAAGGACGGTTCGCATAGTCGGGCCACCTGTCCAAGTCGAAAGCCAAACGAGCCCAGAGGGCGAAAAAGGCCTAGACAAAGGACGGTTCGCATAGTCGGGCCACCTGTCCCAGTTGAGGGTCAAAAGAGCTCGAGTAGCGAAAAAGACTAAAGACCAGGGACGCTTTTACACTAAAATGCTCACCAAAGGTCAATTAAGCTTCTAAGGGGCAAAAGACTAAGGCAAGCACATCGATATCAAGTGTAATAAGAACCCAAGGTTCATAATACACTTGGGGGCAACACAATATGAACAACAAGTACAAAGAAATAAAGCGAGTAGCGAGTATCGAGAAGACATCAAGACTACAACACATCAAGAGGACGAGTAAAGCAATAAGAAAGAAAATAAAAACAAATTGCAAAGTCGAGTGAAAAGTTGAAGCATAAGAACACGGCCAGGTCGAAAGACCAAATTCAAGTCGATTGTCAAAATAAAACTATTACAAAACAAGGCCAGTCGAAAAGACCAAACAAAGTTAAATAAATGTTATTACAAATCGAAGTTTGAATAGCAAAAGAAGATATAAAAACATCAAGATCGTGGGCTCGGCTTTCAGAGTCGGCTCGGTTGTGCGAGGGCGGATTGGCGGTAGGGGCGGATGAGGGAGGAGCATACTTTATGGCCAAGGATTCTCCTCACCGAAACTCCTCAAGCATCGATCGTCATGCCTTCTCCGAGTCGGGATTGTAGAACATAGGCGTCTGGGAGAGTCGACATGTCTAAACTCGAACGACCTCCTTCATCCGATCTACGGCCGAGTATATCCACCCATCATCGAAGCCCGCATGATCACTTCTAAATCATCTTCAAGATTGGATGACTTGCGGTACTCCATGATGGCCTCGCCTCGGCCTCTCGACTGCGCTGCGCCGATATAATTCACCAGTGCGCATCTCGATCCTGGCGTGCCTTCCTAGCTTCTTCATGCGCAGCTCTCTGACATTGTCAGTAGCTTTCATAGTCTTGAGCCAGCTTGAGCAGCTCTCTCGACCACGATCTTGCCTTTCATCTCGCAGCCGGGTCCACTCTCTTCTCGGTAGTGGCCGCTTTGCTTCAAGCGAACACCAACTTACCTTGCAGATTCTCGAGCTCAACGACCGATCGTTGTCCTCAACTCGTTATATTGTTGCTCCACGGCAGAGAGAGTGCGGCGGTTTTGCAATGTTGTCTTGGAGTAACTCCGTTCTCCTTCTTGATTTCGTCGCCGACTCTCCCGTTCTAGCTAACCGACGAGCAGCCTCTCGACCAACAAGAGTATGCTACAAAATAAAAGAACAAGTTAGTAAATAAGCAAGGCACGGGCCTCAAGAAAGCAAGTATAAAAAGAGGTATCGACTTACGAGGCGATTCGGGCTCATAGAACGTAAGACAAGTCTTTATCCTCCACACCAGAATCATCAAAAATCCACCCACACCGATTCCTCGACTCGGCAAAGGGCCTCAAGAACCTTCTTTCTCTTCGCTTCTCGGTCGCTGCTCTTTACCACCTCGGCGACAGACGGCCTCTTTTGGTTTGAGGTACTTGCTCTCGACATTAGCCTCGACATTCGAGGTTAAATCGACCACTCATCCTCGTCTTCATCTCAAGAGATCCGAATCGACGGTTAGTTCGCCGGTAGTCGAGGGCACCTCGCCGCTCTAGCTCCGGCATTTACTCAATGGCAAAGAAGATTTGTTCTCAAGCGGAGGAACGCCCGCCTCGAGAAGAGAAGGCACGCTGGTCTCAATGATACAGGCAAGCCGGTGGCGGCCCGACCCTCGAGAGGTGGTGCAACACGACCGCCGCCTCAGAATGCGCCGAGGTTGGTGACCTTGGAGAATTTGCCCACCGCAATACAAGAAAAAGACAAGTTAGTTTTAATCAACAAACAATGAGTTATCGACTTAAAGAACAACTAGTATGTAAAAACAAGCAAATAAGTAAAGCATCCTACGATTCTCGTGATCGAGAACGTTCAGCCTACATAGGGCATGGGCCCAACTTCCTCTAAGTGAGCCAGTGATACAAGAGACTCAAGTCTCGAGTACACACCTCTAAATTATGCCCACTCGTGAGTCGAGCCTCGTGTGGAGCCGGTTCTCTCCCAAGCTTGTCTTGTTTCCCCTCTCTCGACCTCCATTGACCGATGTAGGGGTTATCAAGGCCATGACGAACAAAGAAAAATCGAGGCTTCCACTCCCCATGAGAAGAAGGCCCCCCTCGTAATGAACTCGTGGCGATTTGTTCTCCTCTGGAAGGAATACCACAACTTGTCAGGTGTGGCAACCATCTTGTAATAGAATCGGAACACGGGCACAGAGAAACAGACTTGCGCCACTCGACACGCTATGATGAACCCCATTAGAGTTCTGACGCCATTCGGGGCGAGTTGAGACACGCTTATCTCATAATGGTGAAGGACGGCCGAACTGGCCGACAGAGTGGAAACCTTAGTCCACCGCCGCTTGATTTTCATAAACAAGCAAAACCCTCTCTGGGGCTCATCCGCGAATCGATGTAGGCCTGATGGGAGTCGAGATTCAAACGGAGGATGAATTATGCTATATTTCCCACAGATTTCAACAATATCCTCTGGGGTAAGCGTGCTTAAACATCCCTTAGCACCCTTTCCATCCATCCTTGTTACTAGTTTTTTGGGCTGGTTAGGGACAGGAGGAGGGGAGGCTGAAGGTTCGCCGGACTCTTGCCGGAGAAGAAGATCGGAGGCAACAGGTACCGGAATTTGGGATTGGGAAGGCGTTCCACTACCCCCATCGGATTCTGTAGCACTACTACTACTACTTGACATAGATAAAATCAAACAAAAAGATGAAGAACGCTAAGATAAGAGAAATGATCTTACTTGGTGTTTTTGAATTTGGGATGATGGTAAGAAATAGCAAGCAAGTTGCAGCAGCGTCTATCTCCCCTCCTTTTATATGGTTGTGAAAGATATGGCAAATGATTTGAAAAGACAGGGGATAATGGG